>JAPQRN010000014.1:16182449-16195168 GCA_037367275.1 Coranthus polyacanthus | reverse complement strand
ATTAAGATTATTGGTGTTTTCATGACCTTAGAAGGAGCAGGTCCCCTCCACAAAGCCATGTTGCGCCTCCATGTTTCTACCCAGAACACACTTTTTCTACTTCCTCCTCTAATTCTTTTTTATGTTTTATGGCAGGTGGCTATTTCTGCACCTGCTGTGCTTGATTGAGAGTCAGACTTATTATCACCTTAAGCAAAAAGGCCAGAAGAGGCTTTTCAGTTGGTTGCAATGTGCAACTTCACCACTAGTTGCCACTACATCTCAGCCGTAAAATTCTGATTTCTGGAGAGCACAGAGAAATTGCTCCCTTCAACAGAGGAATGTGAGAAACGTGTCAAATTCTGCAGACACATCATTCTGCACAGTGAAAATCAAAGATTACAGTGAATGATCACTGGAAAATACTTGTTTTAAAGTGTGTGTGTGGGAGAGCTTTAAATGTGCTTTTTGGCAAATTGGAAGTGAAAGTATATTTAATCTGTAATTCCAATGAATAATTTAAGGTGAAAAACATGCTCTCTTTACTTAGAAACTATTTTTACAGATGAGTACAGAACACTGATAAAGAGCATTGAGACATGGCGCAAAAATAATCACCTGAGGCTCAATACCCGCAAAACTATGGGCTTGTGGTGGGACGTCACTGGAAGTTAACTACAAATTCTAAAACGTGGATGCTTTCACACTGCGTCGACCCGACAGCACAGAGGGTCTATACATTCCCCAATTCAGTATCTAACCAAAAGTGAAATACGCCCTTCTGTTCCTGTGTTGGTGAATAATGGCAAGAAAAAGGTTTTTGCAGAACATTATGCTGTCACAATGAGGTTGACCTTCGAGCTTTTGGATATAAAATGTCATCGTTTGTCATCATTTTATCCTATTACACATTTGTGTGAAATTTTGCCATAACTTGCCGTATTTTGTGAGGTCACAGTGACCAAATTTCGATCAGTTCACCCTTGAGTCCAAGTGAACGTTTGTGCCAAATCTGAAGAAATTCCCTCAAGGTGTCCCCAAGATATTGCGTTCATGAGAGTGGGGCAGGTGGACAGACGGCATCATAAAGCCTCTGGCCACGGCTATAAGCAGCGCAGAGTTTGGTACGCACCTGACCCAAAGATCGGTAGGAACAAAAGAAAAATAAGGTGTCATAGAATTTCTTATTATATTTCTTATATGTTCTGAGCCCCACGTAAGAAACGTTGCTTCTCCGCCCAGGGACCAAGACTCATTATAATAAATGATTGCTCTTGTCAAAGCTGCAACCCATTTTCCCTTCCTACCAGAGTTAAGGCGCATACCTTGCCATTTTGAATCATCGTCTATTTTTACTGTATGTAAAAAAGGAATCAAAGGATTTCTGTACTGACACCTAGTTAAGTAAAAAAGTGGAAGAATACCTCATTCAGGTGGGCAAATAAAATATTTTATTAGCAGAGGAAAAAGTAACTATGATTGTTGGGGGGACATATTTTCGAGTGCCAAGAAGTCTTTCCAACAGTGTCTGAGGAACAGAAGAAATGTTTTTGAGGTTGTGAAGTGTTCTACAAAGAATATAAACATGAACAAATTTTCAAAATGTCATGGCATCCCTTTGAGAAACTAGGGCTTGCAGAAAAAGCAGGTGCATCACACAGTGTAGATGCAAGGTTGTTTCAGATTCCTCAGGCTGAATAATTGCTTTGCTCTGAATAAACTGGTTTTAAGAAAGCCTGATGCTGGAACATAAAAAGGTCAAAACGGTGTCTCTCATTCACAGCGTACAAAGGACAATGTCACTCACAAATGAAACACGCATGTGGTGAGAAAGCACTGCGTACGAAGGAAAACAAAAAGGCGAGGAATGGAAAAAAAAAAAAGAGTTTATTTGTTTATGTATCATCAACACTTGAGTCCCCGCAGGCTAATAGTGTCATAAATGCTCAAACTGCCATAAAGTCCTTCATATACACAGAGGCACGAAAAGTTGACAGCTAGAACTCAGATTAATCTTCTGAAGGAATCATAGCACACATAAAAAAGACAGAAAAGATGAGCGCGCTCAATTAAGAGTTTGAAATCTTTCAAGCGTGGCATCTATAAAGCAGCGTTTCCTTTGCTGGGCTTCTAGGAGATGCAGAGCCAGAGGGAGGGAAACGTGGGAATATTCTAAACTTTGGAGTTTTTGGTGTTCAGGAAAAATCCCTGAGGTTGTTTTCTATACATAAACTTGGTTTCAATGTCTAAGTGTGCCAAGTGACAGAGAACAGAAAGAAGGGAAAACAAAGAAAGTAACTAAGAACGCACACATATGAAAGCTTCTTGTCCTATTTCCAAATTAGACATTTACTTAAAGCTGTGTCCCGTGTTGGGAAAAAAAAAAAGAGGCGAAAGCAAACATTTAATAAGATGTTTTTGATGTTTTCTGGCTGTATGCAATGAATCAAAGTTCAGTTGCAGGTGATATGATGGGATGAAGTGCAAGGTAATGATGTGCGAGTGCAATAACGTGCAATGAACTAAGCATTATAAACATAAAATCTGAGAATGCTCTCTCGCACTACTTCATTTTCAGTATTTATGGTGTCTGCTAACATCTGTATAATATTTGAATACCCCATCTTTCTGAACTTACTCCACCTAAAGCATCACACACAGTCGTTTAAATCAGCTCTTCCTCGGACAGGTTTCAATCCCCAAAAGGGCACCGGGTAAACAAGCTCATAGGTTTGCCCAGATGTGTGTATCCTTATAGAATGACATATAGCGCAGTGCTGTGGTTGAGAGTTTCTCAAGCATCTCGTCAAGTAGCTTCACACTGGCCTGTGACTACGACTTAGCAGAAGAGACGGCAAAACAAGCACAAAGAAACAAAACAGATGAACTCAGCGCAAGTTTTTTTTTCTTTCTTTTTTGTTAGCTCCAATTTGAGTAAATTTAGCGTCACCTTGGGATGCAGACTGATTAAAACATCTTCTTGTCGTGTAGGGACTGAAAATAAATAAGCCTAGAGTTCTAACAGTGTCCCCACCCATAATTTAAAAAGAGACAGGAGAATTATGCAATGCCCTGAGCCAGCGAAAGAAAACACTCAACTTGTGCACATTTCCCAAAGATAGCACAATAACATGTTGACACCTCATTTGAGATACAACAGCTAAAAACAAACAAGGCACAACCCTGATTAAGACAGTGCAGTTCTGTGACTCTTGTCTGACTCAAAGCTCATTTTCTAAAATAAGCAGATGTACTGGAGCCGCTTCATATGAAGACATATTTTCAGGTGACATAAGGAATCCTATGTGCCACATTTGCAAAGTGGAGATAACTGCCTTTCGCTCAGTCTTCATTTGTAAAGTACAGGATGTGTAAGATTGTCTAGAAATCATGAACCAGTCTGTGTGTATTGATTGTACCACTGAATCCTGAGGCAAAGCACGTAACATAGCTGTGATTGCACTGAATACGGGGCGGGGGGGTGAGGATATTTGGCAAAAGTTGTAAACACTTCAATTACACATGTAACTTGAACAAATAGCACTGGGCCTTTCGAAGGTTGCGCTCACCTTCATGTACAAGCGTCTGCGTTCATCAGTCGCTAGCGAATTGGAGCTGCATTGACAAACGAGCTTAATTTACCCTCACTGAAGTAAGATTAATTGGAGGTGTCGAGGTATGAAGCAGCAAATGACAAACGCGCCTTTGGAATAATGACAAGACGTAGGGACGGAGCGCGCGCGCGAGAGGTTTACTTAACGTATTACAAGGTGTCATCAGGAAGTGTGACAGTTAACTGTTTTGTCACGTAGATCTCCCAAATAAACAACTCCGGAAATAAGAACTGGGGCAAACAAAAGCAGCAGTGTGTGCCCCAAATGGAGACTGCTCAGCCCACTTGTAAACTCAATCAAGTGAGGAGCATGAGGAAGTGGCTGGCACTGAGGATGGTAAAAACTGGGAGCAGCAAAAGAGACCCTCTCCCTCTCATACACAACACCGTAAGAGCAGACAAGGGTGTGTGTGTGTGTGTGTGTGTGTGTGTGTACAGTGATCAACACTGCAATCAAGGTGGAAGCAGAGCTAGGAAAAGAAAATGTTTGAGAGTGAGCAGAAAATTAAGAGAAGGACCGGGAGAAGGATGATTAGAAACAGTAGGAGATGTTAGAGTCGCAGTGTTGGTCTTGGATGATGAAAAAAACACAGTGGAGTGCCTTGAATCATAGGTTTTAAAGCACACCTGTAACCTTGTGCAAAATAAAACACTGAGGGAGAAACGCACTAAAATGTAAGGAGTGATGAAAGAACTCAGAGGCATAACCGAATGAACCATCATTTCTTGTTTTATTACACAACACCTTGGAGAAAATATCCCTTGAGCTTTGAGCGTGTAAAATTAAGAAAAGATGACAGGACAGAATTCTGGTAACTGCACAGCGGGGAACCTGATTGTGTGTCTAAGCGTGAAAATGAAGGCTAAGCTCAGTGCGTTTATAGTAATAAATGTCTCTTACTCACAGGTCTGAGTAGATACGCCAGGCTAGTGCCCTGTATGATCAACACGGGGAGTCGTGTCATGGACAGGGCATGGTGGAGCGTCTCGACAGATGCCATTGTCTGGTCAAATCTGCCAGCCAGGCCACCCAGCGTCACAATGGCGTCCACCTAGATAAACACAGTAGACAGAGATAGTTAATAAGATGGAAATAATAAGAGAACGGTTCTTTAGCAGGATGCAGCTGCTCATTTCACTGAAAAATATGACAAGGAAAGCTGTTCTAAGCTGAAGGCACGAAGGAAAGTTAAAAAAAGAAAAAGAAAAAAGGGGTTTCTACTTCTGGGAGATGAGTGACAGACAATTAACTAATGGCGGCTCTAATAAGGCAATGAGAAAATCTAAAGCCTTTCAAGAATATTCAGAGTTTTTAGAAGCATTCACATTTCAACGGGGTTAATCTCATGACCGTTCAGATATGGCTTTTTAAATATATTGCATGTTTCTTCTTGTTATGTATTCTTTTAATCATATTTTTGGAATGTATTGTTTTTAACATCTTTATAATTAGCAGAGAAACAAACGAAAGGAACAAACTAATAAGGTCCTTGGTAGAGAGAAGGACGGAGAAAACAGAACAAAGCTCAACAACACAAACAAAAGATAAAAAAGCCCTAAAAAACAGCGAGGATAATGATTTTATGAAAACACACGGAGGACAAATAGAGAATCAATTGTAGATCAAAGTACATTTCAGTCATTACAATAAAAATCAAACACCAGAATTAAGAGGGCACATCAAATCAACTGAGCTAAGTGGATTACTTAAAGTAATACCATTTCCTGCAACTTCAGAGTGAAAATAAGGCTTTTCTCAACTTAAGTGCAATATTTACAGCTCTCAGCATTTGTATCCTTATACAAAGTCCCCAAGCAGTCAAGGACCAGTGCTGACAGCCTTAAAACCCAAAAGAGTGTAGAGGGCAGAGGTGCTGTCAGAGGCTGACGACTGACAGTCACCCCAGCTTACAAAACAAACCCAAATACCATCCATCACACTCACTTCGCTCGGCGTATTCACTCCAACCCAACATAACACAAACATACTAATAAACAGTATGTAAAAGTGAAAATGATTTTCTGTTTTTACTTTGCTAATGTTTGTGTTTAGGCAGCTGCCAAACATCAGGGATGTACCATTAAAACATGCAAAATGAATTACCCGTTTACCCATCTCTTACTTTGAACATTCATACTGTATATCAAACAGATGATGCTCGATTCGTTCATCAGCACAGAAAGTTTCATCAATATCATTACGCCATCTTCACTTGCTCTTCACAGACAGCCTTTATGTCAACATATTCAACATTTCCCTGCAGGTAAAAGCCCTCCGGCCGATGCTACGCTGTGGCTCCTTACATAACATGATCAGACTATTTCCCGAACTGAATCTATCGCAATACATGACTAACTCCTCTCAGGCCATGGAGCTGAAAAGAAAACCGAGTGCTGAGATTGAGGTTATTTCAACATCTGGCTGACGCCCCCACATGCACACACAGAGGCAATGTCTTCACAGTAAACAACAACACTTGGTAACCATACTCCTCTGTCAGAGAAAGAGACAGACTGTGAAGTAAAAAAGAAGTGAAAAATATTGCTTTAAATAATTTAACATACTTTTATGTGATTTAATAAAATATATTTTTTTTAATTAATACATCAAACTACATCCAAACAGGCGAGGGCAACGCGGCAATGTCTGTCCAAATATTCAGCGAGGAACCGGTAAGACTAGGATGACGCTGGTGTCAATCTATATTTTATTATTGCCAACAAATCCCATAAAACGCACAAAAGGAGCAATTCATAAAACTGTATTTTCATGCTTACCAACCTTTGACCCCCCGTGGAAATCAAATGGAAGCACATTTATTACTATGAAAAACTTTTAAAAAGGTTAGAAACATGCGGCATTTTTAAAAATGCTCACAAATCTCTTAAAACTGTGCAGGTTTATGCAATTGTTACTCAAACAGGAGTAAATAGTGCAGATGTTGGGGACTAATTTCAGTCACGGCTGACCACACAATTATCCTTGTCAGTATTTATTTTGCCAAGAACATGACTGTTTTAACATTTTAAAATCATACACAATTCAAGATGGAATGAGTTCATCTTTTGAGTAAGATCCCTTATGTATGTTTGTGTCCATCCACCAGTTTTATTTCTGCTGTCCTTTCTTTCTCAAAGCTGCTACAAGGAGAAGCAATGAGAGGATGCGGAGGGATCAAATAAACAGAGTGAGGAGAGCGTGTCAGTTCAAAATTCACGACAACTTGCCAAAACTCAATGAAAGAACAGAACGGGGCAGGGACTAGGGCAACTAAAATGGCATATTGTGTTTCAGCCTCCAATGACACACCAGTTTGTTGGAGCTTCCATTTCCTTTCAACACTTCTGCTGTCTCCGCTATGCATATCAAACTCTACACAACAGAATTTTTATTTGTTCGTGTTCCGTGTTTGTTTGCTAAAAACACAAAAATGAGCAGGGCAAGGAGAATCTCCTGACTGAATGCAGAAAATTTAACAAGCTGGCTCAACAGACACAACCATACCCTCTCCTGATTGGCCGGGGGAGCCAGAGCAAGCAACGCTGGCACAGAGATCAACACAAAAGCTCACGTCCCATTACTGAGGCTGATGAACGGAAAACAGAGAAAGAGAGGAGAGAAAATGAAAACAGTGGCGTTGCGTATGTTTGTAACAGCGAAGGAGAGAGGCGCTAACTAGGACAGAGCTGCGGCCGTGAGAAGACAAACAGAGCAGCACGCGCACCAGGTGTTGGGATACACATGCAGACGTGCACACATTTCAAATACATACACACACACAGACTTTTAGAAAAGCATAATGTGGATTGGAACAAGACATGCGCACACGAACACTCATATTTCGGTATAAACGTATACAAACAAACACATGCTCATCCACCCACCATAATCCTCTGATACCATTCTTTGGGAATTCACCCAACGCACTACGAGATAAATTCTCTAAATCGAGCGCTAAGCTGTGTGAAGGAAAACATTCAGGGGCTAATATGCTGAATCTTAAACAGCAGCACAGTAATCTGCAAATCACCCTTTTATTATTTCATCTGTGTTTCATTCATTTAACTAAGCAAAGTGAGGAAATTAGTGACGGTAAGCAAAGGGGAAAAATGATGAGGTGTGATATTAAATAATCAGAAAAGTTCTGCTTTTATAGAACTCTTGCCTAAAGCGTTGCGGAGGGGAAAAAAGTTTAAATGAGGGGCTTAGTGGGTCAAGAAATCCTGGCAAACAAATAAAAAGTGATCAGTGGCAACTCTTATAGAGTGAGAAAAAGTGATTGCTGGGCTCCTATCTCTCACAGGCAGACTGACTAAAACCCAGAGCCGGTTCAAACGCAGAGTAAATATTAGCCAAGTTGAGGAAAAAAGGCCCACGGAAAGAAGGACAAAAGTATATCTCCTCTTAAAGCCCAACATCAAAAAAAAAACAAGTGAAAATGCACAATGTAGCAACACGTGTATATATATGAAATGAATTGTGTGTTTGTGTGTCTGCAAGCATCTTCGTCATGGTCTTTCATCAGCTTAGAGATGTGAAGTGATTGGGACACTCAACACTGATTGGAGCAACACTCAGCATGCTGCTTAGAAATTCTAATAATGGAGGAAATAAAAAGATAAAAAAAGTGCGACAGAAGGGAAAGAGACAGACAGCAGGCAGATACAGTAAATAGGCAGTGACATTACGCTCTATAATGATAATTGTTAATGCTATGAAGAACTCAGATAACATCTGCTACTCTGAGAGATGTAGATTCTGTAAACCTCAGCTGACATTTTGCGAGTCAGGATGGAAATCCAGTCAATCTCGGGATCAGCTCACTGTGTGTGTCTGGCTCTGCAGCAGCTGGTTGCTCCGTTCTGGCTGGCAAGTCATTTCGTAGTTTGGGATATCAGGTTGTTATGAAAAGCTTCAGTCTTTGAAAAGATCACAACAAAAATGAAGCATTTTGCCTTAAATGTGGGAAATCACAAGTTACAGGTCGCGTTTTATGTGTCGGTGTAAATGTTGGTAATGTTATTCCAATGATACGCTTCAGCGTGAATCTCTTAAGGGGACGTTGAGTGAGTATGCATGTTCTTTTCCAGCAGCGCACTGTTTCATATTCATACACCCACACAAGCTTCCAGCTGGGATCTGCACAGTCCAACACTATTGACCTTTGAGCAGCTCATCTTAAGTAGCTGAGGACTGAATGCCTTGCTTAAGGGCAGTAAACTCTCAAGAGCTGCGGGAGAAAGGAGTGTTGTTTATTCATTTACCCAGTGCTGCGACTGCTGCTGCTCATTTGTGACAAAATTATAATAATAGTAACAATAATGAAAACAATAATAATAATACGTTTTTTGGATAGCATTTTTTCCAAGTACTCAACAACACTTTATATAGGTTGAAACAAATAGAAAACAACAGAATAAAAATATCAGTAGTAACAAAAATGTACAGCACATAGCAAAGTATAAAGCAAGTAAAAAGAGTACCACAAAGCATTCATAGTAAAAACACAAGTATCAGTCACACATATAACACTCATGAACACCACATGTCCTGTGCACAACATCAACACAAACTAAAAGAAGTTCTGAAGAGGTGGGTTTTCAGGAGTGATTTGAATAAAGGCAGATCAGGGTAGTCACGGATGTGTTGTGGGAGAGAGTTCGAGAAAGAGGAGGCTCGGTCACCCCAGGTTCGGTACTTAGTCCTAGATGGTGGAGGGAGGTTGGAGTCTGAAGAGCGGAGGCTGCGGGATGGAGAATGGTGATGAAGCAGGCCGCTGAGGTAGGAGGCGGCCTGGTTATGGAGGGCTCTGTGAGTGAGGAGGAGGATTTTGAACTGGATGCATGGGGGGTGGGGAGACAGTGGAGGTTTCCGGAGGACAGGGGAATGTGGTCATGGGAATGGGAGTGGGTTCGCAGGTGAGCGGCAGAGTTCTAGATGTACTGGAGTTTGGATTATGCACCATAAGGAATGCTGTTGCAGTAGTCGAGTCTGGATGGATGAGGGTTTCAGCGGCAGAGAAGGAGAGCGATGGACTGAGACGAGCTATGTTTTTTTTAAATGGAAGAAGGCCGTTTTGGTGATTTGATTTGCATGTAGTTCGAAGAAGAGGTTGTTATCAAGGATGACACTGAGATGGCAGATATGAGGAGAGGGCGACCGAGTGGAATTGTTGATAATGAGGCAAAAGTTCTGAGTTGTTTTAGAGAGGGATTTGGGACCAGTGATGATTATTTCACATTTGTCACAGTTAAGTGTGAGGAAGCTGGCGTGAATCCAAGATTTTATTTCATTCAAGCAGTTTGTCAGAGTGAAGTGGGTTGCAGGAGAGATGTATTTTGTGGAGATGGAGATCTGGATGTCATCGGCGTAGCAATGCAAATGGGAGACCATGATGGCGTTTGATGTTGTCAAGGGGGAGCATGTAAAGGATGAACAGGAGAGGACCAAGCACCGTACCCTGGGGGACACTTTGGGAGAGGGGAGCAGTGAAGGATGTGCAGTTATTGATATTAATGAACTGCTGTCAATTTGTGAGATATGACCTGAGACAGGAGAGGACAGTACTGGTGTTGCTGAGACAGGAGAGAAGAAGAAGAGAGAAGAGTGGTATGACTGAAGGTGTCAAAAGCAGATGTGAGGTCCAGAAGACTGAGAATACTGAGATGGCCAGAGGAGAGGAGGTTGACTTTGAAAATGGCTGTTTCTGCACTGTGTTGTGAGCGGAAACCAGATTGGAATAGTTCAAACAGACTGTTGGAGGTGAGGTGGGCTTTGAGTTGATTGGCTACTACACGTTACAGTATTTTACACAGAAGTGGGAGATTTGAGAAGGGCTGGAAAGTTACACATGATGTCAGGGGCTGACAGCTAGCTAGCTAGCAGTGAGTGATTGGGGGACTGAGCCAGAGCTGAGGGAGGAGTTGATGATGTCTGTGATGAGTGGGGAAATAATGGGAAGATGGAATTGGATCAAGAACAGATGCGATGCTTCTCACTCCTTTTATGATGGGTAAGTCAGACCGGGAGACAGGGGAGAACTGGGACTGAGGCTGAGTTGTCAAAGGGGAAGGTGGTGAGGTGGACAGGTTGCTGTAGATGGTATGAATTTTTGATTGGAAGAATGAGAGGAAAGAGTTTTCTGGGTTTGAGTAGTTTGTTTATCGTGGAGAAGAAAGCCTTGGGGTTGGAGGAGCCAGAATGAATGAGTTGAGAGTAGTACGTGGACCAGGCGTCTTTGTAAAGTTGCAGGTAGACAGTGTAGGCGTGGAGGTGGACTGTTAAACCTGTTTTCTTGTAGAGTCACTCAAGCTGGTGTTTTCGTGTTTTCATATGGTGGAGATCAGAAGTGTACCAGATGGCTGAGTGTGTAAAAGATGCATTTTTGGTTTTGATGGGAGCGAGCTGATCAAGACAGGAGGAGAGAATGTGATTATAATAGTTGACCAGATTTGATGGATTATTAGACCTTTGGGGGATGGGAAGCCGACACTGTTGTGAGTGAGGCTGAGAGTGCTGAGTGTATTTCTGAAGGATATATTGTGGTTATCTTTTGGGATGGGGATATCAAAGTCCATAGTTATTGCCAGGTGATCAAAGATGCTGACCAGCACTGCGAGATAAAAACGAACTTGCCGGAGTTCTTAAAAAAATTAAAAAGGTGGTTGAAATCAGTTTATTCTTACTTGACACAGATTTGTAGATTAAAAACAACGGTGTACAACAAAGAAACTTGTGTTGTGTGAGAATAACGTGTTGTGTGAGGTGGGTGTTTACCTTTAACTGCTCCTTCTGAATCTCCTCCAGCATGATAGCCAAACACTTGGTAAAGTCCGTCAGATCCTGATCAGCTGTTTCAATCAGCCTGCACCCCTGTACACACAAAGAAAAATGGAAACACACACAGGCAACAAAACACAATCCGAAAGATGTACACATACAGACAGCAAAACAAAAATGCAGACAGAGATAAGGGATGGTGGGATAAGGGAGTACAGAAAAACAGAGAGAGACAGAGAGATGCAGAGAGGTATAAATCAGTGTTTTAGTCTTGTCTGGCTGTCTGTGAGCTGTGTTGCTGAATAATGTAAAGGTTCCAGTCAGTGGCCCTAAACTACAGAATCCAGGTAAACAACCATGCTCTGGGCTTCTCTCCCTGTGTCTCCTTTTTCTCTACACACTGTCACCATTCTCCTAAAACACACCAACCTCCATATTTCACACACACTTGTTCGCTGTGCTCTGTTTGATCCCATCCACCCCCTCCTCCTCCTCCTCCTCCTCCTCCTCCTCCCTCTATCTCATCCCCCACCCCCGTGTCTCTCTCCTTCCCTTGTGGATGCTTTTCTGTTCTCTCCCTTCCATTTATGCAGAATTATTCACCGTTTCCGACAAATCTCTGAAGGAACGCCTCAAACTTTCCCATTGTTCTGCTCCTAAAGCATTACCATAACGTTCTGTTCTCTGTTTTCACAGAAAGAAGGTATTGCTCGTTTTTATAAGGCAACCCGTGTGATATCTGTGAAAAAGGACTAATATTACAGACAGAAGGAGAGGGGGGAAGAAGGAGAGGAAGAAGGAGAGTGTCACAGCTGAAAGCATCACATAACTGTGAGCAAGTGTGTGATCATATGTTTATGGGTCTGTGTGCGGGTGTGTGTGTTGGATGTGCAGTTCAGTGTCTGTCAGTAGGAATGTGATCACAACAACAGAGAGGGACACAGCACAAAGATCACAAAGGTACTGTGTTTTCTCTCCACTGCATGCGTGTGCACGTTCAATCTTGTTGCTAAATCCTGTATTATTATATATCGAACCAAGCCTCACCTCTCCTCAAATATTCTGGTTTGACATTTTGCTTGTTATAAACAATTAAAAGTCCACTTCCAAGAAAAATTAACACTTTATTTTTTGACCTTGGATAGCAGTCTACTCAAACAAATCTCTTGCACAACTAGGGAAAGAGAGAACCAAGAATCACTGTAGCGACATTTGAGCAGGAGTCTTACACCTGGAGTGTTTTTAAATAGAATTTCCGTAGGATATATATACAAATGTGACATTTAAATGATGTTTTCATTCATGTATAATCACCTCAGAATGAGCTATTTATATCTACAGAGGGAG
>JAPQRN010000014.1:16148356-16179332 GCA_037367275.1 Coranthus polyacanthus | reverse complement strand
CAAACTCATTCCTATACACAAACACGCACAAAGACAATAGGGCACTACATCACCCGCAAGAAAATACAAACGTGATCTGGGCCAAAACTTTTTTTTGCAGCAGATCCACATGTGCACCCACATATAACGCACAAACATTGGCGCGCACAAACGCTCTTTTCACCTTCATTCACAAGTAACCTTCATGTGACAGATGGGACGCAACATGACACTGAGTCTGATCAGAGCTTCGCACACATATACAAACACACACACATCTTCGTGACCTGTGTGCGTGACTCCATCGGCTGCTGGTAATTGACCGGGCGAGTTTCTAAATTCTGTATTTGTGTCTTTGTGCGTGAGCGAAAATGCTGTTTGCGTGTGTGTCTGCGTGTTGTGTGCCTGACAGTCTTCACTTCCACATTAATATTAACTGACACTTTAATTTGGATGGGAAATAGAGCATTTTACCGCCAGTTTGTCTGAGTACCGGATGCCGGGGATAGCTGTGTGACCTTTGCCTGTGTTTGTGTGTGTGTTTGTGCATGTGTTTGTCTATCAGCCTGCTGTGCATTTTCTTTGCTTGCTTTTTTTCCTCCACTCCAGGCCAATCCACACATCTCCATCCCATGCTGACTTCAATCACTCTCCTCCAATCTAGACCCACTTCTGCTCAGCAATACTTACTTTTCTGCGCGATTAAAGTAACTTCCTCCAATTTAACGCTCTTCTCCTACATATTTCTTTTACATTTTCTTTAGCTTTTCTTCTCTCTTTGTTTCCGTCAGACTAAAACAGACACTATCCATCCCACTTAATTAAAACAAAATGCTGTTTTGTTCTGTGTTCTCTCGCTCCCTCGTATCTTTCATCATCTCCTACATCCTAGCAACATGAACGCTCTTCTCGCTTTCCCCATCTTTTCATCACTTGAGGAGCGCCAGCACTGATTACTCTTCCTGTTGTTCCCATCTCCAAATCAGAGGAAGGGAGCCAGTGAAGGGGTGGAAGAATGATTTTGGATGATATAATTTGCCATACACATAAACAAGCCAAAGCAAAGCACTTTGGACGCATTCAGTTCTGACTCATAAGAACATTTGCTGTGTTGGAAGGCACCGATAAATTCTTTGTCTATAAGATATGTAGACTAGCTGGTTGGTAGATGCGAGTTGTTTGACTGTGTAGCTAGTTTGAGTTTAACTGAGTTCATAATAAAGTAGTGCTGCAAAGGTAGACAAGAAAACTAACCACTTCAGGGCTAACGGAGATATTATTACCACACTGGGGCAAAGATTGTAATAAGCAAATGCTCAGTGTGATCGTGCCTGTACGCTGATGTACTGATGCGTCTTTAACATGCCTGTGAACATTTGTGTGTTCTGCAGCGACAAAAGGGTCTGTTTGACGGTTGAAAAAATGTGAAAGCATCTGTATGTGAGTGTGTGCACTGTACCTGTGATCCAACGGTACCTAATCCCAAAGTTAATCAGCTAGTTGGCTGTAGGCAGACAGTCAAACTAATAATCAGGCATGATTCCACACTCACCGTACCCCAATAGACACACACACATGTTACTCTCAGTAACATGTGAGGCACAACAGAGAGGGAGGGCAAAAGACGCGATTGTAATTTTAATCAACCTTAATTGTTACATATCTAATATGATAAACTAAGCAAAATCTAATGATAGTACAAAATGTGTTGTGTAAAACAAAAAGCTTTCACAGTAAAAGGCAGGGCCCAGTTCCCCATGCTCATCAGCCTAACTCAGCATGTCAATTTCCAACACGAGGCAATAAAAGCAGAGGAGCCTTTTCAATCAGTCTACCAAAGAAATACTTGGATGAATCAGAAACAGTAGCTAATCACCACACATCAAAAATCAAAAGGACACACAGCAGTGGCATTACAGGTTGAATAAAATTATTACACCCACTTACAACAACAAAAAAGACATATTAAACAAAGCGCTATTGTAAAAATCTTTTGATTTGTGCAGTGTGAAATTAAAAAAAAAAAAAGCTATTTTCTGACAGCACTGAAGGCAATTAGGAGGAAGGAAGAAGCCATAACTTAGCTCTAATGGAACGCTTTAAGAGCAGTTCAACAAGAACTTAATGCATACAGTACAGTATTCACTTGAACCTTCTGCCCAGTTTAATTAGCAGCATAATGCTCTTAATTACTGGCCTGTGACCCTACTTTTTAGGTTACACAATCTTGATAGAGCAGAGATTAAAAGTTCCCAAGCGGTTTGAATTGCATTAAAGCATAGGGATAGTGGTATGCATGTCATGTATGTATGTTAAAACAAATATTTAAACAAATGTCAACAAGTACACCTTGGCTGAATGCATTCAAATGCCCATCTGCTTTATTTTGATGACGTTAAATTTCAGATACTAGAGAGCATCTGAGAATGTGATTAAATAAATGAGGGAGTCATCAAAATAAAGTCATTCTAATAATAATAGTGATAATAACGCCTAGTGCATTTAGCCGTGTACCTTGCCTAAATGCATTCAAACTCAGTGTGTCAAGGTACATGTAAACTTCAACTCAACTGCAGAAGAAGACACAGATTTCCCACTGCTATAAGCCTTATAAAATAAAGAGCCCTTCAAATGCTGCAGCTGATGGCATTGTCTACAAACCGAAACGCACACACAATCATATGCTGACATGGCTACACAAATCTCTTCCACATTATGCACATACTAAGCCAATCACTGACACAATCACATATGCACATATTTTCAATTTCCTGTAATCCTACACACACATACAAAGCCTCTCACACAGCCGCAAATTTTATGAACTCTGCTTCTGTACAACTCCCTCCTCCCACATTCAACCATTATCCTCTCCCTGTTCATCCATCTCCTGACGTCTTATCCACTCAGAGGATTTGATTAGACGCACAAATTAGACAAAATGCAATTTTCATTTAGGAACGAGGCAGATACAGGGTTAGAGTTACAAAGGAGCCGGGTCTCAGCTCACATAGAGAGAGCTGGAAAGCCAAAATCCTTAACCAATTCACTTTATCGGGTAAAAGGCTTTACTGCATTTTGTTAACCACTGCACAGTTCTTGTGTTAAGTGTTATGTCTTAAATATCAGTGTGTTAACTGTAGTTTTGTGCATCCAGAGCCCGAGAAGATTGAATCACAATCCCATAATTTAATCACAATTCTGATTTGACTCCAACTGCACAACACAAAGGGAAACGCTGCGACCAACATCGTCTTAAAACTGAGAAAGAATCTCCTCTTACTTCAAACTGGCTTTTTAATTTTGTTTCATGTCTCATATAATTAATTATTTTTCTATATTATGAAGAAATAATAACACAATATCAAGTGGGAAGAGATTACAAAAGTACTGCATTAATCAAACTGGCACACACTAATGCTGTTGTAAACCTTTGCAAATTGCACGCTCGTCAAATTGTGTGGTACTTATTGTTAGTGTTTTTGGAAACTCGGCTCCCTGCTGAGTAGTTTGTCCCAAAACTCACTTTAAACTCCTGTAATTCAATGTGCATGACGTGTTTGTATGAATGCATGTGAGGTGCCTGGTGGAAACACATTAACTAGAAGAAAAATAGATATCTAGATGGAAAGTGTTTTTTCTATTTACTGACATGCTTCACATATAGAAAAAGAAAAAAATAACTGACCCAGATTTCTACACATTAATTCGCTACTCTAATACAACGATCAAGTAATCAGAATACTCTATAGTAGTCATATTATAGTTTATTGCGGAGAATTACAGAGACTGCAACATGCGGTCTACTAATGCCAGTAGAAATTCATTCCTTAAGGGGAAATAATGATAATCATAACAATAATGTTCACCTTCACTATCCTGAGAAATAATCCTTTAAAAAAAAAATCAAATAATCCTGCTTAATTTAGATACGAGCTCCATGTTTAAAAGCACAAATATGCAGTGTTTGCCTTTAACACCTCATACAATAATGTGGGTTGCAGTTGTCACTTGACTCATCGTAAGGAGAAAGACTTGGCCTAGCGCACCGCCTCCCCTCTTCATCCCTAATGACTACCATTAAGGCTGTTTTGACAGAAAATTACACAGGACCTTTCTTTTAACTGTGGGAGGCCATCCACCCACTCTGTTCTTGTAGCAGAGCAAAGACTCTGGAGGCTGACCGGAAACTTTATCATCCTCATTATTTTCCAATGGAACACAGACTCAGAGGCTCACACTTTGCACAGTAATAGACGCGCATGTCATCTGGTGCATTAAGGACATTGCTTTTTCTAAAAAGGTTAAGTCTTTGTTAAAAAGGCTTCCGTTTCAAAGAAAACGTCAAAATGAGTAACAAAGCAAATGCTGTGGCTTTCTGAAAAACATGACATAACACAGCATAGACCCTCACCACCAACATGACCACAGTGAACGTGGTCAAAATGATTGCATGTCTCTCAGACTGTGGGGCACTATTGCTGGCTCCCTGTTTTAAAACCAACTTTTAAAAGCCAACGCGTTCCCCTGCAGTGAGGCAGCACAAATTGTCGGCATTACTTGCAGGAGTTTGGGGTCAGATCTTTTCGTGAGTTTGCTGATGTGCACCTCTTAGCAGGCTGCTCTCTGTGTGCAGTCAACAAACAAAATACCCCATCTTTGAAAGTTTTGAACTTTTTTGGTTTTCAAGTTTGTAAGCTCGCAAACCTGGGGTGAAAACTTGTCCCGGTCAAGGTTTCACTCCTATTTAGGGAAATAAACCGAAAGCTCTAGATGTTCACCCACACAAACACCCACACCCGTTAGGACTTTGTTAGGTCTTCTCTCCTTCAATGACCCTTTCTTTACTTTTCTGTACAACCTTTTCTTCATAACTAGATGAGATAAATGGGGAAGATGCTGCTGCTGTCTGTGCACTGTTATGATCTCATAAAATGTGGCTTTGATTGATTACTTGCTTACATCTCCCTCTCTCTTCCTCCCCTCCTCTATTTCTCTGTAGCCCATTAGTTATGGTAATGTTAGGTTATACACATCTTAACTTGCTGGTGATTGATTTACACGTCCACACCCATAAACATTTTCTCCCTGCTTTTTCTCCTCCACCCCTGTGTCCTCTTCATCTTCCTCCCTTGGTGTAAAGCACACCTTTTGGGCACAGATACTGTTTGGACTGGAAGCGGTCAGGCTGAAAAGGAGGCCTGGCTGTCAGCTCCAGTGTGCAGGCTGCTGACAGAGCGCGGACTGAAGGGTCAGGAGATGAATCTGCAGCGTCACACAAACAGACAGCAAAAGGAATAATGCCTCTCCCAGGAGGACTAACAGAATCTAACTATGAGGCTGAGATATATGGCTTGTATTATACTGTAAAATGCAGTGGCAATACAAATACTGTACTGGATAAGGTTGATCTGAAAAGTGAGAACCTTTGACTGACCTAATTTATTTACTAAAACTCTATCCTTCACTACTAGTGTATTCTGTTTTTATTTTCTGTTGGCAAAGCACTTAATGGTATTTCGTGTTAAATACATCACTGCTACTGGAAAATTTCAGCTAATGAGGTTACATGTACCTCAGTATATAATTCTGCAGTGGGATGTTTCAACAGTCAGCTTCATCAACCCAACATTTGTCAACTGTCAGATAGGACAAACATTAATAGCACAGCAAACGTAGTGTTACCATAGTAAATGTGCTGTTTTTAATGTACCAACACAGAATCTCACAGCGACAATCTATACATGTAATGACACTACGGAAGTCGTAACCATAGGGATAAAAGTACATTTGCCCAGTGTAGAATTTTGTCACTTTGCAAAAATTGTCCTGATGTCACATGTCTACAACTTCAAATGCTTGCAAAAGCGACGGAACGCAACACATTCACACCTTGACAAATTTCTACACACACACGTTTTCACACTCGGGGTGTTAATGTGGACGCTTCAACACTTCAGGGACCCAGTGAAGTCCAGACTAACCTCCGCCCTGACAGCAGTTCTCCATTCGCCAAACACAAAAAATATACATGTAAAATGCATACGTACACGGCCGCAATCTTAATATTTTTTTGTCTTTGTAGGAAGGACACACTTACTGCAGTTTTGTTTTGTGCTGATATATAAGAAGTGGTCTCTAAACTACGACAAGAAATAAAAAACAAAAAAACAAATACAAATGTACACCCACCTGTCTCTGTCTCCAGCAGTGATGGTGTAAAGGTGATTGGCAGATCCATCAGCACAAGCCTTTAGGACAGCTAAATGAAGAAAGAGATAGAGATAGATATAAAGAGATATGCTTTGGCTTTTAGCCTGTATAACACAGTTGCTTTTAGATTGATAGGACTTTTAACCCTAAATTTGAAGACACACATTTTTGCATTTCACAAAATAATCCAGACGCCGTTTCATACAGTGTAAGTGGTTTGACTGATAAAAAAAAAAAACAGTTTTCACTTATGCAAATGTGAACTAAGTATAGCTATGTACATCTGGTTGTTTTTATCCTTTTGCAATGGCTTAATCTGACAGGTGCAGGAATGGCATGCCACCTTCAAAAATATTTAGAAAGCATTACCACAGACATGAAACACCATCCATGACTCTTTCTACAGGAGTGAGATTATGAAGAAGGGCCAAATCACACAGAGCAGTGTAATGTCACTCTAGTAACACACTGCATACTCATACTCACATGTTTTCTTAATTCATGATGCTAAAAGCCATGCCATCATGCAGCACTGTTCTGGTATTGATGAGAAGCTTTGAAATTGTTAGGCAAGGTAATGTAATTGAACTTTTTTCTACACAAGATGAATATTAAAGGCTACAGGCTGTTATGCTACAGCTTCGTACGGCTGATTTTTAGAGTGCTTGATGCTCAAAAAAATCTGATTTTACAAAGGTAGAATAAGTGAAAGAGCATTTGTCTAATTTAAAAACAGACAAAGGAGGCAATTATTTGTTAGTCCAGAAAGTATTTTCAAGTTCTTCTCATTTAGATGCAAACTATTTGCAAATATATGCACTTTCATGGCCTCTATTCTATTCAAATTGAACAGGCAGCTTATTTTTAAGAGCCCCTTTTCTGTGTGCAGCTGTAGCGGTGCAAAAGGGAGAAACTTCAAAGATAAAGCTCCGTTTTGTTTTTGTTTTTTTCTTTTCCTTTTAAAGAAATCGAGGCCTGCACCAAAGAGACAGACAACACTTGTACATGTGTTTTCTGTCTCATTGAGTGTCTTTCTCCAACCGTTCTCCATGACTTAAACCCATTCCAAACCATACACGTACAGTACACGCCTGAGCACTTGGCCTTCATTTGGCCATAAAAGGAAGCATTACAGTAAGTAAAATGACAAGAATGACCTCCAGTCATGCAGTTTATTATACATACTACAAAAATAAGTTCTCTACCAATCTGTGAAAGCATCACTTCAAGTGAAAATTAAATGAAATTTCACCTTGAAATGAATTTCACTTTGTTTGCTACTTCTCCCCACTCTCATTCCCTTATGGTACTGAATACAGAATAGGACTTGTTCTCTTCAGAGCAGCCTGACATGATTCATGTCATTCATTACAGGCAGCAACTGTCTGGCCTCTATTTACTTCAATCAGCTACATTATGTTGCCTTGAAAACTTATTTATAAAACTGTGAATGTCGTACAAATGGCACATGAAGTATAGTTGATCAGTATTACTAACACAAAGGGGAATGAAGGTACTTACAAATCATACCTGATGGCAAGCAAAGGCTTTGCATATCTGTTTAGTATTAATTGTGTTTTGTTTGTGGCCACCAATCTCACACAGCAGGAGGTAAAATGACCTTCACCACCTGTCCAAAGACAGATTAAGGTCTGGCCAGAGGGGTCTGTCTCAGCCCTTCAGGACTGCTTTGAAAGCACTGATTGGGATATGTTCAAAGCAGAAGTGGTCTGACGAGCATACTAACCTGGAGGAATTTACAGAGACAGTGAGGGCCTTTATCAATAAATGCATAGATGATGTTACACTCAACAAAACCATCTTCCCATGAGTCAACCAGAAGTCATGGCTGTCAGCTGAAATCTGTGCACTGTTGAGGATTTGGAAAGATGCTTTTAGATCGAATGATAAGGCAGCTAACCTGACACGTGGCATCAGAGAGGCAAATCGACAATATGCACAAAAAATCTCAACAGCCACTTCACTGACAGAAGAGACACACGGGGTGGCTGTGGGAGGGCATCCAGTCCCTTACTGACTACAAGCCCCCACCTGAGACCTGTGGTGAGGACCCCACCCTCCCAGATGCACTAAACGACTTTTATGTACGGTTTCAGAGACTGAATAATGTTCCAGCGGTGAAGATGACCTCCCCATCAGATGACCAGATTCTGCAGGTGACCGCAGGACGATGTGAAGAACGCCCTCTCCAGAATCATCACAAGCAAAGCAGCGAGACCAGACGGAATCCCAGGCCGAGTCATCAGGGGCTGTGCTGAGTCTTTATGAACATTTTCAACATCTCACTCTCCCAGCCTGTCATCCCCATGTGCTTCAAATCTACCACCATCATACCGGTGCCAAAAACATCTCCTGCGTCCTGCCCTAATGATTACTGCACCATTGCACTTGCACTTGAGTCCTGTCACATGAAGTGCTTTGAGAGGCTAGTCAAGCAGCACATCAGGTCCACCCTCTGCTCCACTCTCCAGTTCGCTTATTGTGCCAACCGCTCCACTGAAACATAACCTCTGCCCTCCACCCAGCCCTGTCCCACCTGGATAAAAAGAACAGCTATGTCTGTGATGATGCTCATTGATTTTTGCTGAGCATTTAACATCATCATACCTCTACACCTGACCAACAAGCCGAACAAGCTGGGCCTTAACATCACCCTCTGCAACTGGGTGCTGGACTTCCTCATCGGAAGGCTGCAGTCAGTCCAAACCAGCAACATCATCCATTGCACTGAACACAGGCTCTCCACAGGGCTATGTGCTCAGTCCGCTCCTGTTCAGCCACCACACCGCTCTGACATCTGATGGAATGGATGTGGAGAGAGTAAAGAGCACCAAGTTCCTGCAGGTTCACATCACTGAGGACCTCTTCTGGTCCCCGCAAGTCACAGCACTCTCCAAGAAGGCCGTTCAATGACTTCACTTCCTGCGGCGCCTGAAGAAGGCACGTCTCCCCCCTCCCATCCTGTCTACTTTCTATAGAGGCACAATAGAAAGTATTCTGACCAGCTGTATCACTGTCTGGTTCAGCAACTGCAAAGCCTCAGATCATAAGACCCTGCAACGGATAGTGAATACAGCTGGAAAGTTAATAGGATCTGCTCTGCCATGCATCCAGGCCATCTACAACACCAAATGCACCAGAAAAGCCCTCAGCATTGGGACAGACCCCACCAACCCCTTCCACATCCACTTCAACCTCCTACCCTCTGGTAAGAGGTACAGAAGTATCTGAGCTACCTCCACCAGACTGTGCAATAGCTACATTCCTCAGGTTTTGAGGATCCTAAACAGCTTGAACAACCTTTAAGAAAGTGCACTTACATGTTTTGCACAAACTGCACTGCCACTTTATTTTACATATTCTTAACCACTGATGAACTCTACTGAGCATGTGCTGTGGGTTATGGTCATAACGTACTGTACTGGATTAGTGTATTCTAGTAAGGGGGGAGAACAGGGGTGCATACTGCTGCTTACTAGTGTTTTAAAACTGACTACATCTAGTATTTGCTATCATTTTTTTAGTATTTATATGTTTTTATTATTATTCTTTCACACTTAGTATTTATTGTAGTATTGATTATTTACTGTACTTCTATGTGGTCTTTTCTGCTTACATGGTCCCCTGTGAAGCGAAATTTCATTCCCATGTATGTATACATGTGTACTTGGTAATGACAATAAAGTTATACTTACTTAATTCATATTGGAGTTCCCTAAATCTTACACATTGATCCTTTAACAATGCATACTGAGTTACACGTAAATAAATACACTTGCATATACAAATTCATAGATATATTTCTTATACCTGATTAGTTAAATGAAGAGGAATCATTATTCCCACTCAAGGGTAGCGTTCAACATAACTATCCTCACCTTGAGCACTTAAAAAGTGATAGAATGCAGAAGAATTTGCATTGGTGTAAATAAGACACTTAAACTCAAGGCAGTACTTTTATTCATAACCCCCACCACCTGCTCTCGATGTTGCGCATCAAGAAATGATTGGAATGTAAATGACTCATTATCTCTGACTGAGTGCAAAGGCTGAGAAACTTTTCAAATGACAACTTCTCTGAAAAACAGAGAAGCTCTTCTTTAAGCCATGTGGTGACAGACTGTAAAGCTATCAGTCATTATCTGTATCGAAGTGTCTGCGCACACACACACAATCATACACAAGGAATAATTTTCAGACTTAGGGTTCTAGAACATTTACTTCTGTCTGTCAATCATTTATTCTGCTCTGTTTGCATGGCGTGCCATTAAAACACACACACACACAGCTACAGGAGATGTTGTAATTCAACAAAGTGTATCTCTGTCTTTTTATTCTATACATGCATTTATATCACGTCTCATTATATGCATTTTCTGACAGTAATCTCAGAAAATGTACTCTTTGTCTACGTTATTTACAAAAAAATGGAAGCAGAATTTAAGTGGAGATTTTTTGTGTTTTAATAAGCAAGTGGGTTCGGTACTGAGTGATGATTTTTGGTATTTCATTTAGGTTTAGATACTGGATCTGGTCTTTAAATCTCTTTAACCAATTAGTCATAGTCGTCTCCTTGTGACTGCATATCACACCTAAAGTACTCTGAAGTCTTTTCCTGTTGTTATAAGGTTCCTGCTCTTGACACAATTTCCTGAGCCTCCAAAATGCACAAAAAAAAACCAATCAATATACTTTATCTTCATTGTAAAAGAAAGTATCACAAATGCCCATGGGAGCGTGTGTTTTTCTACTCTTTATCACGGTCAATAGCAAAAGTTCACAAACTTAACTTGAGCAAAATGAGAAACTTGACCGTCTGCACTCCATCCACCAGCAGTGACCATTCTCCCACTGAAAACAATAGGTTGTCAGCCGTTTGGAGTACGCCTTGATTGTGAATGCGACAGACTAACCAACCTTTTCACATGTATATTATATATATATAAAGAGAGAGTTGTATTATGGCTCCTGACAGTGATGTGATGGGAGCCATGCGGGGACAGCAGAGGCAGCCAGAGGAGATGACCTTGTAAATAAACTTGCCATCATAATCCCTCCCCGCAGGCGTCAGCCCCAACTCGTCCTGTCCCTCAATACCGTATGACAGATACGTATAGCAGGCGGGAGATAATGCACTTCCACATACAGTACTAAACCTGTCATTTCAGTTGTTTTTTTTTTTTTTACTCATCTCTGTTGCTGTTGAGTACGATGCAGAAAAGATGCATGCGTATGTTCAAATGCACATACACACTGCTGATGAGGTTAGTAGAGAGCATTAATACCTGTCAGGTCAGGGTTTTAGCGTAGCACAGGAGAGGGCAAACGGTCACAGAGAGCGGTGAAAAGATTATTATCTTTATTATGAGGCCTTCATGCCCTTCCTTCATCTTTCAGTCCACCTCTACCACTCCATCTGTCACCCTCTCGCCACATCTTCACTGCTCTACCCTGCCTCATGTTTCATTGACATCTAATCTTCTATACTTCTTTTATTTTTTTTTAACTGGAAACACTTTTCTACCTCCTACTGCTCATTCTTTTTTTCCCCTACCATGCCAAAGATCAAAATGCTGTAGGTGCATCCACGCCGACCTTGATCGAAAAGCTCGTACTTGGCTGGCTGACGTACACAAACTTTGACCTTCGCAAGCTGCTCTAGATCAACAAATGATGAAACGTGGCGCTTGAAGTAAACACACTGCCTGCCTTTGTCTTGAGGAGATTCTCGCCATCGTTGATTGCTTTATTGAACCGCTTGCTTGTGTTGCTGCACCATGAGCAAGTGAAGGATCTGTGAGGAAGTAAATGAGTGACTGATTGACTAGAAGACCAAGTGGGTGACTGATGGACTAGATGAGTGAAAGGGTGGGTGAGTGTGATAAGCAGCTTGATCCCACTTCACAACATCACACTCTGCACCTGTAAATGAGTTTCCCTTTGATCAGTGTTGCGCTCTTCCTTCCTCCGTTGCTCCTTTGCTCCCCGCTGCTCTACCTCTCCCAGAGGTGATGAGGGGGCCCAGAGGCAGCACATCAGAGGACCTGAGAGTGCTGTGCGTGCGGTGTGCACGTCGGGCTATGTGTCTCCAAGGGTGGAGACCTGGCTACGATGCCTCCAGGTGAACAACCATCTGGATAGTGACACAGACTCAAGACATGCTCACACGCACCCTCCATCTGCTTATCCCATAAACAACATTAAAAATACATGGCATATCAAGTGAGCAAAGACAAACTTGCTACAAGCGTGTTTACCATCATACTGCGAGAGATCTGAAATCTGCCATTCAGGCACCATCAATATCCTGTCAAAAACGTCTTCAGGTCCCATGTGCGACTCTGCCAAGAGCAAAACTGATCAAGAAAACTTCCCAGTTCCTGACATCCACACCAAAGTATTGCTCATGGCACTTCAGAAACCACCCAAAATGTCTCTGAAACTTTTTTTTTAATAAGTAGCCTTATCTAAAAGTGGGCAAATGCACAAATCTGCCACTATCAAACCGCAACAAACTGTCACAGTGTATCTCATATGGCCATTTATCTCACAGGCGGTGCAGCTGGTGGGTCTGATGATTTGATCCTATGCTCGCCTTGTGATGCGTGTTCCTGCACTACAGCAAAACACTCAATGTGAAAGCCAAATGTGAGTAAACAAAGCAGCAAAAGGCTATGCAATTCCCTCCGATTAATGTATTTACCCTACGTTTTTAAAATTTTGCTGGGTCAGTGATAATCTATTACAGGTTTAATATTTACCCATGCTGATAACTAACAGGCCCCAGAATGTTTTTAGAAATGTTTTCTATGTTTTTCCGAGATTTTTTTTTATTTTTATCTTGGGTCAGCAGACAGCCTTTGATATATTATCAGATGATGTAATTGCTTTGTCTGATGTCAAACATTTTCCAAAGGTCCTCTAAAGAAACGCAGCGAATAAATACGTGACTGCAGCCTGACGGAAACAGCTCAGGTGCCTCTTGGTGTTTGATGTGATGATAAGAATATCAAAGCCTTGTTAATTAAAATTCAAACTGATGTGGTTTTACTCATAATTTTACCTTCAAAGTTACATTGTTTACTAACCTTCTTCCCTAATTGCATAACTTTGTGCATTACACCTTTCCATAAATTAGCATGGCTACTTTTTTTGTTGTGGTTTCATGGCTTTAATATTAACTCTGCTGAGAGTTAATAATCCAGGCAACTTCACTGCAGCAGCTTCAGTTTGTGCCATGTTCTTCTTCACTTTCCGTTTCTGATTAATCCACCAGATTAAACAGAAAAACAATGTTTAATGGCACAGGTTGAGATGCCATTTTTAGAGGCTCAAAGTCTGCTTTGCATCTTTTAGCACATCACAGGTGTAGCACAACTGCTATGCATCAACACTTCTCATAAGTGACACCTCAGGGAGTCTGGAGCTCCGCATTTTTCAAAAACCTACTTTTCTTCCTTTTTGTAACAAAGAGCCACTGAATATATCTTTTAATCATTTCTTTGGTTTTTTAAGCAAGAGGCAAATTATTATGTTTTCAAGTAATGGCTTAACGACAGCAAAAATGCTTGGAATTTAGGAGAGTTCCTTGGAAAAATGCAAAAAAAGTGGCTAAGTAGAGGTCTCGGCATCTTTGACAATTACGAAATGAACCAGACCATTTTTCCTCGCTGAAGAAAGGCTGCAAGAGCCCTCACAGATGTAGACAGCAGCTCAAAGTCAGTGCTGACGTGGATTTGTTATGACTGAAACACCCACATTCTCACATTTCCGCAGTCTGAGGTCCAGTGGGTTTGTTTTTATCAACTCTATGACTCCCCTGCTGTGTACAGCGGACATTTTATGCAACCGCCTGTGTTCGTATTGTTTACCAACCAATTACCTTTAGTGAGTGTATGAAACTTTGAAAGAGTCTGAATGGATGCACAGAGATTTCCTCTTGCTACAGTACCTTGAGACTATAGGTACAGGCATAGTATACCCAGGTATGACATAGAAATACACTCCCTGCCTGTTTTAACTACACATGTAGGAAAGAAAATTGTTTTCTCCTAAGCCTCCTTTTTTTTTTACTTCATTTGGCGACACCTCATAAGAAATGTGGGCAGAGGGCAGGGAGGGAGGGGGCATTTTCACGGCAGCTATTAAGAATCTGCACAGTGGAGGCCACATAGGCTAGAAAGCACAGAGCGACGAAACAACAGGGGAGTGATCTAAAAAGGATCTCTGCTGATGTGTGAAATATGTACCTTTACCCCACAGGATGTCCAGGTAATGCTTCTCCAGAGGCTGGTTCAGAATAATCAGACAAATCCTTTGTGTGCCTGGAGAAGATGACAGAAGGAAATGGAGAAAGAAAGTGTAAAACAAACAACAGTTAGAAGACACAGAAAGAACGAGGAGCAAATAATGTGTCAAATAAAGGATCGAATTAAAACAAAGGCATCGTGTTGAGTTGGATAATCAATGAAACTACTTCGAATTTGAATGTTGAAGGCTCAAATTCTCTCAGGATCAGATAACAAAACAAAACTATAAAGCCGTGTTTTTAAAAAGGACCCAAGAATTTCTATTTAGCTTAAGTGCCCTGACTCTCCTGAACCAGGGGTCACGATCACTCTCTAAGTCCCTCCTGTTTAAAAACATCTGTGCGCTCAGGCCCGCACACATGTCACTGATGCTAATTTGAATACCTTGACCTTGGCGAGACACCATCTGTAACTACAACACATGACAACAGAGGAAACCCCTTTCAAAGCAGCACCAAAAATAACCTGTCCTATAGCATTCAGAGCTGCACTTCTTTTGTTTTTCCTGTCAGCAGTTACCTCCATGCTTCACTGTCAAGGCTGTGTCCCAGGGTGCATCATTTCACAAATCTATTTCGCTTCCCCTCTCAACCCCCCATCCATCTTGCTCTTAGCTTTTCTTTTGCTCTGTCGCTAATGCAGATCCCCTGACTAATACTTTAGAATTGTCATTTTTCTATCTGCAGGAGATGGGGGAAAATATAATGGGAAACTCTGCATTCATTGACAAAGTAAAAACAAAGCCGCTACAAAAGCCTTAATGGACCAAAGACTAAAGCACAAGCCCTTTTCCCCCTCGCCTTCACGCAGCCATTTCATTTCTTTCTGATTTATCTCTTTCCTCCTATCTCTGCCCTCATAAATGACTGCTCATCCATTTTTTAAAGTTGTTGCCTTTTGTAGCAAAGCCAAAACGTCATATGCTAGTCTAAGCAACGCTTTATATCTTTCCCTCCTCCTTCTCTTCTAAACTGTGTTTATGTAAATTCAACCCAACTGGAGTTTCTAAGCAGCATGGCATGGCATATCTGAAACAAGCTTATTTCTTTCCTCATTCCTGATACATTAGGGATATGGTGGGAGGCCCAAGAAAGGTAACAGCGGAGTAGAAACTTCATAAAATCCTCACTGTAAAATGCGCATCACCTTGTGTCCTGAAAGAAAAAGAAAAAAAAAAAAAGCCCTGAAGTGTAAACAGTTTAGTTTGGCTTGGCTGAGAAAGTGCAGAAAAAATGCGGCCTATGTGTTTGTGACTTTGTTGCCGCAGCAAGCTTGATGTTGTTAAAAAGTTCACATCAGTGGAAGGTCATTTCCAATGTGAAAGTCAACCCCAGCTGTGTATGGTAAAGGCAAAGGAAGGGAAGAGGGGATACAGAAGTGATACAAAGAGGGGGGAAGAAAAGAGGACACGAGGAGGGGTAGGTGAGGAGTAGATTTGTCAGTCTTGTCTCTTAATTGGCTGGAGGTGTACAGAGAACAAAAGACAAACCCAACCAGCCGTGACTTTTCAGATAACCCTTCATCGCACACACACTTGCCTCCCCGCACACATGCACACGAGGAGCTGCGCGGCCTTTCGCGCACCCTGTTCAAAGAAATGTCACCTTGGGATTCTTTTTAAAGTGCCAGACAGCATAAATACCACAAACACACATATGCAGTACATGTACACACACACACAATCTGAGCACGCAACCTAGCAAATAGATATTCCAGGAACAGGCATTTATAATTAAAACGGTGAAATTTAAAAGGCTAACTGTGCACACTAGGGATTTTAAAATGCAGACATCCAGGGGCTGTTTTCATATTCTCCACTGAGAGTCTAGATAAGCATTTCCAGTGAAAGATTAAATTAAAGAAGCCATACAAACATAATCTAAAGTTATCTAATCATGAAAAAAGTAGCTCATCATACGGTACAGTTAGGAAAAAGATTTTCTGTGATTCAAAAAATCACAAACACGTCGTCTTATACCTTTGATAGTGCGTGACATATTTATCAACACAATTATATCATCAGGAGGATGCATGTGCTCGGATCTGTTTGCGCTGCAACCACTGGTGGATTATTTGCACACGCTGTGAAATCTTTAGAATAAATCTTAGATTTATACGGTAAGCAAACTCAAGAGTGCAGCCTGCAGTGCTTAGCTAATAGTTTGAGTAAAGATTTGTTTCACTGAGTGCTTGAAGGCTGCTGACAGTTTCCAATCATGATGGAATGTCGTCAGACTGATGTTGGCCTTTGTGCGTTATTGATTTTTTCCCATTGTGCCTGCTCAGGCAATCAACACCAATTCCATGTTTCTATACATGTGTGCAAGAATGTCAAGCATATGTTCAGATACACGAGCACAACTGCAGTAGCTTTATCTTTAACAGCAAATAATATAGAAAAGAGCGAGATGAGGCACAGCCACACAAAAACCATGTCAGGTGCCTACAAACAGCTACTAGCGATGCAACTAGAATTAATGGACCCATTTTTTTCCCCACTTTCTTTTCATTTTTCATCCTTTCCACACTGTGAATGGTCAAACACAACGGCCGAGAGCTTCAGACTACATGTTACCTGTGAGTACAGCTACAGATAACCGTCACCGATTTAATGAATTGACAGTAACTCTGAACATCACAGATTAGTTAGGTATTTGAAAGCTCCTTATTTTAATGTTGCTGTGAGTGGACAACATTTCAACAAACTCAACAACACAACACAGGCAAATAAAAGTATATCTACTGTAGCCTTCATGATGTTGTAGTCGCTGGTGAGGCAGTTATTTTTCATGATAGTTATAAGAATTTATGAGCTCAGTGCAGATTTGCATGATAATAAAACAAACTAAACAACAGAGAGATCTACAAGTACCTACTGTCTGCTCTGTAGGCCCAACTGCTGTAAGATCTCCTTGACCTTTAGAGCGCTGGGTAAAGCCTGCCCTCGGGTATATATCAGCTCTCCTTCCGCCACACACAGACAAACACACACACACACAAACCACAAGGGAACTCACAAAAACCTTGACCTATGAGTAGTGGCTAAAGGCAGCTATAACCAGCTTCCCTTACAGGGCTGCAGGCCAGTCAGTATTGAGTGTACTTTTTGTTTAATTATGATTATTTTCCATCTTGGTTTTTGGATCATTTAAAGATCTTGCTTAAAACATGCAAAGCTACACACCTTTAGAGGTGAAAATATACTAAGGGTGGATTTTTTATTTATTTATTTTTTTACAATGTTGTGTTGGGACAAAGCAAAGTTAGATGACAGGGATTATATGCAGGAGTGAGATGATTTATGCGTCAGAGTGAGTGGGAGACGCACAAAGAAGACGAGTATGACAGAGATGCAAGTGCGTGTTTAGGAGGAAGGTTTGATTGTCTGTATTTGGGTCCCTGTTTTTGTGTCTTTCAGGGATGTAGTCGCTGCTGGTTTGTGTTTTAAACACTGCATGCAAATACGCGACTGTGCATGTGTATCTGACGGTGTGCGTTGTCTGTTTGCACAAGGGAAATGCGGGTTTGAAAGGCAGTACCTGAGGGCAGCAGGCAGTCCAAAGGCGTCAACTCTTCATCCATGGCCCAGATCCGCAGGAGCCTGTCTTCAGTCAGCGAAGTCAACTGGAACGGAAGAGATGAAGACGCACACCGTCACTGCTCCAACTCTTCTTGTTTCTTCTCTGTTTTTTAATAGGTTCTTTGGATTGTGCTTTAACTGATGAAATAATCTTCATTTAACTGATTCGCCAGCAGACAAAGATACTTTCAAAGTATTCTCATAATGAACTGATTGTTTTTTTTAAGCTACACGCGCACACTTTCAGCACTGACTTTATTAAAGACACAGCATATTGTGGGACTTTGTCAGGTGTTGTAGGTACTTTCTTATAATAGAAACTCAACCTTTTCCCTTGTGTCATATAATTCCTAAGCACCAGGTGTGCATTAGATAACACACTTGAAAGTAAAAAAACAAAAAAAACAACACACATTTGCTGTTTCCACCTTTTCAACTGACATTCACTGCTTTTGTCGTCAGACAGGCAGGCGACAAAAACCTGAATAAATGAGCAGAGAAACATAACGAATGCAGATGCTTCCACGCAGGTGCAATGCATGGTACAATTAAGTTATTAACATCTACTTTGTGACATGTATAAAAAGGTTTACTTTACCTTTTTACTGTATAACTGTATAAAAAGGTAAAGGAGAAAAGATCGGAACCTGAATGCAGTGAGGGGATCAAATCAAAGTTGCTGTTGTGATTACCTTTATTACATGATGAAATGTTTCTTTCCTGATGAGAGTGCGTTTGTTTTTTTTCCCAGGATGCCTCCATCCATAACGCGTAAGGGCTCGATTAATGTTTTCATGAGCACGAAACGGTAAGAATCATATGCTATGGCCTTCACAGTAATCAGATCTCAACCCAGTAGAACGCCCACAGGAGATATTTGACCAACGCTGTCCACCACCATCATCAAAACAACAAGTGAAGATGAGTGGTGTTCATCCCTCCAGTAGAATCAATGCCGAGGTGCACTGAAGCTGTTGTGGAAACATGCGGTGGACCAACACCTTTATCAAGACATTTAATATTGGATTTTCCTTTAATTTGTCAACAGTCGGTATTTATAATAGTTCACTGGGTTTTGGGATTTAAGTCTATATGTGCATATTCTTTGAGTACAATGCAAAACTTTTTTCACCGAAATTTAAGTGTTCCTGTTCAAAAAGCTGCTCAAACGACACAAGCATAAAGAAAACAAAATGCGCCGACTGCACTGGACTATATCTAGTTTGGCTGATGAATTAACTAGCTGCCATAAAATCCAATCAAATCAATGTTATATATTCACACATCCCGCCAGTTGAATGAAAATCAAGGTTTTCTATATTTACTAACAACCACCGGAAATCACATAATGTAGCCTAAACTTATATTTACGAATTATGAAAGAACGATATGTTGTATTAAGTATTCGCAGTAGAAGATAATGACTGCAAATGAGGGTAACTACTCACAAATGTATGATTTAATGAAGCAAATTAGAGCCAGTAGTCCTGGTTTCTTAAAATCAGCCGATTCGGGTCGTAAATGACTTCCCCTCTTTTGTGCAGCTGCTCCACTTCTACAACAGTCGCATTCCTACAGGTTAATAATAAGGTCCTAAAAACAATAACCGGTCTGTTGAGGGCTTTTTGTGACACATATTGAGCAACACTTGGCCTTGGGAACTGGACTTTGGCATCCTTGTCTTTTGTGATTGCTTAGGCGCTATCTCTAACCACAACACACGACCCACAAAACAGCAAAATATTGCATGTAGAGCGTTACATCTTGCAAAAAAAACATGTTTGTGAACCAGTAGTTACAGTGATCACAAACAGCCGGAGCAGGAATGAGCAGCAAATGAAAATCTCTTGTGCAGGGCGTAAGAGTTTGCAGTAGTTTCATCATACATGTAGTAAACACATACACACAGAGGCAGGGTTTTCCCTAAAACATGAGGCTCAAGTGCACCACCACAAATTAAATTAATGTAAAATCAGTGTGGAGAGCATCAAAACTAACTAATGGTTGCAGTAGGTCTTCGTCAAGTTTTGCTGTCACGCTTTTTGGATGTTGATGTTGATGAAAAAAATAAAAAATCTGGTCATAATAAGGACCCCAAAAATGTATTCTGAACAGGACACAGGATCAATGCAAAGGGGGGGAGAAAGTTGCGCATTTCTCACCGCTCAAACAACACAAGCGCAGAAACAGAGAAGAAAAACATTAACACCTGAATCTCTCCTCCTCCTTCGTGGGTCACACTTAATCCACATCACATGCCTGGAGACTTTACAGCGTTGCTGTGAGTGCGATATAAATGAACAAACTGAGCGTAAAGCAGGGGACGTGCATTCAGGTTGGCACACCTGGTAAAACGCGCTGTCTAAAAGCGTTAATGTTTTCAGATGCAAAACAGCGTTTCAAGTCACTCCGAGCATTAAAAACAACTGCAATGCCCTCGGCGCATCTGTGTGAGAAATGTGCGGGGAAACAGGGAGGCTACGGTTCCGTTTGGACAAAAAAAAAAACAAACGACGCATACACCAGCGCAAAGTCCGACTCCCAGAGGAAAAAACCCGAACCGCAGTTTAAAGCCGCCGCGACTGTCATTTGAAAAGTAAACCAAGAGAAAAAATGAATAAAAACTTACTGAATGAATCGACTTCCGCCATCGGTGTTGTAAACAGTCAACGACGTCTGACGAAGAGGCCACTCAGCAGCACGGACGGGGAGCGGGGATACGTTATGGGGACATCTAGAGGGCAAAAGTGGAATTGCGCTGCAGCGGGACCCTCAAACGCAGCCCAGGGAATTTTAAGGCGTCCGAAGGGTTCTCTTGTAAATCGAGGCATAGTTTAATTTTAATATACGTGTCATCCGGTGGAAATGATCCCAAATCGAGAGTGACTTGCCTGTTCCACTGCTTGCATTCTTCACGGTAAGTAGCATTATCTGCCTTATAATAGAACTATTACAGAACAGATGTCCCGTTTAATATGTAATTAACAGAACAACAGCTAAATTCCTCGAATATTGCAAGTTAATGAATATATTATTAAACAGGCGTTATGCTTCTGTGCTTATATTTAGGGTTATGTGTGAAATTAAACGTAAATGTCAAAGAACTTAACACCACTGACTTGGACATCATGGGACTTTTATCGAGAGAGAGACTATCTTTCATTTAATTTTAGTTTAGTTTAATGGAGCATTAACAGTCAGACCATTAGATGCTTCACTGATCTTTCTCCAGGGAGATCCACCAGGTCTTGCTTTAAGACTAGAATAAGGTAGATGAACCACTATGTTTCCAGTTTTTTCTGACACTCCGCTACGCTGAGGTTATCCCCTCTGTGTTTTTTCTAGGAATGTGCAAGTTGTTGCCACAGCAGGGCTGTTACATTCACACGGTGGATATTTTATGGGCTGATTTAAGTATTTATTATATATCTTCATGCAAACTTCATGAGCTCGTGGTTTCTCAAACTTTGCAGAGGACCTGCTGTAAATAAACTCCAAAGGTTTCTGGAAAAATCTGAAATGTAACACATTGCCAAAGAACGAAAGACCTAAGTAGCATGAAAAAATAATATCAATGGAAATGCAACCTGTAAAGAGAAGAACTGATGAGTAATGAGATCGAACTACTTTTTTTTTGAGCCATCTAATGGTTTCAATCAATAATTTATATCGAATCAGTTATAAATAGCACACGTAGAGTACACACCCTCCCACTCATTTCTTACTCGCATGCACACATACAATACACTCACTGATACACACAAACAGGTGCAATAAAGAATGCAGACGCACCACAGTATTCACACATATTGCACAAGTAGAAGATACACAGGTAAGCAAACATTATGAGCGCACACAAACGCACACACAGGAAGTGAAGTGATGTTGTGCGCGCCCCTCACGTGACATATTAATGTAAAAAAAAAAACATAAAATGTCTTAGTAAGGTGCCACCATGTGCCACCAGAACAGCCCCAGTGCTCCATGGGATGGATCCTACAAATCTCTGAACTCTACTGGAGCGATAAACACCATTCATCCAAAAGATATTCTCTCATTTGGTGTTTTGATGATGGTGGTGGAGAGCGTCGGTCCAGAATGTCTCATAGGTGTTCGGTTGTCGTTGAGATCTGGTGACTGCAAAAGGCCACAGTAAATGAGTGCATCACCATTCAGTGACCCCCCTCATGCTCTACGGAGTCCTATCAGCTCCTATCAGCTTCTTCCTGCAATTTGTCGCCAGTCTGTATCATGAGACGGCAGTAGAAGCAGCGTAACGCGAGAAACCAAATCGCTCTCAAGGTGAATCCGCTCCGGAGGCTCCTTAAAAAAACAACCATTCTCTCATCCTTCCCCATTTGTCCAGTCTCCCAGACAAATGTCATACGCGCACACAACAACACGTTCAACGCGCAGTTTTGCGTAGACATATATGGAAAACTCACAGGAACACGCATGCTATGCTCAGATGCATAGGAAGTCATTCATTCACTGGGCATGAATTATAAATGCATCTATGAATAAATTCCAGGTTGAATGCATTCTTCATTGGCTGTGATTTTTTTTTTACAAGGCCGTGCCACCTGAATGTTTGATCAGATCTCCCTCTCTCTTAGTCTCTCTTCATCTATCAAAGTAGCGCACTCTTCGTGGTACATCAGTCCTTCTAATATTCACTATATCGCTTTCCTCTCTTCCCCTTTTGTACCTTTTTTTCTTGGTCCTACAGCTGCGACGTGTTTCTTTTACGGTTATTCCGTGGATCTTGTCATCCCATTTTTGGGGCTGAAGTTTCCAAATATGTTTTTTTTTCTTCTTCACTATGCAAAGCGTCAGGGGCGAGTGAGAAAAAAAAACAATAGAATATCGAAAAAAGAATAGCTATAGATATATTTAAGCTGTGATTCATTGCATGATTTTTTTGCCTACGTAATAATGGTAGAATCAACACAAAGGAAGCACATTTCAATTCCAATACTACTGTTTAATGCCTATAGCCTTCTATGTGTTTTTTTTTTTTTTTTTCTCTTATGTTTTTCTGGACTGGCTCATGTCACAAAGTCCTTCAACCAAAGTAAAAAGACAACTGAGTCACATTGAATGCACAGCTTGAAAATTCTCACAGCTGGCAGATGGCTAAAGCACAGAAAAACACTGTTCCCAAGAAGTGAACCTCAGCCAGGCATTCATTCTCTGTCTTTCTTTCCACTGTGCAAGGTAATAATAGAAGTATCAAAATCTCCTGCCAATTGCTTTTTAATTATCTCTTTGTGGAACATTATGGTTGGTCTCTAGGTTTTGGCTATCTACTGTGTGCAGCTAATTACCTTCATTATTTGAAACATCAGGACCGGTAGAGCTGTTGCCAATTCCTCACCTGCCTGAAATTGGGAGGCAGCGTTAGGTCACGAACAACAGTGTTAGTTACCAGAGGTGAAATGATTACAGTGCTCAGTCATTTCGTCCAAATTTACCACCTGCTAGCAAACTTTATAAGGAGAAAGCACCGGTGTGGACGCCTTTATTTTATTTTCTCCTCAAGGTCATACCACAGCGAAGAGAGTGTGTTTGTCTTCAGTTCAATTTAATATCCCCTATCAGCGGATGAACGGGTCACATTATTACTCGGCTCACCCCTGGCAGAAAACAACTGTTATTGTGACAGATAATAAACCAAAAAAAAAACCAAAAAAACACACAAAAACGAGACAGACTCCAACTGACATGCAAATTCGCTCTTTTTAATATCATTACCTTAACTCCTTTCTGTCATTTCTCTTTCACCTGTTCATTTTTCTCAATAATGCGCCTTTCCTTTGTCTCTGCTTTATTCCTTTTATCTGTCTACACCTCACATCCCAGCTGCCTTTTTCCTCTCTTTTGTCGCTTTCCTTTGCTTTCAGCTTTACTTCGCCCCAGTCTGCCTGTCTGCTCATTTCCATCAAGCTCCTGGGTTTTCTCATTTTAATTTGTTTTCAGCTTTTATAAAGGTGTGCAGCAAGTTGAAAAAAAAAAAAAAAAAAGTCAGAACAGTCAGGGGATTTTCCAGCTCAGCCGAGTTCGGGGTCAGGTCCTCACACCAGCTACTTTTGAAGAAGTAGTTGCAGGGGGTATGTGTCGCTGAATTAGTCATAAGTAGGCCATTTTTCTTTTTTATCTGCCAATGATGATGACCCATTTTTAGTTAGGAATTACCAAGACATAAGGGCAACAGAGGAGAGGCTGTTTTCAGTTGTTTTGGAAGTTATACTTTCTGCCACAGTTATCGGGTAAAAAAACAGCGGTTCATTGAGGTGCTTGGAAGGGTCTTTCACTCTCAGAGCTAACAAATGGCCCTTGGTGAAAAGAGACGAGGCTTAAATTACTCCAGATGTACCCGAGCTCTGAGGAATGGGTCACTAAGAACAAGGAGAGTATATTACAAGTGATGTCGAAGTTGAGGCGGCTGTTCTTTTAAGGTCCCCCGCATGGGCAAGGTGGTGATTATGGACATCTTGGCAGCTTCTTCCCTGTGGCATTACCTTGCTATTCTTAATCCCCCCAGAGGTTTCAGCTCATAAATCCAGCTGGATTTCTTTTGGTCACGATATCATTGCCTAAGGGCAGGTGTCCCTCACCTGCCTGTCCAGAAGCAGGGATAAACACCGACCTTGAGTGCGGGATTGCACCATTTCAGCAGCTAAAATAAACTCATATCTGTTCAAGTGGCCAACAGATGTACTCTTAGAGAGGACTCGACCTGGTAGCCACATGCTGGACAGCCATTTTTTTTCCCCCCTCATGAAGCCAAAAAGCAGCCCTTTGGGTTATTAATCACTCGTGCCTCTGATTCTACATTTCTGTCCTGAGGGGCCCGGCAACCCGCCGAGATATACATTAGCGGATGATGTAATATAGATTTAAGATGTATGAATGGTGATAGGGTAGGAGCCTGTCATCCAAAAATGAATATTTCCACTAGTGTGCATAAGAACCCTAAGGCAGGTTTCTGTGAAGGCTCATATCACAAAGTTGGAGCACACCCTTTGTCACCTAGGGGCAGAGAGAGAGAGAGAGAGAGGAGCTGAGCTGGACTGACCTCGTTGAAAGTGCTGGAGGGGTTCGTGAGGGTGCTGCTGTGGGCCCTGCCAGGCTCTGTGAGGGATGATACAGATGGTGCCGAGTGATGCCACGGGGGAGGAGATTTCTGCAGTGTAGATACCAACAGAAACTGGGGTTTGGCAGAAGAAAGTGGGTAAACTCTCAGTGCTACTTGTCTGTTTTATTTTCCACAGACAGAGAAGGGGCTTGTACACAGCATGTGGGAAGTTCAGGAAGGCAGCACAGCATAATCTTTGGTGTGGATTTCACGTTGATATGACAGGTTGTATTAATAATTAACACGTATGAATACGTTGCGAATGGATCGTTTGGTAAACTTTCCGCTCAAAATATCATCAAATGTTGTAAATATTTGAACCTTGTATCAAAAACGTAATATCATGCTGAGAACATGAGTTGCTGAAGGGCACTGGGACTCCCTCGAAAGGTCAAGTAACCTTCAGCTAGATGTCATTTTGTGAAAATAACCTGAAAGTGTTGCAGCCTCATTGTGTAGTTACACTGTTTAGAGACTACATGTATTTTAACTGGCTCAGTGCTCGGCGAAGAAACATCTGAGTAGGCGTCAGGAGGCATATGTGCTGCATTCTTTATGTAAAAAGATCACTGTGTTATTGAATTTTCTGTTTTGAAGCCAAGTTAGCCACATGGGTGATGCACAAGATAAGGATGAGTGCTTAGGTCCTGGGCAATGCTAAAAGAGATGGGTCTCTGCCTGCCTTAGGGTGAAGGAAATATATTTATTCTCTTGAAATCATCCTGGAGCAATATGTTTGGGGCCTGTGAAATGAAATATATATATATATATATAGGCTATAGTATACCGGGAAGGGTCTGGCTTTTGGCATTTCATTGTCAGTAACTCTTATGTGCTTTTGCTGACAATGTGGATTTCTGGTTTTCTAAAAAGTGTTGTTGTAGTCTCTGAAATGTGTGCTTGCATGAGAGAAAGAGAAAGACAGAGCTGAAAAAGAAAAAAAAAAAAATCATATATCATGTATAATTAAACACACATTACAAAATCAAATCTATAATATATATTTTTGTCTCAGTAGCTCCGCATCAGTACGCCGTTGAGACGTTCCCTTATGATCAGATGCAGCCTCTCAATTTATATCACCTCCCATCATTAACGATGCTGGGTTGACGTGTGATAAAAAAAAACAAAAAAAACATGTTGTAGCGCGTCTCACTCGTCGACACACTCTGTCTCCCTTTCGTGGTGCTCTCTCTTTCTCTTCCTGCTGCCATACCTCTCCTTCATTCTTCCCTTAAAACACCATTGATCTATCTTTCCCTTGCCGGCCCAGTCTCTTGGGTTCTGTGATGTCTAAACACACAGACCGACAGAAACTCTGACACCGAATCAATCAGTTTAATGAATGAAGTGTCTTCTGACTCTCCGCCGCCATTTCTCTGAAAGACTCTTTGTAGAACCCTTCCTGTCTAATAACGCGTTTGTCCTTTTTTTTGTTTGTTTTTTCTTCCGCTCATTTTTTTTTTACCCTTTTATTGTCAGTGCTGTTGACCTCAAATCCCCACAATCAAACACAATCTCTTACTCATGTTGAATATTACTTTAAGCTTTTGGTAATTTAAGCTAATTGGTAAAATAAAAGAAAACACCCCTTTGTATCTGTAGTGAAGGCTATGATTCTTATTACTTCTTTCAAAGATGGCTGCAGCTGATCTTATATTGACGTAAGGATTAGAAATTTGATCTCGGGTTCGACCTCAGTGTTGGTGTTGCAGGATGGTGGAATGCCCTAATATTAGGATGTACAAAACGCAAAAATCCAAACTGAACACCCCGTCTCTAAATGCAGGTCACGACGGTGTTAATTAAAAGTCACATTAAGAGCCAGACAATTGAGAGCATGGTGAGCTGGGTTGAGGGCAACGCCAAAAAGCAAACGCGAGACCGTCACAAAAAAGACCACGATCTGCCGCGGTGCAGTGCAGAGGTGTGAACTTCCACACAAAAAAATGTTTGTTGTTTCTAACATTGGAGAAAAAAAAAAATTATCATATCATTTTTTTTTTTTTTTAATTGTAGCGCTCATATGCATAAAAAGATTGGCTGTAATTACTGTCTTGTCTTTTTTATGACAGGAGCGGCTTGCATTGGCTCCAGCTTTATCAATAATTAAAATGCATGAAGAACAACACTCCTTACGCCCACTGCTGTCCTCCAGGACGGCTATCTGTGATTTCCATGTTTTCTTCACCTTTTCGCTTTGGAAAAAAAAAAACACATAAAAGATTCTTATTTATCTTTTTTTCTTTCTTTTTTTTTTTTGTCAACGGATGGAACAATGCAATCTCAGGAGAGATTTTCAGGTGTTACTTTTGTGTGTGTGAGCACTCTCTGTGGGATGTTCTTCATATTGTCAGTGTTTGAGCACAGACCAGCGTGTTACATCTTGCTTGCTTTTCAGACCTCGCCACACAGTCGCTGCATGGTGAATTTACTATAAAAGAACATGAGGGCAAACAGAAGAGAGAATGAAAAGATGACATTGGATCAGAAATTACTTTTCCTCTAAGACAGGATCCACACTGGAAGAGACACAAAATTACATTATGTGGATTGGACAAAGCAGCTTCTTTTGCATAGTGTAAAGATATCAGCCTGCTGAAATGATGCTATCGCCACTGTACAGTGCGTCCTTGTGTGGATCTGGGTTCTGTCTTTTTTTTTTTTCCCTTGGTGTCACAAAACCATTTTAGGTTTATGCAAATCAAAATCCTAAGTCACTGTTGCACACCAGGTGGCCGTAAGTAAAAGTAATTGAAAGATTTTCAAATGGTTCCAGGTCCAGGTGGATTATATTTCAGAACATGGAATAGACAGATGTCAGAGTCACTTTCTGAAGGCTTTTATTAAATGATAGAAGGTTTTTGCCCTGAGGGACATTCACACTTCCTTCCCATCATACCAAGAAGCTGCTAAGTCCAAATACAGTACAGACTTTTACTGCTGGAATCTGAGTGAAGCAGATGAGGGTCAAGTGTCTTGCCCAAGGCCACTTTTAAATGACACCTTTTCAGCCCGGATAAAGAAGTGCTTCTCCTCTTCCCCGGTCCAGATTTTCACACCTTGTCCAGGGGATTCGAACTGGTAATCTTCTGGTCCCGAGCTTGGCTCTCTAATCTTCTGGTTAGTGCTGCCCAAATTTATGCGTAAAAAGTATGAGGTAAAGAGCCGGGACCTGTGAAATCCTCTCGCCTCAGCACCAGGGAGAACTTGTGACAGAACGGCGATGTAATAACTTCTCTTCATAAAATATGTCTTCAGGCCATGGCTTAAATCTTCGATCAGTATGTGCTCACACAGATTGAGCTTTAAATTCAGCAAAGTATGAGTTGGAGACTTTTTAGCTTAGTTTAGGAGGTTCTTGTGATTACACAGCTTCTGAATGCTGCCTTCAACCTGCATCCACACCAGTCTGCTGCACGCCAACACACAACGAACAAGAAATGACGGCCTCACTGCGACATTAATGTCAGAAAAAGAAACAGAGAGCAGCAGAGGCGTGTTTTTTGCTCATTTAAAGGGAGCAGACGCAGATAAAAAGTTGCATTTAGTGTTTATTTCCATCTTAATAATGTTGATTACTTCATTTTTAGAGGAGTAAATAAACTGTTGAATGAAATGTTAAATATTAACGTTGTGCTTTTCTCATTCCGACTCAAACACAACTTTTCAACCAAGCTTTAACATCAGTCACTGCAGTCGTTTCGACCATAATGTTTTTGTCGCGTCCACTTCATAGATAGTGCTCAGTGATGATATAATTATAAAGAGCGAGGGATTATTCAGGTTTAGTGTCTTTGTGTAGTGTTTGTTTGGTTTAGTATATATTTATTCAGTGTATTTTGTCTCCGCCAGAAGGACAAAGTCATTCAAATTTGCTTTTGCTTCTGTGTAATTTGTTTGTGCTTCAGGCTGGATGTGTCAAATCTGTCAATAGAAAGTACTCAAACATAAATCAGGTTAAATAACTGCATTGATTTTTTCCAACAGGTTTTAAGAACTTAAATCAATGACGCAGTTGCAACCATTAGCATTTATGATTGATTTCCTTTTGTATGTTGTAAGACCTAATTTTGGTGAATTAATTTCAGGTCCAAACACACTGATATAAAAACAAAAAGACAAATTGCAGGGTTGGTAGAGTGGTAAGTGTCTCAGCTAAATCAGGAGAAACTGAAGGAGTTCAGATCCATTATTGTTGTGTTCTTTAATCGCTCTAAACTGAACACGTTATCGTGCCATTATTTAATTGACCTTTTCTATATCACCAGAGGATTAACAAAATCAAAAACCGTCGACACATGAAAACAACTTCACCAATCGGGTTTTGTCACATGCGCTACATAAAGCAAACAGTAATTAAAAATTATTATTATTATGACGGGAACAGACGGGAAGAAGGCAGCGCTTTGCTACGGCTTTATTGGTTTTCCAAAATGCAGTATACGCTGAAGATACGCTGATCATCCAGAGCGCAAGATATGGAAGTAACAAAGAAAGGAAGCAAAGAAAGAAAAGAGGGAAAAAAAAAAGATTTCTTTTGTCAGATACAGAAAGGAATAGATTACCCTGTATGAGCTGCTGCTGGGGCTAGTTTTAACCTACAAGCAATCTTCCTGGAGAGCGTCTACTTGTGTGTATGTGTGTTGGAGTCTGCTTTGTGTAGTCTCTTGGGGCAGCTCTTTTATCCCTGAGTAGAACCTACCACACACATGCAGCCTTTGCTCGCACTCTTTCTCTTACCTCTCACATGCAAAAAAAAAAAACCCCACAAAATATACAGTTTGCTACTGACACCCGGTGCATTTCGATCCAGCTGTGTTTACTCGCATTCCCAATTTATGCATAAAAAGTGGAAACGGTGAAAAAAAGTTCTCATGCTCTGGGAAAGGTATCAGTAAAAGGTTAATTCGGAAGTGGAAAACAGATTTAGTGAATAATTCTGTGTGTGCATGTGTGGACCAATAAGGAGGCCGCAAAGTTCACTGAATTAGTACAAGAAAGAAACGAGCAATGACGCGCCACCATGTATGAAGGGCTGCAGAAACAGATGTTAGACAAGGACTTCGACGAACCATGGAAGAGTTTGAAACGACGCGAAATGATCCACACCTCGTATTGTGAGAGGCATATTCTGAACTTTCCCGGGACCTACAGTTGTTCGTGTCAACTCAAGTGTTGTTACGTGTTTCCTTGGAGCTTGAATCACAAAGATTTTTGGAAGAATTTGAAACTATTTATGAAAATCAGTTGAGAAGCAGGTATTTTTTCTTTAAAGTCGGCACAAATCACAGTGTGGGCGTGTCCAGAGAAAATCAGGCGGGCCCAGCAGCAACATCAGCTACCACTGAACCTAAATTTAAACTAAATGCTGCAAGATTATCGAAAGAGACATAGGAAGTCTGAAACTGTAGCTTACGTCTGTTAATCAGAGCAGTAGACGACGGGGCTTGTGTTGAGTCATTATTTCATTACAGTCCAATGACTCACTTTTCTTTTTTCAAAGCTGAGCTGAAACAGTTCCGTTTCGTTAGTCATCACTGATGTCCTGATGCCAGTTTTGAATCCATCTTTAGCCTTCCACAGTTTATTTTCTTTCAAGGTGAGGAGGTGGCCCCCGTAGGAGACGATTCTTTTAGAGAAATGTCACCAGGTCACGATTCAATTCAATTCAATTTCAATTTTATTTATATAGCCCAATATCACAAATCAAGATTTGCCTCAAAGGGCTTTACA
>JAPQRN010000014.1:16101050-16119523 GCA_037367275.1 Coranthus polyacanthus | reverse complement strand
ACACGCACACGCACACGCACACAAGAAGCACAGTTTTTACAGTCTCTGCTTTCACATTACATTGAAAAATTATCTTTCACATGACATCTAACACTGCACAAAAGAACAACAAGTGACAGTTTAACAGACCACCATTAAAAGTAAAAGTTATCTTTCTCTGTATCAAACAGACATCTCCCTCCTGCATATTACAAGATGATTATCGCACAAATGATTCTCAGTGTTCCAGAAAGTCTATTTTATATTCGCACCTATGCTTGGGATTGTCTCTGCCGTTAAGGTTTGTGATAATTGCAAATGGAATTTGTCACTTTACAACAACTTCATGTGGACCTCAGCCACCGGTTTTCACTTACGTTTTGGAACATGACCACATACGATGTCATCTTTAAGTCTCGGCAAATTCCAGGCATCGGCTCCTAATATGAATGTTTAGGCGCCGATCGTTAGGCCTTGAGTTTCAATCCACTGGTAATGAAAATATTTACCCAGCACACGAAAAAACTACTTTCATCCCTTTTCCCATTTCTTCAAACGATGAGAAAAACTATTATGTAAATAGTGGAAATGAATATACTTTTTGACAGTGAAAATGAATGGAGCTAAAATCTCATTCACATGGCGTACTGAGCAAGAAGAGTTTCCAGGAATCTTTCTGTGGATCTCTCTCTCTGTGAATCTTTCAGTACAGCATCTGAAATTGAAGGGTACTGAGTAGCAAAAATTCCTCATTTCTGAAACTGTAGCGGTAATATACAGCAACTAACAAAAGTAATTAATTAAATAACTCAAGTTATTGCAAAAATGCCATGTATCTAAATGTTTATTTTCATACTGGAGTGAAATTACCTGTAGCCAGTGGCTGCCTGATGGAAGTGGAATCAATTTGAAACCTTCTCATTTGTTTTGGTTCGCTAATGTAATATATACAGTATTTGATTTATATAGGGAGTAAAGCACGCTCCACAAACACAGCGCAGTGTGTATCCCAAAAGCCACACTGTTAGCACATGCCTTCATTATGTCAAAAAATAACCACGTGAAAGAATATAACAAAAATCCTGATAAAGCTGTGAGCTCTCTTTTCAATAAACACGTAAGCCACATCAAATCACATATCAAATATTACCTGGCTGCCACTGGCGTAGTGTTTCTCCAGTGTCCTTGGCTTTTCTCAGGGGAGGTGCAGGAAACTACTCTCTCTGCCTTTTATTGATGCATATATGAAGGTTTCTGTGGTAGTGAGGAGGTGTACACATGTGCTAGGTCAGTTATGATGGACTTTGTGTGTTCTAGACATTCACATCTCCAGCTAAGCAGCTGTTGCTAATTTTCGTTTGGCTATGTTTTGAGCAGATTAAGCCAATGACTGGTTTAGAATTATCTCTCTCAGACCAAGTCCAAACAGTGTCATCAGCAGGTTAGAGATGAAGTTTTGCTGTGCACCGGTGTGTTGGGATGTTAACTGCAACCTTATCAGCATCTGAAAACAAAAGTAAAAGAGTCCAAGGGTAAGAACACCATTAAAAAAACTACATTTTATGTTGATGGAATGTGTTTTTGAGCCTTGACATCAAATTATTTTGGCGACTTCCACTGTCCCTGTGTCATTGTTAAAGCACTTTAGCCACTTGACATTTGTCTTTGCCCGTCCTCATTTTCTCAAGATCATCCTAAAGGTTACCTTTTTCATTTTCACAGTTCAGTGCTGGTTTTATTTGATTCAAAATATTAAAAAAAAAACAGGAGGAACATGCTTCTGGATATTTTTTTTTTATTAGTTTATTCCATAAAAAGTGTTCACAGTTAAAGATAAAGGCATCTGTTTTTCATCATAATATAAGATGCTGAGATCTGTTAACTAAAAACAGTCTGGGAAAAATGTAATTTCTCATCCAGATTACTTGATTTGTGTCTTGACTAGAATAAAAGACATAAGAACGTGTGTTTTGCATACCCTAAAATATTTTTCGTGTCATATCTTCCAGATATTTGTTAATACGCAGCGTTCGAAAGGTTCAGAAATGAACCGTTTGAGGAGACAGACAGACAGACACGATTTCTGTGTGTGCGCATATGGACTGTGTGTGTGTTTGTGTGGGTGTGTTTGTGTGTGTTTGTGCGGGTGAGCAGATGTGTGCGTCTTGAGAAGGGTTCCCTGTGGCTGTGTGGTCTAAATGAAAAACAGATGTCTCCAGTTGGGGAGACATCGAGGAAAATAGAGGCTGTCAAACACAATTAATAATAACAAGAAAACACCCTCACATGCACGTAAGATATACACGCAACCACCAGTGGAAATGCGCTGGTTCTCTATAACTGTAAAGAAAGTGTGACTGAATTAATTTTGTCATATTGCCGTGCCGACTTCAAAGCATGTATGTGTATAAGCTATACAAATCCACCAGAATCACTCTGTTGTACCATATGTGTAAAGCCTCGGGAGAAGTTAATTTGGAGGAACACCACAGGTAGAGAAGTAGCTTCAAGGGCAAACCAAGGGGAACAGACTTTCTGTATGTGCATCAGTTTCTTTCATGCTTTCCCTTAGTGACTTTAATGGCTGATGAAAATTTCACTCTTTCCATCTGCCCATCCAGACAGTGTTTGTTCTGCCTTGATAACAGCTCATTGTAATTTGACATCTATCCGTCCATCCAAATCAGCCATGCATGACTGGCTTTTATTGTAATAGGTCCAAAGTAAGAGTAATAAATTAATGAGACATGTGCTTTCTCCATGTATTTAAAAATAGCACATCACATATTTGATGTAGCCCGCACGCTGTGTACTGCACGCAGTTTGGAAGGATAAGTAAGACTAACCAGTATCTGGACTGAAGTGTTTATTTATCCTTGTCAGGCGTCAAAGAGTTCCTTTGCTTCTGTTGATGTTGGTTGTTTTCTTCTGTTTATCTTTGAGCCGGTGGTACCCAGTGGCAGCGTTCCTGGCCGCTATACCCGGATCATTAGCTCATTAGATCATTAGATTTAGCCACTGGCATCCAGCATCGGTCGGCCAACAAACTGAGTTACTGTGCTGCAATGAGTTTCCCTACGGAGTGTTATTTTTTTTCTCAAATTCTCTGCCACTTCCAGGGGAGGCAGTGTCAGTCTGTGGAATAGGGTCGCCGGGAACGTAATTGTGAAAGATGTATAAACGGAGTGAGACGTATAACTGTAATAAATAGGAGAGCAGTTCTTCACGTGTTCATGCAGCATAACATCAAATTTCTGAACATGAATGTAATTTTATGTTTTAAAGTGGATGTGATGCCTCAAAACAGCTGCTACAGACATATCAGTGTCCAACTATCTCAACTATCCCAGCTTCACAAACAATGTAAAATTCAAAAGAAAGTATTTTTGTTACCACTTAAGAAGACCTCTATTTATAAATGGTTTACAATAAGGTTATCAATCATTAATTATCTATTATAACAAGGGGAAACAGTCCACATTTAGCTCGTTGGTAGCTTCCTTTGTCTTCCTCATCAGCCACTATTTATACCTGTCAGCTTCACCTGATATGTATTAATAAGTTACAAGACCTTAGCCACCGTCAGCATATTTAAATTCAAAGTTTCATTCAATCAAAAGATTCATACACTAAAGCTATTCTGTTTTACATTTTACAATAAGGCCCCCCTTTTTTTTTGCCAGTTATTAATAGTAAAGGTACACACTCAAGGAGAAGTACGGATACTTGTGTGAAATAAAGACGGGTAAAAGTAGACGTACTGATTAAGCTGAAAAACACTGATTGATTCAAGTAAAAAGTATAAAAGTAAAAAGTTTCCAGATGAAGGACGCCTTTGCCAGCTGTTTCTGTGCAAACTTAACTGAAGCTCACTTCAAATAAAATAATGAAACAATATATTGAAAATAATGAACATGGACTTTGTACCATGGAGAAAAGGCATCATAATGTTTCAAGTTCTGTTAATGATGCTGAAAACATTTGCACATTGAGACCTGTTTCATCTTGTTGCGTCTTTTATTTCCTGTTAACGTCCAATCCATTTAGACTGAAAGTGATCTTGATGTTGGGAAGGCGCACAATGGTGCAAAAATAAAAATAATTGATCATTTCCCCCAAATGCATTAAAATTAAAGCTTTTGAAAATAGAAAGTACAGATATTTATGTTAAAATATAGGGAACAAAAGTTAAAAAAAAGCTGCTGACCACGTCTGGCACTAACTCATTTGTGAACAGTTTAATAAGCTGACCGATAAAGGGACAAGATAAATCTAGCAAACAATTAACAAAATGAGATTTTACAGAACAGATCCGCAAAAAGTGCAGCAGTTACTTAATCTTGCCAAATAGTGAACCCAAATCAATGTATTAAAACTGTGCTATAAGGTCTTTGTAATTGTTTATTAATAATTTATAGTGTTTCCAACCTGATTAATAATTAATTACGAATCATATATAAACTCTTTATAAGGGTAATCTTATTGTCAAGTGGTTGAATTCTTTAAACCTTTAAAGCTGAAATAACATGCATAATAATAAAGGCAAATATTTATTTAAACCTCAGCCACGCAGCACCTCAAATCTTCTGCTGGCAACCGAGACAAATACTTTTCTGCTTAGCCAAGGCTGATTTTCAGCTAACACAACACATTTCACCCTGACACACTGTTGAGAAACAAGATCCGCCAACAGTACATAATCTCTCCCTCTTTATTTGTCACTCTTTCTCTCCTTTCCTATTTTCTCTCATCCATTTTCACCCTTTCATTTTCACATTTCTGTGTTGTTTTGCTCCCTCACGCTCCCCGTTTCCCTTATTTCCATTTTCTCAGCATTTCTGCTTTACAGTCACAAACGCTATGAAATAAGAGGAGTAAGCAGGTGAGCTCTGTGAGACTATTTCTCTTCCCTGGTGTTTCTCTTCAGCATCTCTTCATAAAGTGTCCTTGGCCTTTTTTCGCTTTTGTTCAATAGGCTGCCTTTAAGATCTGGCTCTGGATCAAGCTATTTAAGAGGAAAACAATACGCTATCTACCTGTCTTTGTGTGTGTGAGTGTGTCTTCTTTAAGTATGCACACCTGCGTTTGAGTAGTGCTGTGTGTGTGTGTGTCTCAGTTTGCCTGCAATGTGTGTTTCCCTCAGATAGGGTTTTCAGTCGTCTGTAACGGCTGAAATTGTATTTGCTAATGGAGCCTTTTTGGGACAAGCAGGCTCAGAGTGAAACAGAGCTATCTGACCCGAGATAACACCTTTGTTTGTTGGCATTTTTTCCCACTGCTGCACCTAATTCATCACACATTTGGACTGTGCCATTTGCTCTCTATTAAACTCACACGGCATAAAAAAATGGTTTGTTTCACCACATTTTGGTGTGTTTCTTAGATCGATATTATCAGTTTTAACTTGAAATCCCTTGGGCAAGGCACTTAATACCCCTTTTTTGTCCCAGCAAAGCTGCTCAGACATCCAATAAACCATCAAATCAATCCAATAATAACAGTTCTAATAACTAACTAATGGCAATCTTTGTACACAGATAATGGTGTTTATTTTCATGGGGGTTGATAATACAAAAATCGGTTTATCAGTTCATCAGTCTATCACTCCATAAAAAAAAAAAAAAAACATCACCATCACGCCGTTAAATTGCTAGCAAATGACATCTGCAAGCACATCTGGAGTTGATAAGCAGCTTGATATCAGCACAGCAACATATATAATAGCCTGAACAACACTGAGTTACCACATACACTCTGTGAATGGGGAAATCTGTTCTGAAATCTACAGACCGAAAAAGCAGCAACTTGCTCAGAACCTGGGGGTTTAAAATTAAATAAAATAGTTGTTTTGTTGACAAATATACTGCAGGTCCCTAACGTCCTATAGTAGACACTTGTAAAATGGAAAAAGTATTCAGCATGTGAAAGATTTTAGCTTTCGAAGAAACTTTTACTAATACACAAGATGGTGTGTATTACCAAAGCAAAGTGGAGAGTCATACTGCAAATCCTCTAATCAAATATTGGGGGTTATAATATAAAATGTCCTAATCATACCAACATAGTGTTGATTCTTCTGCAGTGGAGCATCCATTCCCTCCAGTTTTACAGCTTATTGGACAAAGGCCTCTGGCATTTATATTAATAAAAATAGCAAAATAAGCCTGTGAAATCATCCTGGTTCCCCAGCTTCCAGATTATTATGGCGTTATTGGCAATCATACATATACTGGAATGACTCGTCCTCTCACCTCCAAAGTAATTGAAAAGGTCTCTATCTTTCTTTGGCCCCGGTCACTTTCCCATTAGCCTCACACTCTGCACTGAAATGAGTCGTCAGGCTTCCAAACTGGAATTACTTTGGACAAGACATTACCATCATTGGTGGAAATATTACGTCGTCATAGTTTTAATAATAAAATGTGTGCGGGCATGGTGATGGTGGAAAGGGGTGATAATCACATTGAAAGGTAGGGTGTGAGGTGAGTTGGAGTTCATGGTTGAAATAATGAGGGTGTTAGGTGAATTAATATTTTTGGGTTAGGGATGTGAATACATGAATGTGAAAGGTAGCTCTGATGAAGTCCCACCAAATGTATGCATATTTTAAAGGATAGCTTTAAAATATGGGATAGCTTGACTAATTCTCCAAGGAAAATATTGCTGTAATATTGAGAAGACTCAGGTGCCCATTATATTTTTATGCTATTGAGTAATGTAGCCATTATTAAACAGAGTTTGTAAAAGTTACACTCTCTCAAAAGGTTTAAGTTCCAGGAGCTGTAATATTTTCTACAGGGAAATGTATTACACTGCAAAAATAAGCAGATGATTTTGCCGTATATGAGCCATCTTTTATTTTCTATACACCCATTTCAAGCTTCTTAACTGCAAGATCTTCTTGAAAAAACAGACGGAAGAAGCACTGACTTTTTTTTTTTATCTCTATAGAATATTTTTGCCATGTTGATAAATGATTAATTATTCAATTATGCATTCATTCTGTTGTAAGTGTCTAGTGGGGTTAATGCAAAGTGCCAAAATGGAACAATACACTAAGTACTGCATGTATTATGTGGAAGAAAAAAATTTATAGGCTGCCCTGAAGGGATTTGGCAGGAGGATGTAAAAAGAGAGAGGGCGTGTATGTGATTTGAGGGTGAGGTGAGAGGTGGGAGGGGGCACCAGAGGAAGTGGGAGCAGGAGAAGGGATTTCAGACTTTAGGACTGCAGCAGCAAAAGGGCAAAAGGGCAGCTGTCCATATTTGGAGGTAGCTAGCAGCCAGCCAATCATAATGGATTAGGAGGCATCACGACCTTCAGCCTCCAACGAGAAGTAAAATCCTGGCACAAATAGCTTATACGTGCACATGCACGCACACACACACACACCTCGCTCTCTCAAACATACATAAGTTGAGAGTAAGGACAAGCTGGTAAAGAAAGCCTTGGATTTGCTACTATAAATCCAGCTTATGGCCAAATAGCCACCACAAAGACAGAAAATGCCTTGACAGCAAAATCACAAATGCTGAAGGCTAGAAAGAGCAGAAGAGTGAGTTTTGGGCTTGGTGGGAGAGAGTGATAAAGAATAGAGCAACAACAAAAGAGAGGAGGCAGTTAAAGGAAGAAAATAAAAATAATGTGTTGGTGAATTGGTCAACGTAGCTGCATGAAGTGGAACCTCAGACTAAAATTACAAAATTGCTGCATCCCCCTTCACTACACCCAATTATAGATGTCAGGAGGGCGTAAGGGAAGGATCTTCAGAGCTGGTCAAACATATCACTTCTAACAGTGAATGGCACTGTGAAGCTGTATTGTGTCACCGCTGTGCTTTGAGGAATTAGCATTCTATCAAATTATTAAAGCTGCAAGAGGCAGGAATGAGAATTTGAAAGCCAACATTTGAAAATACACACCGTCCTTCTGCAACTCTGTCCTCTCTGTCCAAATCAAAAGACTACATATAAAGATAGATGACCTGACACCGCTTCATGCCGCCGTTCTGTGAGCTGCTGTGTTGCTTCTTTGGCGAGCTACGGGGTAGAGCAGCAGAACTGCACCTGAATCTTAACAGCGATGAGTAGTTAAAGCTGTCAGTCACACATGTAACCCACATACTGCCCTGAAAACACCTATGGTCGGCCAAAATCTTGCGTCATGGGGTAAGAGTCAAGAGGACGCGCTGAAGTCTCGTTTCCTCGTTTCAAATTTTTACAAAAAGAAAAAGGGTACAAGTATAAATTTCTTCTCTACCTGAAACTCAATGGCCTTAGCTTATTGTCTGTGATAAACATGTACCAAAAAAATTGCACAAAAATTACCTCACACATTTCCATCCTTCGAACCCCAACATCAAACATTTTCTCGCACTACACGCCTCGCACCTGCACGTCAAGGGGGCGGGACAAAAGAGATCAAAGAGATGAAGAGATGTGACCCCATTTTTGACCCGAGGTAAACCAGAGTATCTCAAAAGTAAAGACGACACAAGGGCTAGAGGAAACGTGTTTGTATAAAACATTATCACGCTTTATCCTCTGAGGAACATGAATGATTTAACAACCTTGCATTATAATCCATCTAATGTCAAAACATCTCAGTCAGCAGGCAGGTGGAATGCCTGAAACTGCTAGCATTGCTAAAAATGTAGGCAGGTACAGAGAGGCTGACACTGTTATCCAAAGTGACAAGTCCCTTAATTGTAATTTTTCAACCTTTCTCACTTATCCTGCTCGCCCCAACCTCATACATTTGCTTCCTCTTCACTTTATTACATAAGAGAGAGGACAGTGTTCGGATGCGACGCTGATCAGTCTTATATTTCCATTTTGATTAGCCATGTCTTAGAACCTGGGCCACACCTGCTCGGACACGCGCCACCGTCCCGCCCCCTCGTTAAGACGAGAATGTTCCATCATTAACGAGACGCCCAGTAACCACAGTGACCCGGCAACACATTCTCAAAACATTCCATCAGTCACTAGAGCATGTGCACAAGATCGTTAACTGAATGCTCATTAATTACAAAGCGATGGGATTGGCTGGGTTTAGGGTCGCTGTGGCACTTGAGATGATAAAGGATATGGCTAATGTGATCAGTCATTAGCATTTAACAGTAAGCAACTGAGATGAAACATGCTTTATAATCATCTCATAGCAGGATAAGGTGAAGTGAGTAAAACAAGGTGATGAAAATATGCAAAGTTATACAGAAAGTCTAGTGGAAAGGATAGGTGCGAAAAAGCAAGGAGGAAAAAAAATGAGCAAGAGGAGATCAGAGCTAAGAAAACCAAATGGAGGAAAGGATGTAGGTGTGAGGGAAGGAGGGAAAGTTAATGAGCTCAACAGTCTTTTATTATTCCAGCTCCTATGCAGACTTCACTGTTCTTTACAGATCTCTGGCTCAAGCAGTTGTCCTTTTTATCACAGACTGAAAATGCAATTAGTGTTTTCAATTTTCCAGGTACTTCTTCTCCACTCATGAATGAAGCAAGAGCAAGTAATGTCCAAAAATGCCACTTCATAAATATGAATGGGTGACTGCTTTCAGATTTTTGAAAAAAAATAATGTGCTGTATTTTAATTTGAATTGGAAGATATCAGAATCATTTACCTCAGAAACCGCGCGCGCTGAATGGACACGTAGCATTAAAGAAAATCTTCAGATACCCCGCCACATCGTAAACCCTCAAGGCCAATTACTTGAGTTCAAACAAGATAAAGAAAGATGTTTTGATTGCAGTCAGTCAGTCGGGTTCCGTGTTTGACTCATCGCACAAGCACACAACTTATGAGCCACCTTCTCCAGTTGTTGATCTGTCAGTTTCAAAAGTTCGCTCCGTTTCTGCAGGTAGACATATAATTTCCCAAACTACAACTGCATTCTCTTGTTTTGTTGTGTCTGCTGTATATTTATGCTCAATGCAATCAGTCTGTCATTGTCAACACAGAAAGTCTGAGTTGCGAAGACAAAGATGGAAATGATTCATTAGATGGAGGAAATTATAACCTTGCCACATACATACCTGTATGGAGCCAGCCAACCATCAAACCCTGTCTGGCACTGTTTCATCTACTGGGAGACAATCCCATTTGCTAACCCATTAAAAAATCTTTGCAAAGCAGCTGTGTGTGTTGAAAGTGGGAAAGTACCCAATGTACATTTGCTAAAACAGCTACTTGTGATTCTTCACCTGTAAAAAACTAAAACATGGAATAAAAAGCACTTCCTACTGTTTACCACTGTGAACATAACTTCATCTTGATGGAAGTAGGTATGACAGTCTGTAACCACAGGGCAAAATCTGGTGGCCTCAGTGTTTAATATCCCATTACCAAAGGTCCTCATTATAGAGCGCAAGTGCAAAAGTGTTTGACTGAGCAGAAAAAATGACTGCAGTCACCAGGGCACTGTCTTAAACTCACATCTATCACAAGAAAACCATATAAACCCAGTGATTACAGACACTTAACAAGTGAAGTTGATGAAGCAATTGCACTACTTCCCTTCCCTCAGAAACATCCACACTAATTTGGACTATTTCTTTTTGTTTTTTAGCAACTCTTTAAAATATCTCTTTTTTCGCTCTCGTTTGTGTCATGTTTTTTGCAACACACAAATAGGCAAAAAAAAAAAAAAAAAAATCAGTGCCATAAGCCAGTTGTTTAACCTTAACCATTAACCTGACCTACAGCAGCATCTGCTGGAGGAAACAACTTTTAAGAAGTTTAGAAATGTTTCAAATACAACATTTAGGCATGAAAACAATGGGGAAGTTTGAAATCTCGTTTCTAGGTCAAATTCAATAACTTTGCATGGCAGTGTAGCTTATTGCAACTTTTTGCAAGTTGTAAGTAACTTGTAGGTAATCATGTTGTTCAACAAAGACACAATCACTGTATAGCTTCCAGCAATGCTGGGGTGTAAACAAAAACTCATCATAGGCATCAGCATTATTCAGGAAATGCACAGCAACATATACTGTATAACATTTTCATTATCTGCGCTGTGGACTAAACAGTATACAGTATAATCATATAAAAAGAATGCAGCCTACACATCAACATAATCATTCCTATAATGAGATAAAACATCAATGTGATTGGATAAAAATGGCATTCGCTTTGCCAGCGTAAATCTCAGTATAATCCTGTTCTTCTTTTTGTCATTCATGTTCTTTCTTTGCCCACACCACTTGGAAATACACAAAAATGTTAGTGAAGTGCCGCCCACATTTTAAACAATTAGAGAACACTTACATCTCCTTATGCGCAATAATTATACATCAGTAATTATTTTCTTGGGAAAAGCCCCAAAATGTCCTCAACATATTTTATTAAATGTCTGTTCCTAAAATATCCGCACAAGGTTATGGTTAGTTGAGAGATGTGAAGGTTAAAGTCACTATTACTGTGGTTGTAGTGTTTTCTTTTATCGCTGTGGTCACAGAAGTTTGTGTTTGTTCAAAAATAAGAACAAAATCAATGTGAAGTAGTGCAGGCTATGTTTCTTTAAATACATGTATCCCTTTTGTTCAAAAACAGGAAGGTTAAAGGACAACTGCTATCATGAGTCAGGATGCCAGGGACTCTAAAATATATATAGGCTACATAATATTTATGACATTGGATTGGATTTAAACTGTCTCGCTCTGTCTCTCACACACATGCTCATACAAAACTCAGCGCTGAAGGTAAAAACTCCCAATCCTTTAGAGACCTCAAAATGTCATCTTCACCCCATGAAACATTGTAGCAGTAAGACCACAGCGAAAGATGTGAAAAGCATTTAAAGTGTTTAATGCTAACACAAAAATGCACCCCGTAGTCAGCTGCAAATTTTTACCCAGCATGTGCTGGAGACAGCATGTGAATGTGAAGTAGATTAATTTGAGTTGAGAGACGAAAGCCCATTGAGAGTGTGTGGGTGAAGGGTGGAGAGGTGGACGAGGAATGAATAGCAGACTTGTGAACTGAAGAGATAAGGTATCTGATCACTATCACTTGTATTGCTCTGTGCTCTCCCTCTCTTTTCCCTTCTTTGTCTCTTCCTCCTGCCCCTCACTGATTCCTTTAGGCTCATTTAGTTAATTAAGGCCATGAAATGTTTCAGAAACCAATTATGCTGTGACATTATTAAAAGACCACCCTTCCTTGTAAGTGCAGATTGTGTCTGTCTCTTGTCTTGCAAGAGAAAAGAAACTTGTCTGACCTAAGTCACTGCAATAGGGCTCAAATGTGTACAGTGAAAGGCAGCATCAGCAACTTTCAATTTCCTTTGTCCATTTTCATTTCAAGTTCATGTATGGATCAAAATTTTCTTTTATTACTTCATTACTTGAGAAAATCTTATATGACAAAGACAGACCTCGGCATTCTTTGCAAATGGTTTTTCTATTAGGAATAAGACGAATCTAATGAATGAACCATGAATAGGACTTATTGAAAACAGGGGCTCGAGATTTTAAGCATTCCTCTTAACACTGCTGAAATTAGAAGGGGAAGGGGAGAAAGGATCTCAATATTAGTTATGGTTATGGATGAGGACAAAGAGGTTTGTCATTCTGCTTGCGGCACAGGGATGCATAATATCAGTAACTGACACACAAAACTCCTTTTTTACCTTGAGTAAATGATGCCTTCTTCTTTTCTGCGAACATAAATTGCTGTACTTGATGTAAATCTATATAATTCCTTTTGTCTTAAATTATAATGGTGGAGCACTGAGGGCATGGTATGTGCACGTCACAGGAGAGTTTGTCTAAAAACTCTTTTCTAAAAAGTGTATTCGGCAAAACAGGTGCATATTAGTGGATCTGTCAGATAGTTTTGCAACTCAATGAAAGACAGCAAATATCGCCAAGGAGTTGCTCATGCTAATCAACATACTGGATGAGTTGCAGTGATTTGTACAACATGCATAGTGATTTGTAATGCAATGCTATGATGTGTATGAAGGCAGAGAAGCAGGGAGTGTTCCACAGAAGTGCAGATGTTGATTTTCCTGTTTCTATTGCTATTTTGAGAATATGCAAATAATCCCTGGAACGATTGACACCAAAGGTCGTTAATTAACATAAGTCAATTCTGCTGTGCTTCTTTTGGGAGTGAGAAGTAGCAGCATTCTACCTTCTCCCAGAGAACACACACAGTGCAAATAAAAAGGCAGACACATGCCGTACACATGGCTGTTAATGGGCTATTGTCGTTTGGTAAAATAAAGTAAGGAAGATCACGTTATATTCTGAGAACCTAACATCCCTTTCACTCATGATTTTGCCCCAATGCTGAACAAGGAAGACGTTCTGACTGGAGCAGGGACCGGTTAGTCTATTTCATCAGGAAGTCGCATTAGGAACCGCCAAAGCTTTACAAGAATACAGTACAGTGTTAGATGTAAAAGTTTTGGGTTGAAAAAAAAAAAAAGCAAGAACATCGCCTTGCATACAATATCCTATTACTTTCAATATCTTTTTTTTTCTCTGTCTGCATAGGTCATAACACATGGCTGAAGGCAGTCATGCAGTTGAATGACCCTGTAGCTACAGTATATGCAGTTCATGTCCCTTCTCTGGGGATTGCACAGACTCTTGAAGGCAAAAAAAGCATCTTTATCTACAGCAGGCTCGTTCTTGTTAATAATTGATAAACTCAAGCTTCGAAGTAAATTGGTCTTCCTCGTCCCAAACAAAACTGACTCAGTTTTAGCCAAATATTTATATACAGTCTGCGGCATGTGGTGAACAGCCGTTACATCTAGTGATCTGACAAAATGAAATGTATGAATGAAATGAAAGGCAACCCATGTCACTAAACCTATGTTTTCTCAATCAGCCTGTTTCCGCAATTATGTTCACACGCCACAATTTAACTCCTGCGTGGAGACTTAGTAAAGAGTGTATTTTTGCTCCTTTTATTTCAGAAAGTGCAAAATTATAACTTCCTTGTGGAAAATACAGTAATTACGCAAAATGAACGAAAAAAACAAAAAAGTAGCTAGCAAAATCATTGTATAATCTCAATATAAGTTCTCTGGTCATAATGCATCCGTAGTGGTTGCTCATGCATATTGTATATATTATAAGAACAAAATTAGGCCCATTGATATGTTATGAAAAGAAAGCAGAAACTTTGATCCCACCCAGTAGTTGACAGCAAGTCTTTCAACTTGGAGTGAGTAACACAAGCTGAAACTGTTATTCCAGGTTAGTCTGGTATGTCAACATTGACCTATGTCAACATTTAGTGAGGAGATAAGTCTGCCACCATGTTGTTGTTGTAGTTCTTGGGCGACGCTGAGCAAAGGATGCAGTGACAGTGCCTTTGTAAAATACCGTAGGGAGATAAGTTGTTTTGATCTGACGTCTGCGGTTGAGAAAGCGTGCCACTAGATCCCTACCAAAGAAAATGCCACATAAAATGCATGTCTGCAAAAAAAAAAAACTTTACACCTGTTTGTACTATCTTTAGCTATTGTTCAAGTTGTCAGGTGTAAGAGGAAGGACCAGGAATATAAAGAAAGCATAATAAACAGGCCATGTATAACTCTCATTTGATTACTGCTAACCAGCTAGTTATCATTTTATTTTTTGACAGGATATATAGCCATTTGCACAGCGAAGCTATTCATAGAAAGCATGGCATTTTAGCAGGTACGGTGAACGTTTGATTTGATTGAAGCACAGGTGTTACAAGTTGCATTAATTACAGCTACTTTCAGATGTGCCAGTTCCAGGGATCTGGTTTTATGCTGGTTTACTGGTGTGAAAAGGAGCTAATTATTTCACCTGAGCTTATGGAGATAAGTAGTGAGATGAGATTAATTGGCCGGTATTGAACAAAACAGCTATGCAGGTTTACTGCAGGATGGAGCTCACTGTTCACATAATTAGTTTGTGTCCAGATGTGTCAAAACAGTGACTGTACTTGTCAAATACTAAGGATTCCTTCTGTAATGTTTCATATTGTATTGGAAATATATAGAGGTTATCATATTCATTTTGATATTGTGGCACAGAGACTTTTGGTGTTGAAAATGTTCATGTCATTTCAAAATGTATAATTCTGACCCTGTATTCATTTCAGAAAACAAAATAAATTGAACCTTGAGCACCATGTATTTCTATTAAAGATGCTGTATCATTTACAACCATTCTGCCCCAGAAAAACAGCGGTCCAAAGGAAGCAGTGACAGTCCAGTATCGTATTGTCATGATGTTCATGTTCATGATAAATGTATGCAAAGTTCTGACAGCAATTGCACTCGTACTGCATGTATTTTTGGTTGCATTTGCAAGTGAAACACTAATGCTGTATCTTCAACATCTAAAGTCTGCTGCAAGTAAGTTATCTTCATTGTATATTACACAAGTGCCAGGATTTTCTCCAAATAATGTTGGTGGAGAAAGGAAACTTTTTCAGTGCAGTAGGAGGATAAACATACTTCCCCTGTCAAGTCCTTTTTTTCCCAGTGAATATTTTGTCACATTCTGCTCCCCTTAGAAAACATGTTTATCATGCATTCTGCCTTCTAATGATGATTACTTTTATGAAGCAAATGAAAAGCTATGAATGTTTTCTAATTTTGTCATAGCCCTGCTAACTTGGAAATGCAACACTTCATAACAACCTGATTAAAACCTTGCACTTGCGCATGATGCATCTACAGGAGCTCTTACCTTGCTGCCATCTCTACAACATCTAAAAGTAAATTATAGCTGCTCACTATCCTGATAGCACTGAAAAAAAAAATATTAAAGTTGTGTTTACTAAAAATGATGAATGTTCAATACACTGGATTCTTATTTACTCAAATAACATGACTTTTTAATGTTGATTTAAAGCATTTATTTTATGTTAGGTATATGAAACTACCCTATGTTAAACTAACATGACTTTTTTATGTTTAGTGTATTTAGTCATCATCTGTTAAAGCAACATAACAAATAGCTCCAACATCATAGGGAAATAAAGGTTTTTGATTTCAACGACACTAGTTGTTTCTTTATTACAAAATAGAATAACTTTGTATGTATGTATGTGTATTCCAATATCAACACATACTGATACTATAATACTACCAGTAATAGTATCTTGTGTCGTAATAACTTTCCAGAAACTATGAAAATGTTGTAATTGTTGTCGATTCAGTGCCGATAATTAAAAGTATAAAATGTTGTTGAAATTATATCTTATATCTTACGACTGCGTTTGAACTTTTCCATAAACTGACACAAACTGTCAGCTCGTGCATGAAGGTAAATGTGTTGGAAAATGCGTGAACTTTTACAACTAATTCAACAAACATCTGAACTCGTATGTTTAAAGTTTCACTTGTATTGAATATTCACACAAGCCCAAAGTTTCTCCTGTTTTTCCAGTGAAATGACAGTGAAATATACAATCAGAAGCATTTAGCGACATATTTACCTTCATACTTATGTGTCATGAATGAATGAACTGACCAAATAAACATGAACCATTTCTATCGCAGCTTTTTCTGAAAACATTACACTCTTTGACTATTTGTATTTTCGTTAGGATCGTTCAAGTATTCCTTTATTTCTATACAATGCATGTTATTACGGAAGACTTCAGATCTTTTTCTCATCATATTGTCCAACCTTTCCCTCCATCACAGACTTCACATATTGATTTCAAATCCATTAACCCAATCAACTGTTAAATGAATAAGTGATTCAGTAAAAATAAAAGTATGTAATAAACATTTGCATTAAAAAGAAAGAGAAAAGAAATAGGAGAAAAACCAACAGACAAATATAAATATGTATCGAAAATTAAAAAAAAATACATGCAACATTTGTAGTTTCAAGCTTATCTTTTGAAAAAGCTTTGCGTTCTGGGTTTGACTGAGTTTGACACCAGGTTTAAGATTAAGATATAATACATAATCAAAAATATAATGCAAACTGTAGTTCAGGAGCCCAGTGCCTCAAAGTGACAGCAGTTCCATCAGTAAATCAGAGAAGACCAGAGAAAAACTCACTTTTTTACGTCGCTGTCTTTCACACAGTTTGCACTAAACCTACATAAAATATATACCCGCGCGTTCAGCCGAGTCTCCTCTCCTTCACGGTGAAAACATTTTAGTGATATGAGGCACCAGCTGTGACTTAGAAACCTGTGTTTGAGGGGTTATCCTCAGCCAAACGCCACTCACTGTCAGACTTGGCTGGACCGTTGCCTCCATAGCAACCGACACCACAGCAACCAGCGCCTGAACGGAATCTTTGTGGCTTTGTCCTGTGATGTCATAAAGCCAGAAAAGTTCCCTTGTAGAATCCAGAGACAGAGTCTGGATCACAATCTCTTCTCAAGTGACTGAACAACACGCATTTACGGCAGCTCCAATCGAACGTTATTTCTGAAGCACATTTTGAAGAAATGTTTACAAACGGCAAAGCGACAGCAGGAATGAGCGAAGAATCAAGGAATTCAACTCTCACCACGGAAAATTGGTGTATTTATGGACAATTCATATATTAAATATTATTACATTAGATATTATTATATTAGAATATTATTATTCACAAAGATGAAGAGAAGAACAGATTACCTCGCCCCGGAACGGGAAAACCGGGGCCCCACCCTGGAGCCAGGTCTGAGGAGCTTGTAGGTAAGCACCTAGTGGCCGTGCCTTCAACCATAGGCCCGGCCCGAATTAACCATATGGTTCCACCCTCCTGTGGGCCCACCGAAAAATACAAAAAAAACCACAAAACATATAATTAAAAGGATGAACAGAGGAAAATGTAGAAAATTGAAACATCAGTGATTTTTGGAAATCAATATATAATGTAAAAAAAAGCTTATCAAGAGCACACATTTGACAACACTTACCACTATGAATCTTGTGCAAACAGGGTGACAGACCCACGAAAGAAAAAAAAGTATTTAAACTAATTTGGCTGAACATAGTGGATTGTTTCAATTAATAACTGTCACAAACATAACAAGACAAAAACATGTTCAAGACAGTAAGGATAAAGTAATATCCTAATAGTAGTAAAAGTAATATATAAAATGTGTAATATTGGACACAATGACAAACATACATAACAATCAAGCCTCGTCCATTTTTATCATTTGTCACATTATAAACACATTTTAAAATTGTGAAAGTGGGAGGAGACGATAAGGAAAAGTTCTCAACATCAGCATAGGGCTTTGCACTGAATGCATTTTTAAAAACGAGGCGGTCGTTCCTATTTCTATTTTCTCTGCTACAGTTTCACTAGGCATCCTCTGCTTCATTTCCCACCTGTGACACCGGCACTCTAACATACACACTGACCGACGGCCTCTACGAACGCCAGAAAAACTACATAAAAGGCAGGCTAGTGGCTGCCAGCATTAGCTAGCAACTGGTAGCATTACAATTAGCCGGGGGTGCGCGCACTCACAGACACTCACACGTCCCCACAAGAGGTGGACTGACGGCGGTCAAATCACTTGTCCAGACCGGGGCT
>JAPQRN010000014.1:16079813-16093474 GCA_037367275.1 Coranthus polyacanthus | reverse complement strand
AAAACAAAAACACAAAGATGTTGCCTACTTGAACACAAGCATGAAAAATAGTCCTGTACTTACTTATTCAGTGATTCGGTCTCTGTAAAGCTGTGGCTCCTCAGTCAAGGACACGGTTTGTAACGGTAGCTTAGGAGCCCGCCAAAAGTCTTCCGTTAGTTTTCAAAGTTGCTCCGCCCCTCTGCTCTGCATGACCAAACACTGGTGGCGGACAGACGTGATTGAACTGTGTTTACATTTTCAATTCAGTTACCTTCAGTTAATACAAAAGAAACTAGTATATTCAACATTACTTAAAAACAAACTAAAACTATGTGATCAAATACAGTTCATTTAATTCAATTTAATTGTGTTGTATCTGCCAACTTCAATTTAGTATATTCAAACACCCACCATTTCCATTGTTTTCAGTGTGGCTGTTTAGTGACGCTCCATACGTTGTCCTTCATTTAATTGTTTTTCATTTGTTGTGTCGTTTGTCATATAATTCAGGGTGGCTAGAAACACGATAAGCAGATCCACCGTTGTTGTTGTTGTTGTTGTTGTGACAGGACATACATACTGCACAAAGTGATGCCATTATTTGCAGTGTGAAAGCTCGGAAAAATTGACTTCCTACCAAAAAAAGAAGCATTCATGACAAAAACAAAGGAGTGTAAAGGCCTTTAGGATGAGACCTTGATTGATGATATCATCAACTGCACTTTCCATTAATTCAAGAACCTTCTTCCTACTTCTCCTTCTTTGCTCTTTACTTCTTCACTTTGCTCTTTTCTTCTTTAGTCTGTCTACTGACTCATCCTTGTCCTCCTTCTCCTCCCCTGACTCATCTCTCCACGCTTCCTCTGCTCTTGTCCTTCTCTACCATCTCCACATCTTTTCTCCAGGGTTTCCACTGTTTGTTAAGGCTCCAGCATTTAATAGGCTACCCATTTTATACTGCATGTAGTGCAGTGGTAATGATATGAATGATTTAACACGTTGCATTTATTATGTGTGATTTGTTAATATGGCAGATGTCCATGAAATTCTATGAAGACTAACTCATGTTGACTCTGTCTTGATCAAATAATTATGAGTAAGTCAGTTGTTTTCAAAATATACAAAATATTGCTTCTGGGGAAAAATAGATATGCAAATGTGATCTGGATTTTCTAAAACTATCAAGATGTCAGTGAGGCAATCTCATACCATATTTAGCAAGAATGACATACTGTTTAAAGCACTGATACAACAATAGGGAGTTTTAAATTACCCATGTGTTTTCTCAGAACTTCTCATCTTACCCCGAAAAGTAATAGGTGCACAGTTGACAGAAAACAGCTGTAAAAAGCAGTTATTGTTGATTTTATTTGCAGGTCAAGGATCAGTGTAGCATCTCAACATGCTACCACTGCTGTAAAAAGTCTGCAGCATTTACAAAACAACATCATCAACACTTTGCTCATCTGGTCAGCAGTTCTACATCTTGATGGCTGGCCAAGATGATCTAACAAGATAAGAACAATATTGTATTGTTTTGTGCTATGACTTGCAATATTTACGCCTGCAGAAAACAATAGACTCATATCACACACAAGAAACTTGCGTTTACGTGTAATAATCAGGAGGATAGATTCCTCCTTTACATAAAAATGACATTACAAAAACACATTAAAAATAATTTACTTGCAAATGGTTCTACACCAATGAATAATAATATTAATTAATATATTATATTAATAATAATGAATATTTAATTCCATTTCTACAGTTAGATCCTCATAAATCCCCCTACATTTTACACACAGAACCTTCAACTAATAGTTTCGCCACACTATGCGATTACCACAATAATTCAGCAGTAGTAGTGCGTGATGAAAATTTGGAGGGAAAGCTATGTTGCAATTTAGTCACACTGCTTTCCATCTGTAGTAAGTATTTCAACAATAAATTCTCCCTTCACCTTGGACCACTTACATTGTTTATCTAATTATTTTGTCTCCAATATATATTGGATACAGTCCAGTGCTTTAACTTTATTGAGAATTGTTCTTTTCACTGTGCTGAGTGGGGATGTCTAATACTGCACATTGTCATCAGTCATTTCCTGTGGTAAACAGACCACAAATTGATATCTCAGTTTCTCCAGAAAACATCTACTTACGTGAACTGTTTAGGGCAGGAGACATTCCCCTATATCATTTGGGCGAGATAATAAAGGTAGCATATTTTTAATAATCCCACAAACACTGCAAGACATCATGTCAGTGTTGTTTTCTCTCTTACTCTGTAGGTAATAACAGCAAGGCGGCCAGGTTAGCAGTGAAAATCTTTTTCACAAGCATTTTACTTTACAAAACAGCCTTCCTCAAGAGATTCATCACTGCTGTCATCAACTTTTTTGTTAAAAATCCTGGGCCCATCAGTCATGACTGTTTTTATTTTTTTAGTCAGTGAATGATGGCTGTAAATGACCGTGTATGACATATTGATAAACCCATCTATAGTCCTTGTGGAAAAAGAGCACTGTCACACAGCAAAAGTCATGAGGGGCCCTATTGAGTGATCAACAGGCAGTGGAGAGAGAAGTTAGTAAGAGCAACACAGGGGAAAAGGCATAAAACTGACAAGAAAAAAAGCGAGACGTAGGGGGAGAGAGATGAAAAGAAGAAAGATATAAAGGAGCATTATTTCTTGTTCGGTATAACTCTGACCACTGACACAGAGCCATAATTCTTTATACTTTATTTGTAAAGATATAGCCACCGTAGTTACTTTCGGAGCATTTCCTGTCTTTGGTTCTTTATGCTACAAGTGTTGCTGGAGTTTTGACCTCTTAACCCTTCTACCTGCAGCACGGAAAGTGGATGATGTTGTTCCAGAAAGTCCTACTCTGCTTCTACATGTGGAGAAATGAAAGGGAACAGGGCAGAGAAAAAGGGATGACAGACATCCCCCGACCCAACATTAGGTGCCTGTGACAATTTCAATGGAAACTAATTGCATATTAAAAGAGCAAAATGGGGTAGAGGTCTCTGCTGGGGTGCTTCTATTTGTACAGTAGTGACTGATAATCCAGTGTAGTTGTTTTGACCCATAGCCCAACATCCATGATAATAACATGCTTAATCTTTTGCTCAATTCTTCATTTGGAAATATGAGACATTACCACTGATGGGGCTGTCTGTTCTGAATTTTCCATTTTCTTCTCCCTGCAGTAATGATAATCACACATTATAGTCTGGGTAGATGATAGTAACTGAGACACTGATAGACATTAAGTATATGGGACATGATGGCAACAAAATGTGACCAGGCATATTTGAAAGTCATTTCGTGAGTAAGAAAACATGTTCTGTTTTGAAGAATTATCCTGGATTTTTTGGCTTCATTTAGCCAAAAATCCATTGCTACAATCAGTAGCAACAGGATGTGAAAAGTAACAAAAATATGCATTTAGTACCTCTGAGTGCTTTCAGCTCAAGCTTTGAGGCAAAATAACTAAGACAAATACAAATAGGAAAGAATATAATACATCATATATGTAAGTGCCTGTGAGGTAAGCTGTCTCTAAGACCAAGAAAGTGGCTGTGAAACCGAAATTTCAACCTATTGTGTCCTTGGCTGGGATGATTTCTGCAAATGTTGAACTCTCAGTTCTGAACAAATGCAGAATTAGTTTGTGAAGGCAGTACAAGCAGAAGGCAGAAGTTTAATTCTATATTACTTCTGTGCTCTCAGACATCAGATTTGACACTGACATTTTTAAATATAGCATTTGAAATACAGTATACCAGTGTAATGCATTTAGATGAAGAAATGATTAGTTCATGATTGGCCATATCACATCCAGCTCTTCAGATATGCTCCACTACCAGCATGATCAAGCTGATACAATCAGGCAGCATAATGAGAAGCAGATATGACAAGTTATAAAAATAACATCATCATTGACAGATGTCTCCAGTAGAGTATTTAGTAAATAAACTCTCTGAAAACACTTGTTTTATGAGTAAAAATGAATATTGTGGCTAAAGAGAGACATCATGACATATCAGCTATAGCTGTTTTAAGGTATAGCTGACTTTTTTACTGTGAGGAAAAAGAAAAATTTATCCCGAACAAGTCTACCACCACCTAGAGAAGGAGGGGGGCACTGTCTGGCTGTAAGAAACGGAAAGACATTTAGTGAGTGAGAGAGAGAGACAGAAAGCCTGTGATAAGTTCAGCACCACGGACAGCGCGCCGGAGCGCTACAGAGGAAATCAGTTCAGTGGATTCAAGCTGAGCACAGTCATGCCTTCCCGAACCACTGAAGCCTACACTGTACATTGCAGTCGTTACCTTCTGTTCAGGTTGGGGGGAATGGTTGTTGTTGGTTGGTTATACTCGGGGATCGCTAAATAAGGTGGGGAGGTAGCTGCAGAGAGTAGTGCGTTCCATTTATTTGCAAGCACAGGGCAGCCTTTCCTCTGCGCGATCCTTACATCATCTCCTTATTGGAGAGAGAGAGAGAGAGAGAGAGAGAGAGAGAGAGTTATAGGGGAGAGAGGGAGGGGGAGAGAGTGAAAGAGAGAGTGAGAGAGGGAGTCAGTGTAGCCGGGCTCCTCTCTGCCAGTCCTCAACTGCGAAGCGAATCTGACGGACCGGCTGGTGTTACCACCACCACCACGCAGTTTTTTCTGACTGTCTCGTCTCCCTCTCCGTACTGCTGCGTCCACACCGGCCGTGAAGATGCACCGGCACCGTCCTGCCCAGGGATTGACGTTGTTATTGCCGGTCGCTTTGTGGATTTTCTGCCATGTCAACGATGTGCACGCAGCTTTGCCAACAACCCGTAAGTAGTTATTTTACATTTTTTGCATGCGTCTCCGAGCCTTGACCGGTTAAGACCCGATATGGATGGACATGAGTCCGAGTCTGACTCTGGAGCGAAACAGTAGAGGCAGGAACACGCGGAGCTGCAGGTATTAATACGCTGGTGCCACCTTGGGCTCCAGGGAAACGAGGAGCCAGGCTGTGACCTACGGGGGGAAAGGGCCAGTAGAGAGAGGGAACAAGGTTCCACTTTAAGTTAGTCCCACGAGTGTTAACTCTTAAGGATCTCTGGATGATTGATTTTACAGTATCGGTCGGGATTTTGTCCAATTAGGTTTATATTTATCATGAGTTTCCAGTGCTTGTAGAAAGATCTGGATAACTGAATTACTGTTTATTTATCGAGATTTTCCGTTTTTATATGTTGCCTGTTTGAAGTCATTCGAGTGTATTTCAGAAACAATTTGAAACCCTTTGCCTTTTTTTTTTCTCTTTCATGTGTTTGTTAACGTTATATAAAATGTTTTCAGTCCATCGGGTGGTATTTTTTATGGTCTGGTGGTATGTCTGAGGTTTTGTCGAATCTCCAGTTTTTACGTGGGCTTGTGGTCCATGGGTCTGAGGGACTTCTTGAAAGCAGGGTCGAGTTTTGACACAAGGCTACATATCAGTGACACACACTGTCGGATTTAAATGTTGAATTTCGAGCCTGCTTATCTATCCATTTTCTGCGTAATGCATTTTTGTCTCTTTCTATTTGCTGTATATGCCTGGGCCTGTTTAACCAACTTTATCCCAGGATAAGCAGTCGTTAAAAAAAGTTGTAGGCTACTTATTTCAAATGATTCAGTCAGTTAATGTATTCTACGAACCTTGAAGCTCTAAATCTAACAGTTTGCAGTTGAAGTCTCGGATCGTGAGAGTGGTCTTTTTGCTTAAATAACAACATGCATAGTATCATTATCTCTAATGAGGGGAGATGTATCCTTGAAAATACTTTGACTATGACCATTGGCAGTCTGTTTACACTTTGCCTCGCTGATTTCTGTACTCTAAAATTCTCACTGATATATTCCCAGGGATTCATCGTGTTTATTGAATAGGCGTGTTTTTGTAGATCTGATTATTTTTCGATGTTACAATATTACCCGATGGACTATATCTTAATTTTAGGCTTGGCTCAGTCATTTGTTAAAATCTTCCACGCCGTGGCTCGGTGTCAGTCTGATTTTTTTTTTGCTGACGGCAACGGAGACGATGATATGAGGGCGCAGTGTGACTGAAATCCCCCGGTGATGGCCAGGGCTTCTCGGGTGCCGGATGAATGTGTTCGGGGACGCGCCTCATTAATCATCCCCGACAGACAACAACGGAGAGATGCTACCGCAAGCCGTTTGTGTCCGTGCGCAGTCTGAGTTGTGCGCGTCAGAAAAGTGTGACAGGAGAAGAGAGGAAGGGAGAGTGAGAGCTAGAAGAGATGGGGAGTGCGTTTTCTTTACACGGAGATGTTGCTCACAAGAGCGACCTCACGGCAAGCAGGTGATGTTGTAGCAGTATACTTTATTTCTAAAACTTTATTGATCCCTTTAGAAATGCTTGCTCTCCTCCACTCAAAGACCTGCCTGGGTCAGCCCCAAGGTCCCAGGAGGAAGTCGAGTGTCCTGTTAAAGGACACGCAGCTGTGGAGGCTTGATCAAGGGTGTCTTAAAGACTTGGAATCAGATCAATTACAACGTATGTTCAATTTGAAAACATCACAGAGTTGAACTAAAATAATGCTATGTTATATATTCAGGTTATAAGGCAAGGAATACTAAAGAGGCAACCGATATAGGCACTGTGGGAAAATGTTACTGTAAATTCAGTTCTCTGTAAAATGACTCTGAATCTATATGATAAATATTACATAACACATAATAAGGATAGGATTCGCAGGATGAGAGGCAAGTATGTGTGCAAGTCTGCGTGTGACAGTGAGAGACGGAGACAGACAGAGAGTCATACAAACAGAATGGATGGACCAGCAATTCCACCCCTGAGCTTAAATTTGAGTGCAGACTTTATCCCTCTTCAGGGACGGGGAGATGTGGAAGACTCGGGGGAACAGGCAGTGTCACTGTAACCAATGGTCTAAAGCATGGACTAAAAAAGATTATAGCATTTCCATCCTATGGGGGCAAATGCGCGCTCATACTAAAAGTCAATGGGCTGGATGACCCCCTGACTGTGTTGAATCTTTGAACACTAAAAGTGCATCAGTGAAGTTTATGCATCAACATATCAGAAAAACACTAAAGGGAAATTTAGGTTGTATCTGTTTTGTCCTTCGCTGTATGTATTTGCATATGGGGAGCACATGTTTGCTTATGTATTCATGCACGTATTGTTCCCAAATAATTGTAAGGCGAGCAGTAATTCAGAAATTGTATCCTACGCTGTCTTGTCCTGAAGCTTCTGTTAGTATCGTATTGCATTGCAGTATCACTTAATTGGGTAGCACAGCGGTATCAGATGTTAGGGATCTATTGTACATAGTCCAACAAAATATATTGCATTTGTCCTGTCCTTGTTGCATGCCTCAGCTGTACACTCTGAGTCCTCATTGTTGGTTTTTGTCATTGTGTGTGTCTGAGGCAAGGTCTCATTCAACTTACAATAGTGTCTCAAAACCATTGTGAAATTAATTTTTTCAATTAGCATTTCACATTTGTTTGCAGTGAAAATCTCTGAAGTATCAGCTTAGTGTATTCCGTATGTGATGCAGTGCACCCCTGCTATGCATGACACATTATACTTCTTGTTTTATATACAAAAAAATCCTCTATTCAACCTTGAAGTACTTGCCACAGCTTTGCACTGTTGTCATTCATCTTTCTTTGTTTAAAGAGTGGAGTTTAATTTTTTTAAATGCACCTGTATTTGAAAAGTAAAGGTTGATTTGCTGTGACTTTTGGTTTAAGTCAGTGTGTTGGTGACACTGTGGGTGGCTAAATGGGATGCCCCAAGAGCCTGTCTGATATAGAATCAGATTAGCCTTTTCTCAACTCATTAGGCATGCCAGGCCATTTGACATAGCCATCAGTCTGTTCACACCTCCAGGGCAACACAGGACAAGTCAGAGTTTCCTGTTCTCCAATGAAATTCATTATATGTCATGTAAAAGAACACATGTCTGGCTATATCCTCTCATTAAGACAACTACTCTTAGTTGAGTTTGAGGCATTGAAAGTTCTTCCTATTTAATTCATCTGGAACATATTAAGCAAACACTTTACTCTGGCTTGCTGCATTGAGGCAATCCATCAAATAAGAGAATATTCTGCAATGTCCTTGCAGTTCTAACATAGTGCTTTGCTAACATCAATGAATACATCGTTTTTTTCTTTCTACTGTCAATAAGGGACTGAGTGAGATTATTACCATATTTTTATCATCAGTCACTGCTGGAATGTGAAGATGCCTATGAGAGATGCAGTGATTTTCCAAAAAAAAAAACTAACAGCAACAACACATTAACCAACACATAGGTAAGCCTGCTGCTAGTCTTGTTTCCTTTCTTTGTGAGTGTGATGGCTCCCATTAGGAGGTGGTAATAATAGGATTAAGGCTGGAGGAAGCAGACTGGTTTGGCTCAGATTAGATCAGCTCTATATACTTGGTGTTAAGCTATGTTTTGTCCTGTGATTTTATGTGTAGACCTGCTTGTGTTGTGGATGTGTGTCCCCACAATGGTAGATTTATTATGGACCAAGACAAGTGAGTCGGTCTGGGAAACAAGTTGCTAATTACATATCTCTCTTCTGTCCTGTCCTTTTGTCTGCTGCATTTAAAAACACCCTACTTCACCTTTATGCTTCCTCTAGTTGTGATATATCTCCTTCTTTTTGGTCTTTCTTCATGTTTTCATGTCTCTTTAAAACTGAACATTCACGCAGCTACCCAACATGCTTAATCTACTGCTGACATTTATGCTATTTTCCTGTATGTGCCTTAAAATAAATGCACTTTAATGTTCAGGCAGTGGTAAACCTTGACTGTACTGTAAGGGAAGCGCAATGACATTTGTGTTTAGTTAACACTGCTTTATAGGTTTCTGCAGTAGTAGCAAGGAGGTCATTATATGATAAAGGAAGGAAGCCCAGGATATGAAGACTAACATTATATCTGAGTAACAGTGAACTTTCACAAACTTGAATAAATAACAGCTATGTTTTTCAGATTTGTTTTCATCGAAGGAAAAAAAAGATGCAGCCACACACAGCTATAGTGGTTTGAAGAGATGTCGAAGCATGTAATTACATTGAGGGAAGCCTTTTCAGTGGACACACAGGAACACAGCATCTACTGCTCACAGCAGCACAGTGCTGTTAGTCAAGATGAATCTGTGGTAATATAGCAATTTTAAATACCTTCTAAACACTTTGGGCTCAATTCACCTAAAGTAAGCAGCATGTTTCCACTTAGAGTTAAGTGAATGAAGTTACAGCCTTGTGTTGACTTACACATACATTAATCACTTTGACACAGAATATTCAAATAATCACTTTCCCTGCTACCTTCCCTTTTTCATTCTGTTTCTCTCTGTCTCATTTCTTTGAACTCATGATAACAAATATGTCGAAGTCTCCACCGGACACTTTTTAAGGGAGTGCTGTGATGCATCTGCCTTTGCACACAAACTCTCAAAGGATCACCTGCTTTGTGTGTGTGTGTGCGTAATCCACAGACAACCAAACTGTCATGGACTGCAGCCAAGCACATTCACACTGCATTCTGCTCTTTCATTCTCATGCAGCTCGCAGATTTGCACTCCCATCAGTGTATGAATATTTTACCCCTACACAACTTGAATCTATGACGGAGCTTTTAAGACAAAAATACTTGACCAATAAGTCTCTGTTGTTTGGAAAAGCATTTTCTGTTTTCATAGCGCTAGGAAAGCGCTTTAGAAATGCTTTATGTAACAAAAGCTGTTAAAAAAGTTATAGGAATTTGTCAACAGCAAGCAGAGTGTAACACATGATAACAGTGTGGCACTCAGCTTTGCAAGTTGAAAAAATTCTATCGTCAGACATTTTCAAAACATTTGTTATTTGTGTCATAGGTCACATCTTAGTAAACATCCTTTTTGTAGGAAATAGGTTGAAGGAGTCACAGGACCATGACTTTATTTCTTGTAACTTGGAGCATACTATCGGTCTCAGTGAAAGATTAAAAATTCTCTCCTGGAAGTGAATGCTACTACGGGGCTATCTATGTTTCATCATGGGAGTAAGGCCACGCTGATACAAATGTACACTGACAAGTCATGCAGCATAATTCCCTTAACAATGTCAGTAACGTAACATGCACACACAGTTCCACACAGACAGGCACACACCATGTAGCTCATACATCCTGCCTCCTTTTCTTTCTTCCTGTGTCCTCATCTGCCTTCCTTAGATAGACACATGCCAACCTGCCAGATAACTGAAAGCCAAACCAATAACAGTGACTGCAGTACAGTAAATGTTATACATTTTTTTAACTCTGTGGGTATAAATATGTGCATGTTTTTTTTTCTGTGTGAGATACTGTTAAGTGTGCTTGCTCTTACAGTGTGTATATGATGCACGCCTTTGGAAGTTATTCTAGTGGAATGTGTTCTCTTTAGAACCTGTCAGAACATATCCACCACTGCAGACATGGGTCTCTGAGATGGAGAGGGAGATAGCAGGATAGACAGAGGAAAAGAGAAGGATAAGATGAGGTGGCATTTATCAGAAAAGAGAGAAGGATGAGGAAAGACAGCTTAAAGAAAAGATGGTCAGGAAGTGAGGATTTTTACTGACACCTTGTCGTTCACTGTTACCATTGTTATTATAATCTGTGGCTGCATTGGATCATCAGCCGTTGCATTAGTCAGAGAAAAGACTTGGCTATGAACTCTAATACAGCAATTTCCTTTGGTCTTTGTTAGCAGCATTCACAAACAGCAATCACAATTGCTTTACAAATTGGAACGAAGAAATGATGAAATAAGGATAAAATTAAAGTGAATAAAGTAAGACTAACTCCATATAAATACACATAAGAATACAAGTAGTAAGTAAGTAGTGTCAAAGGAGGGTGTGATCTGGGATACTTGCTCTCTTTATCCCAAGCTTTAACTTAGTGTGAGACTTCATTGAGTCTTTATAGCCGAGCTCGTAATGCCAACTAAAATCTCAGGAGCTCAGTTTTTGCCATATGCTCTGTGTCTTGTTTCAGCATTGTTTGTAAACCACTGTGGTTAATTTGAAATTCAGTTAAATCGAAAAAACAAAATTGAATTTACTAGAGCAAAGATAACTGGCCTAAGATTGGGGCATGACAGAATGGCAGAATGGAGCTGCAGGAACAAAGGACAGTTAAGATAAAAATCTATGTGAGACTGACCTAAATCTTCAGTGTCAAAAAACTGTAGGAGCACAGGGTAAAAATGGATAGACACCTGTGTCAGTTTTATAGCCCTTGGTCTTGAACTTTACCCAGTGTTGGCAAAGCATGAGTGTAAAAGGGCAGTTTTGTGCAGCAAACAAAAAGGAGCTGATATAGTGCAACAATAAGGGCATGACTTCACTGGCTTGTGCCCCTCAAATATATTTGAGGGGCATATTTGAGGGGCATTTTTACTATAGTAAAAATCAGATTTGACTGAGCCAACCGAACTGCAGCCAGGGACTCAATATGAGTTACAGTCAAAGTCGCTGAGCAACCTTTCAGTTGTTGTAAAGTAGGTTTGAATGCTCACAACAACATGTGATGAATTGATAAAAAAGAGGTCCCAACTACCTTGACCTTTGAACACCACAATCTAATAGGTTCGTTCCTTGAGCCCAAGTGAATGTTTGTGTGAAATTAGAAAAAATCCCTGAATGTGCTCCTGAGATATCGCACTCATAAGAATGGACAGGCATAAGGTCACAGTGATCTTGATCTTTGACCTTTGGCCACCAAAATCTTTTTCAGCTCATTCTTCTGTCCAAGTGAACTTTTGTCCCAAATTTTGTGACATTCCTGAGATCACGTTTTAGACGTAATGGGGACTGACAGACAGAGGATGCATCTAAAAAAACACCACTAATTGGTTTTGTTTCTATAACAAAATATCACTGATCACTGTTTTATGATAGACTGGTTTACAACACGCAGGGTGATAAATGTCACCAGCTACATTCAGTCTACAGCCAATCTGCTCCCACAAATGGGCTTTTCTGTCTCTGATGTGATTCCTAAGCTTCAAATAGAAGGATACGGCCAGAACAAACCTTTCATTTGCCATTTTTCTTGTTACCAGGGTGAGTCCCCTCCCATCTGACTGGTTGCCTGAAAAGGTGCATCAGTGACAACAGCAGCAAATTTGACATTTTTAAGCATTTTGACCTGTCCAATCTTGCACATGGTAGTCTATAATAATATACCAAGATGTGGCCACCAGTTACAGTGCAAATAAATTCATAGCATTGCAAAAATGATTAATCACACATACATGATTTAGTAATGGTAAGTACATGATCAGTTAGTGATATGAGACTGAGCTAATTACATTAAGTATTTAGGGTTAATCATAATTCATGTAAAAATAATCAGCATACATTTCAAAGCCATTAGCCAAGTGTTTGCCAGTGATCAACTAGTAAAAAGCTGTAATTCAAGAATAATCGCAGAGTGAGAGTGTGTCAGTAGAGAATTAAACTGTTGCTTTTTGCTTGTCTCTCCCTTTGAGTTTAACCTATATTCTGCACCATTAACCCTTTGATCTGCACATGCCTGATGGGTCCCATGATGAAACTAGGGATTACATATTAAAAACCGTAGCACGACATCTGTTCAACTGTCCCTTAAACGCAAGTAGACCCACACACACAGCCATGTCGTCTCAACAGGGTCTCGCCATCTTGCATGAAATCTCTGTTTCTAACATACATACAATAGGTACAGGTCATAAATAGGTCACAGTGTATGTGCGTATAAGATAGCAGGTTTGTGTGTCAGGCTGCGCTTATGCATCCAGCGCAAGTCCACTTCTGTCATAATAGATGTTAGAAATCTAGCTATCAGCTCATGTGGAAGAGTGCTGTGGAAAAGGGCATTGTGCCGCAGCTAAGACAAATGTTGTTATTACTCTCTGCCTTTGCATTCAATTTGTTTTTTAAGCCGCTTGAATACCCCATTTACAGGCCAAGATTAAGTGAATTAATCTTTGGGCTACTTCCATTGAAGAAACACTCCTCCTTTTCTCCCTTCAGACTCTCTGGAAAAGCACAGAAGGCAGAATAGGAACACACTGTAGCAGGCCAGTCACTTGGAAAACATCACCTGTGTGTTTCTGTTTTTGTGTGTCTTGGTATAGTGAAGCTGTGGAATACTACATGAGTTCATGTGCTGAAGGGGTGAAGCAGTTGGTCTCTGTTTGTGTTCTTCACACCGTGGTGCATGCACAAACAGGAGTTGTCTATCTTGGTTAATGAGAACAACTTTTCTGGTGAAGTCACACCATGGTACAAATAGACTGGGCTTAGTGAGGAATAGATTTCAGAGTGTGTACGTGTGAGTGTTTTTTTTTCGATTTGTTGGTCTCTGTTGTAAATTGACAAATGTTCATTTTGTCCTCTGGGTGTGCTTGAGTGAACATTGTTTCTGTATGTGTGGTTGTAAGCATTGTGCACACATGTTTGTGGGGAGAGAGAGAGTGTATGTGTATGTATGTGTATGTGTATGTATGTGTATGTGTGTGTATGTGAATGTGTATGTGTATGTGTATGTGTGTGTGTGTGTGTGTGTGTGTATGTGTATGTGTATGTGTATGTGTATGTGTGTGTGTGTGTGTGTGTGTGTGT
>JAPQRN010000014.1:15990197-16079238 GCA_037367275.1 Coranthus polyacanthus | reverse complement strand
TGTGTGAGGGTGTGTGTGTGGACAGGCTCAGCCAGGAGGAAACGGTGCTTAAAGTGCACAGTAATTGGGATGTCAGACAGGCATGGTCTCTTGCAGAGTCTAAGAACAACTTCCAGTAGGATTGTCACAAACACTAGGATCCCCCATAATTGAGGGTATGTGTGCCTCTGTGTGTCATCTCTGTAGTTACCCATGTAGTTTTTTTTTGGTTTGCTTCATGGACTTTACATGTCTTGTTGAGAAAATCCATGCTCACCTATTGTTTGTAGCTTTGGTTGTGCAGGTGGTTTCAGGGTGACGAACCTCAGCATGTCTGTGTCTCTGTGTAGGTCTGAGCTTAATTTCAGGTGCGGATGTGTTTGGTAAAAACAGTAGTTTTGGCTCTGTGTGCTTGATAAAGAAAAAGAGAGCCAAGGCTAGATGTGGATGTGGTCGATTAGCTCTAGTTCAGGCTACAGTACTTTTACAGTGTGAAGCGAGATTAGTCAGACAGGGGTCACTGCTTCCTTTTTACACCTTTCTTTCACCTCCAGCTTCTCTGCCTTTCTTTTTCTGTGGATTTCTTTGTCTTTTTTTGCCTCTCTTGGCCTTTATCTGTCTTAGTTTATGTACTTGTTTTTTCTCCTCCCCTCATTTCTCTCTTTTGCTTCTTACTCCCTTTATTCTTCTTTTATCTATATTTATTGTCACCTCTTATCTGTCTTTTGTCACGCTGCTCCTCTATCATACGATGGTTGTCTGACTTAACTATTATGTCTCTCCTCATCTTGGCTTCTGTAACCCCCTCTTTTTATGTGGGGTTAACCTCTCTGAAGCTATCAGTATAGACAACACAACAGTTTACATTGTTCTTTCATTTTTGCCACATAATTAGGTAATAATTTACCGTCACTTGACATTTTTACCAGCCCTCTCTTAAGTACAGAATGTTCAGAATTCAATAATTTGTCTCTGTCTTTTCCCTCTTCATCTTATGTCCCATCACTCACCTCTCTGTGCCCTTCCTCCCTTACACAGTACAGTCTCTTAGTATGCTTTCCAGCAATGATTCTGATTAATCCTGACCTTTTAAAAAAGGGGGCATATCACTAATTAATATCTGCAGTGTGAGTTTATTAACAATGAGTACAATTTGGACCCGCTGAAAGTGCCACAATGAAAATATTAAAAGACAGCAGCACAGCACTAGGTTGAGTCAGGTCAGTCTATTAGCAACTCAGTTGATTAATCTCAAATGTCATTAATTCCCTGTTAAACTGTTAATGGTGATGGGTGCTTGCCCTTAACATTCATTGTATGTTTTACATTCCCAAGTCGTGATCCAAAGTGGAAATATTTGGGAATTCGTTTTAGTATCATTACTTTATAAACGATCATCCTGTCTGCTGGCATTTCTGTCAGTTGTCTAGAGATGAAGTGATGATGGCCAACATGGAGGGGATTACTGCATGGCTGATCACAGATCAGTTTCAACTCTTTAATCTCTGTCTGGGTGGAATAGACATGCTGACTGAGTACATGGCAGAAAGATGAACGAACACACGGACAGGCAGGCAGACAGGAAACATCAAATCTGATTTATAGATTTATCTACTGTGCAAGCCATGGTCCTGTATTTCAGCAACTGGGGTGATGGGAAGAATATGTAAGCATTCTGACTGCTGCTCGTGTGCATGTCTGAGTATGAATTGGTAAGTGAGAGGTTAGTGTATTGTACCTGCAAGTGCACAGACCCCTGTATGCTTGTCCGAGTCTGTTCCACCTTGTGTGGTTAGGAGTACGCGCGATCACACATGACATCCACGAACACACACTCAACACGCACGCATGCACGGTGTAGCAGAAGTCTTCTTTGCTTTTTACTAAGGAGGCAGAAAAGTGTGCTATCGATTGACTGTTAGAGCAGAGGAGAGGCGAATGCTCTTTGGCATTCTTTGAAGGACACAGTGCAAAGTGCTGCCCTAAAAGCTCAGTGTGGGGTCTGATTCTTGAAGCTAGTGTAGTCTGTGCATCGAGGTGTGCACTCAAGTCTTTGAAGTCCGCACTGTAGGCTTTGGTGAAGGTTTGGCTTTGCACATTGAAGAAGCATTTAGATCAGCTAATAACTATTTTGTATTCTTCTTATTATTCACATTTAACTTAATTTGTTCATTTCAAAAATAGTTTCTTCCTGCCCACGTTCCATCCTATCAACTGTTCTGCATCTGTTGTTTAATAATCTCCAGCTGTCTGACTTGCCTGAAAGGGACTTTAATCAACTTATCCAGGTTTACAAGGTTGCTTCATTTGTTAATCTCTTGTGACATCCAACGCACTATGTTGTGTTGATGCCGTGGTGGAACATCTGTATATCCATATATCCATATCTATATTATCTCTGCGTAACTTTATACCCACTTTATATCCATAGCCCTGTACTTACGTTACCTCTGTTTGGCCCTCAGTTCACCACTTTATTGTCCACAAGATATACTGCATGCACCTGGTTGTATAACTTGTTTGTCTCTGTGTTCCTGAAGTGTTCAGCCAAAAAGAGAGTGAGTATCAAATCAGGCAATAGAAGTAACAGAGCATACTGATTGCTTGGACATTAAGGAGCTAAGTAATAGAATGATTCATAGTTCATGATTGTAAACTGTTCAGTGGTTAAAAACTCTGAAATTTGAGAAAAGAACGGGGGTGTCCAACTTATGAAATTGGGCCTGCCCTAACCTTGCTAGAGTGTCTCTTTAAGACCCTAGCAATCTTTCCCCTGTTTGAGAAAGCCCTGCCAAAGAAGAGATAAAAGACTCACACAGTTTCATTGCAAAAGCTTTTTATACACGAGCCACATGAAGGTAATGCGATTATGTAGTCATCCAACAGTTTCATGAAACCAAAAGTGCTAAATGTTAGGACATTTTGTGAAAATTGTCCTCTAATCTCTGTGCTTGCATTTTTCTTTGTTATTAGGTTACTAACACAAAATCAGGAAGTCACACATGCTGAGGCTTGTTTGTGTGTCTGTCTGTTTCCTCTTTGTATGCAGCCCTGCAAACACGTACACAAACAGGAACACAAACTGTGCAAACTTTTTTTTTTTTTTAATCTCTAGATGAAGAGGGGCATGGAAGAGAGTAACACAGGACAAGGGCAATGGAAGTGTTGTGTTTACTCAGCAGAGTGTGTCTGCGGGCTAATGGACAGACAGGCCACAGACTCTCCCCTGAATGCGATCCAAAACCATTAGCAACTCTCACACCTCAAAGGGTGCTAATGGGTGATCTTGTGAAACCATCCTAATGTGCATGTGTGTGAACCAAGTTTACCAGTGTGCGTGCTTGTGTACCATGGCATGTTTGTGTAAGTGTGGTTTAATAACCCCAACTTCCTTATGAAAACAGAAGTAGTACATTGTGTTCATGTGAAAAATTACATTATGGTGTGATGTTGTATCATCATATGGTTTTGTATATAAGACATCAACATGAATGTAATGCATGTAATGCAATCTACTGAACTTGAAAGTGTGCAATCCGCATGTGTGTCCCAATCCGCATTAAGGATAAATCTATGAGTTGTGACAGAATGCCAGAATGTTAGTCAGGGCTAGCAACCAGCCAGCGCCTTTAACACTGAGAAGTAATGTTAGCTAACTAACTATTTAATTGCTAATGTACACAATCAAGCACAGGACTGACTTACTCTTCTGCTGTCAAAACAGTCTATTTAAAGTCTCTTCTTTGCTCAGAAAAGATTCGTTTGAGCAAAGAATACAGAGAGTTGTGGGAGATTTTCAAGCTTTCATTCCAGTGCACCTCCCCACATATATACTATGCATGTATTTTTATTTTGTATGTATTTTTATTTTTTCAAGTCAAGGTTTGCAAGAAGACAAAAGAAAAAAAAGAGAAAATAAAAATGCTCCTCTTGCATTTTGATTAGTAATATGAACTGCATACATCGTATTGTCGTGTATTTTAAGCGGCCGATTGGTGACGAAGTCTGCGACCCATTTTGGATCCCAAAGTTTGGGAAAGGCAGATTTAGTACAGTTCAGTTGAATGTTTCTGTGTGGTTAGTAGCCCCCGCGGTGCCACCTCTGAGGTTTCATTTCTAAATGGATTGCTGTTTAAGCGGAATTACTGTGGTCTGTGTAGTGGAGTCCTGAAGTGTACTCACCTACAAACTGTCAACCTGTATCACCTGAAATCAATATGGCTGGTATCTTCTTAAGATATGTATTGACCTTCTCTTTTAGGGACATGAACTGGTAATGATGGATTTTCATTTAAGCGCTTCTTCACTGTGTCAGCATTTTAAAATGAATCAGTGCATTTGTCTAATCCTAGTGTATTTGGTGCTGAGTGTATTTCTATGCATTATCAGCACAGAATATATTCTATTTTTGTGTGTGTGGACAAATATGCACCTGCAAAAGCAGTTGAATGGAGAGTCTATAACCCTGTTGAACACTAGTCCATTGTTGACTTCCTGTAATAAACAGATTTCTTTTATGTCATGAACACACGCACACAATGAAATTCTAAATGAAGTGACGGGGGGTAGGAATAGTTGAAGAGTGCACTCCATTTTCCTGAAAAATCCTTGCAGTTAAAGAGGGCAAAAGATCACAAAACTCACAGCTCCGATTGGGTCGTGGTTTTTGAGTCACAGATCCGATCACTCTTCCGATCCGAAAAAAAGGCGACAAATATACATTTGCTTTTCCATTTTTTTTCCAACAATGTGTAGCATAGAACGTATACCCATGGCCTTAAATGAAAACGACATTCAACATATCTACTATTTAAACAAAATCTTTAAATAAAATATTCAATATTCAGTTGTTAAATTGCAATATGATGTATGATGATACCTACACTAAATATCCCAATAGATCTGCTCATAGATTTAACAGTTTTGTAACTTTTCTTAAATGAACAATTCAATTGTGTTCGTAATAAAATACTGACTATTAAATAACTGTAACCACCAGGTTACAGAACATAATATTCCTCTCACTCGAACTAATCTCAAAAAAAGTGTTTCAATTACTAGACAGAGGATTTTTCTACAAATGAAATCCAGCTGAATATGAATTGTAGCAGGTTTTATCCCACAATATTGAGGGTGAAGGTAACGCGATCACTGGTGTTTATCTGTTTCTCTGTCGCTCTGCAGGATTTCGCCAAAACTAATGATCTGATTTTTATAAACTTGTTGGAAGGATAGAATGTGAGCCACGGAAGAACCCGTAAAATGTTGGTGCAGATCCATGAATGAAAATGGAAACTCAACTCTTTCCATGAAGTTTGGTTGAATTAGCGAACCTGAGTGAGGCGTGCGATCTCACTGTCTCTAAATGTCATGCTACGCGAACGCCACAGCAGTAGCAGATGAGCTAATTTAACCTAAGTTACCTCTAATAAATGTGTTCTTTGTGGTTTCCTTACTCATGCTGGAGGGTGAAGAAAGTAAAACTATACTTCACACTGTGATGATCGATCCATCCATTATCTTCCGCTTATCTGGGCCTGAGTTGTGGGGCCTGCAGCCTAAGCTGTGATGATTAAACTTTCAATTGATCTGTGGATCACATGTGTCCTGAACCATGGGTGCAGTCTGAACGGATCATGGATCAAATATGGTCCGTTACACCACTACTTATAGTCCGTCTGACGCAAGACACTTAACCACCTATTTCTCCAGTACATGTGACAAATTGAAGGAAAAACCAAGTGTGTTGGAAAGGTGGTGGCAAATCACGTTCCTCCTGAACAACTTGCACCTTCGGCATTGACTGTACAAGTCTGTGAAGTCACCTGGAGGGGTGGACACCATTCTTTCAACATATATTCCCTCATTTGCCGTTTGGATAATGGTGGTGGAGAACACTTCCTAACGCGTCAGATCAAAATGTCCCAATCTGTGTTCTTCTGGGAAGAGATCTGGTGACTGTGAAGGCCACAGCACATGATTCATATCATTTTCATACTCATCGAACCATTCAGTCAGCCCTTGTGGCCTGTGGGTGTGGTCACCAGATTTTTCCGGATCAGTTCAGTTGTCAGATTGTCGCTGCAAATACACTCCGTCTCCTTGCTGAGTTGACGTATTACAATAGAAGGCAGCACATTCTTTGTGACATCTGAACAACTGTTTATATTACAGTGGCAGCTCTCATGTGATTTATTATTATGTTTTAAGTTCAAAATGTTTTCATAACAACATTCTTAGCCTCTTATTCATCACAGAAACGCACATCAGCCACTGCTAATTGGTTGTTGTCTATAGATGTCTCAAACGACATTATGTGCACAGTAATAATATAATTTTGTGCTGATTTAATTACACATTGAAATGGTTGAGTATAATATTTTTCTCTAGCTTTGATGTTCTTCACTGATGTGTAAAATGCCCAAAAAAGTGTCACCGCACTGCATCATTGACATCTATCCTTTTGTACTCTAATAGGCTTTCTGGCTGATCTGCTAAAGCTAAAGCTACATTTTACTCCATTATGTGACATTGCAACATTTTTAATTTCTGTGATTTGTTTCAGCTCCATTCTGTCAAAACCTTTAGGTGTATGTGAGATAAAAGCTTGCAAAAGGCAGACACAAGTGCTATCTGAGAGCACTGCCGGAGCTCAACTAACTCATTAGTTGTCACGCACAGTATGCCGCCTAAATATTTACATCAAGTTACAACCTAGCTTTACTTTTAAGTTTTGATGCATGTTTTTTTTTTCTATGGATGCTTCTAAGAATTTTAAATGGAGTTAGTGCTGCTTTTTTGTCTTTCTTCTATGTTTTCCATGGTGGTACTCAACGAAGGGACTGTCATTTCTCTAGGAGAAATAGTCGTCCTAACAACATATTTTTTCTGTCTGTGGATGCGCAGTGGGAATTGCTGCACTCGTTTCAGCAGCAAAACATGTTTTAACAGAGATGTATTTGGAAAATACCCAAAGAGGACACATCCGCATGCACAGCACAGCGGTAATAAATGAAACACAACATAATAGCTAATGATATAACAAACACAGTATGAGGTGTGAGTAAAATGGGGGATTGTGTGTGCTTTACTTCTTTTGTTTGTCTTTTTTGCCTGCAATAAAGAACAGAGTGCAGGCACATTCAAAACACGATTCAAAACAGTCATTTACAGAAATTCTATCAGTTAGATCTATTAATTTACTTTTTAACCACTGGATATATTTAATGTGACTTAAATATTTTATATTGTTATGGGTATCATGAGGGTGGAGCCAGCTTTAAAATCTATAGGTTTATTCATTTATTCCACTAATGGGCATTATTTAACATACTTAAGCAGAAAGCCTCTAGGGTGTGTGCACAAACTACATTAGTTAAATGCAGAGTTTTCCAATAGATATCTTGTGTTGCGTGTTTTTTTTTCTTTGTTAACATTTGGTCTTTCGTTACTTGCGAACCCACTTGGCTGGTGGCAACAACACACTCATCCATAAATTATTAATGCTCACACTTCATGCCAATCCACCCCCAGCTTTAAAGTTAATCACGAACAAACGGATTAACAATCAAACAACATCACAAACTTTCATGTGTGCATGGGATCGTAAGAGAGTGTAAGAGCTCTCTCTGTCTTGAAAGGCTGCTGGTCCTTCACAGCTGCTGCTTTCAGAGTGTTTCTGATGTCTGTGAGCAGAACAAAACACAAAAGTGGCTGTGCAACCCCAAATGTCATAAAATGTTTTACACTGACTACAGTATTTCTGATTACGTCTACTATAGCATCCTCCCAACGTCTGTCCTCTGAGGTCTTAATTGATAGAAGCATTCCAGTTGACGCCATTTGTTTTGTTGTAATGGGAGTACAGATCAAAACAACATTAGCACAAAAAAGAATCAATATTTGTTAAAGCATCAAGGTCGCTGTTCTTAAGAGTGTTTCCTTTTCTGCAATGGAAGCATCACTATTGTATCGCTGCAGGGCCTCATGTTAACAAAATGGAAATAAAATATACATCCATTTTTTCAAGGCAGTTTGTACATTGATCTATTTTGTTTCACCTCTTACATATATTTGACATTATATCGTAAGTGGAACACTTTAAAACGTTTACTATTTTATGGACACGTGGTGTTCTGCTCAGTTTTTATCCTGTGTGCAATGCGTTCAAGTGGGTAAAAGAGTAACTTGCATTTTTTAAAGCTCAGTCTGGATCAGTGGCATCATGTCAGTTCTAGCTGGTTCATACTGCACTACAAGCTAACAGTGTGATGCTGAAGTGGATGGAAGAGCGTCAACCCCCTAGTTAGCAAATCACTGAATTCAGTTTGAAATCTGCAGGTTAACACGTAGAAAATGTCCTCATTCTTTAATAAAATGACAGAAATCCAGGCCCTGCCCTCGGTCATATTCATAGTCAGGTTCATGCCTTAGGAGAGATTTATAGTGACAGAATGCTTTTCCTTCTTGGATATGTGTGCAGACTTAATTGAAATATTTGGTCTCTCTGTCGTATAACCATTTCAGACCAATAAAGGGACGATGATGATCAGACAGTTAAAGTTGCTCTGTTGAAGCAGGTAAAGATAAGTGAACAGCATAATAATAATAAAAATGATGATGGAAATGTATGCTCCTTTTAATCTTTGGTTGAGACTTTGCTTTTGAAGAAAACTGGCAGCAGCGTAGAAATGAGTGAATAAGTGAGTTTAATTTTCAATGGAAATGAATATGCAGTATTTACCTTCGCATAAAGTGTATGGTTTCTGAGGTGCAAAGCTGGTTTAGTGATGTTTTAAAATAACCCCCCAATGTCCTCCATTATATACTGTATGCAAAACTTCATCACCCGCATACCTCCTACTCTACATGTGCCCACCTAGAATTTTGGCTTGCATGACGCCCCTGCTCTGGATGCAACAAAGGCGTTACATTTACCTAAAAGCGAGTTTTGGAGGCATCTTTCTGTCCAAAAGTATTGCCTTGTCTTTCACCTGGTCCTGGAAAAAGGGTATTTTCTACACCGAAGCCTGACACAGTGGCTTGTTAAGCTCTGTCAAGCATTTGTAGCCTTCATCTATCGGGTTATCACCTCTGCAGGGAAGGTTATGTGGTCACTTGTATTTCTTTGTCTGTCTGTCCTCCTGCAGGACTATACAGAAACTACTGCACCAATTTTCATGAAACCTGGCAGAAGGGTAGAACATGAACCAAGGACAAACTCGTCAAAGTTTGGAGCAGATCCATAAAAGGAGGCAGAGACAGGAATTTGTTTTATAGCTTTTTCCAACATTGTGAGATAGGGTTACAGGGCTGTGGGGCCTTGGCAGAGGTCTGCACTCTTGGACTGTTCTTGTTGTAGGATGTGGTCACAAATGTAACTAGAGTGTAACCAGCAAAAACAAGTAGATTTAGGATAATTCAGAGGTAACAGAATCAGCCCTGTTACATAGACAATTATCACTACTACTGTGGACACAATGCAAATTATTTTAAGTCTCTCTTTTTCCAGCTCAGGTTCATTATTACACAGAAATTGCTGTTTGTCTTCTTATGTAGACGCTTTGTGACCTTTTAACCATAAAAATAAGCAGAAACAGCTGGTTTTATATTCGTCCTCTTTGTGTGCTTTGGCATTTTACTACTCATTATTTGTCATACCCCAACAGTTTTGTGAAAATATGAACATCATACGGGCCCTTATTGTTAGCATTCATTTGCCCTTTCTCACTCAGCCATTTTCTTTAAGCTATTATCCACACTTACACTCTTTGAACCATAGCCTATTGTTATACCACTGATACATGTAAGCCATTATATGTATCAAAGATGGAGCAAAAGGTTAATATTTTATCATTAATTATGATGTAATATCACATATCGCGTGGCTCTTTTCAGAGCTTCAGCGCCAAGTGTCGCCAAACAACCTGCTTAGACACAAAAAATGACCACGATAACTTGTCCCAGCTAGATTGTGACACATACACGCACGTTGCCTTTGTAAGTATTTGAATGACTACCCGCAATTTCAAGTTCAGCACAGCAGCAGTAGGTCTGCTTCTCTTGTCAAGCCTTAAACACTGGCCTGCCAGTACTGCCACAGGTACCTCTCCAGTGTCAAAAATGAAATCTTTTCACCTCTTTTCTTATACAAAGGTAAAAATAAAACCCCTTCCGAAATGCTTTACCATCAGGGTCCTGCACTCTTGAGGAAGGGCACTCCACACTCCTTGGAAGTTTTTTTTTTTTTTTATTGAGAGCGGACAGTCTTGCTGATGAATAGACCAGACACAAGAGAGGAGAATCAATCCATAGCCAGAAGGTGCATGTGGTTCCAGAGGTAGGGGTCTTAAAAAGTGCACTGACTAATTTCTTTTTCTACTGTTCAAAGTTATCTTTTGTCCAGAGCCAACTATGCCCTGGGCCTTCTCCCCACTCCTGCGAGAGCTGTGAACCAAATTTTATATGGCTGTAAATATTGATGCCTTGAGAATGACACAGGGTAGCGAAACAGCTGCCACCTGCTGTGTTGAAGGAGGAGGATAACGTGAAGGAATCATCAAGGGTGTTTGAAGTCCTGCAGAGCTTTCGCTGTGTGATGAGACTTGTGCGTGTTTGTGGGGGTTTTTTGAGGTGTATAAGGTAGTACAAAGGCAGTTCAACCAGACTCCCATTAATAGTAAACTGGTGGTTGCAGGTGGCACATTTTCACTGAGGTTCTGTTTGTTAAATAATGTACCAAGACGACTAATTATGAATAATATATCACCCGTCCTTGTTGTTCCCCTTACTTTCCATCACCTTACAATGATTAAAAATGCCCTCTGCCTATCACCTCACCTTTTCCCTCTCATTTTATCTTCTGTCTTTATCTTGACTTGACACTCCATCCCCCTCATTCGCTCGCTGCCCTGATTTCACTGTCTTTGGTAATGATTCATAACAGTTCCTCTTCAGCTTGCGTGTAAGCACAGCACCATAAGCAGAATAACGTGACACCCATAATAATTACCTGAGACTGTGTCAAAAATGTTATATTTAGAGACATAATAAAAGCTTTTTATTAACCCATTGTTGTCATGATTAAAATGTCAACCATTATATTATTACTTGGCCTTCTTACTGAGTTAAAAACCTTCCGTTCCTTTGACTTTTTTTCCCTTAAATCTTTTTCAGACATTTCTTTGCGAAAGCAACCCACTCACTGCCGCTCAATGGAGCCTCTCTCCACTCGATCCTCACCACATGCTACACTTCTGTTCTTTAATTTCTCCTTGATTCCTCTGCTCTGTTCATTTCCTTTCAACCTCATCTTTTTCCTTCGTCACCTGCCACAGTGAACTGAACACATAAAAAACATGCTCAAAATCATTCACATTCGCGTGCACCCTTGCTCACACCCTCCTACAGAGAAACACAAATACATACTAAAATGTACTGACACACACACACACATAAACAAACCACAGATTCAGCTGGGACACATGATAACAGAACTGCAGGGGAGGAAATATTTGGGGAAAAAAGAAAATACAGAAATTATTCAGCTGGAGTGGAGACAGGAGACAGCTCACACATACACATCCAGTACAGTCTACTACATGGCACTTTATTGTTTACGCTGTAATATTTAATGATAATCCTTAACAAATATGACGCTGTATAGAGAAGGAGCTGAGGACGGTGTGGTTTAGGATGGAAAAAGATTGACAGAGAAAGAGATTGAGGGAAAGCGAGACTAACAATGAAACCAACAGCGGTTGCAGAAGGAATTAACACATTTTTTTGCAGAAAGACTGAGGCAATTACAAGTATAGACAGTGGAAATCAGACAGTGTTTTGGAGGGGGATTTGGCTACCTGGGACTAAACAGAAGCTGAGTTCACATGGTTCATCATGGAATCAGAAGAGCCCAGAAAATCTCTTGGTAATAGAAAATAAAGAGATAAATGGGGAGACTACAAATGAGCTGCTGATTATGCACTGAATTTCCTTCTAAGAAAGGGAACAAAACACGGTATGTTTTAACCACAGATTGTGGTAAAATCAAATAGAAACTAGATGATTTATTGTCAATCTGTATTTATTGGCTTAAAGGATAAGTTAACGTCTCCTTGACATTGGGATGATGCTTTTAGGTTCATCCACGAGAAAAGACTTTTTTTTTTTTTACCTAGACCGAATCTAAAAACAGAACTAAAAGTGAAATCTGTACCTTCAGCTTCCCTTTTGGTGGTGGAAGGACTGGACAGGATGATATCATCATCTTCTCTTGAGGGTACATGTGAAGGAAAACACACGCAGATGTCGTGAATAAAGCATTTGTAATTTTAACATTGTAGCATGTGCGGCGTTTTGAAGGCCAGAACTCTTAAACATTCCCTCTCTTCTGTTGTCTGCAGGCTATGTATGTTAATCAGCTATTCCAAAATTTATCTGCCCACTTTTCATGTTAGTGTACCTTTGTGCGTATAATGTGAATGTGCGTGGGCTGTGTCATGTGACTGCGCTTGTATTTGTATTTAGGCCGCGTTGGGATTTTCGGTTGTATTCTCATCTTATTACTTGTTAGAACAAATTGAGGGTATGACGCTGTCATGCGTGGACACAATTTTCAGCAGCGTAATCAAGAGTAGATCGATTTTATTCAAATAAAGCCTGTGGTTGCTGTGAGGCAAATTTACGCCTGAAGGGCTTGGAAATAATGAAGCGGAGCACATGTGCAAGGGAGGAAAAGGTTTTGTATTTTTTATTTATTTTGTATTTTTTTTTGAAGATATGGCACTCCACTTTCCTTAAGCCAAGGGAACAAAGTATTTAGTGTGCTGAACAGTGGAAGCTGCTTAGGAGTCCTCTGTTATAGATGGAAGCCATGCAGTACCATCTGTGACAATAGCTTAATACATAAGTTAAATATAAAATGAAGTAAAATACTGAAAAAAACAATAAGAAGGGCATTTGATAGAGTGCATACCTCCACCAAGGCTCCACAGCCCTGTAATCAATCAGAGTATGGTAGTAGTAAAAGTTAATAAATCTAGGCAGCCTCTTTTTGCAGATTTGATCCAAAGTTTAACATTTGATATTGATATAAGAGCTTTAGATTCAGCAGTGAGATCATTCATTTTGGTGCAGTCAATTAAAAACTTTCCTCCAGTTGGACGATATGCTTCTACAGTTTCAGCCTTGAGTACTTTTGGTATGTGTTGTTGCCATAAGATTGAATACAGTATTTAATTGGATGGATAGGCAGTGGCAAGTGGAAACACACAATGCCTCCAGCTGGCTCATCAGTAGTTTGTGGAGTCCCAGAACCACTCTCAGTGCTAAACAAGCTGGACCAACCTGTACCTGCCTAATTTTCAACATCACCCTGTAATTTCCAAACTCACTGCTGGTGTCAATGGGAGAGAACGACACTTCAAACATGATAATGGCGACTTGTACCACATGAAAGGGGAAAGATTTTTAACAACTCTGAACAAAAATCTTACAAAAGCGCCTAAATCTAAACAGTTTATTATTTTCTCTCCAGAGCTTAACATTATCGTAGCAAAAGCTAACATATTTTTTATTCTTCTTACGCTCTCCGGGTTCTGCCCCAAGCTAATAACTGCTGAATGGTGAATGTATGCTCTGGTCAGAAGTACTGTTATTTACTAATTCCAACTACAAACAGACGTGTTAATGATGCCAAAGCCAAAGTCAGCCATGTGAAGCTTTCACTAATGACTTTTAAAAATATCACATTATTCAAATTATGAATTGATGGAATATGTGCCGCTCCTTGGAGCCCATGCCTTTTTTACATATTTTTTGTGACTGATCCGTCTTTGATGTGATCTTGTTGCCTTGATTTCTGGTATCTCATGTCTGTGTGCATAACTTTAATCAAATTTCCATCTTTCTCCAGTCACTGTTGTCAGAGTTGTAAGCCCCAAATCTCCTCACAACTTCAAAGGGTGTCTGTGTCTGTGAACCCATAAAGGCCTGTCTAAACCCAGGCTTTATCACTTTTTCTTCATGTCTGCCTACATCTCCTCCCTTATTCCTTCAGCACTTATTCATATGTCTTTTCTAATTTTCTTTAAACATGCTTTTTTTTTTTTTTTTACCAGTGTCGGTTTTGCTTTTCAAAGTGACCCGTCGGCCAACAAGTTATTTTAATTTTGATTCTTACTCTATATTTTCCATTCCTGCTTCCAAAATCTTCAGTTTTCTTCTCTCTGTTTAAACCTGTGAAGTGTTGCCATGGCACTCAGACTGTCAGGCCAAGGTTGATGGACAGAAAGATATTTTTACGTGTGTGTGTGTTGCTAAGATGATTGCGTGAGTGCAGAGCAGGGTGAGTGCTGATTGAAGCTTGGAATAACATTAAGGGAAACCTTTCTTTTCTCTGTCTCTGTCTCCTTCGCTCTCCTTGGCGTTCTGTCACTCATTGGCTGCCTCATCTGTCTCATCACTTAGACCCCGTCTCTGTTTCTTTCTCTTTATATTGCGTGACTCTTACTTTGTCTTCTGCTAGCTCTCCTCATTTATCTCCATTTTGCATGCTTTAACCTTATATTTATCTTTCTTTTGGAAATGTGTACTTTACAAAGAAGAAACCTAACATACCTAAGAGTGATATATATATATATATACATACATAGATGTGTGTACGGCAGGACACACATGTAATGTTTACCTCCATCATTTGTCATCATTAGCGCAGGCTAAAAGGATTCAATATCTGCAAGGCAAAATCTCCGATTATGGATGTTGGGGAAGGATGTGCGTGTATCAGTGTGTCTTGTGTGTCTGCTTAGTTAATTGTATGTGTGATTGTATGCTCATATGGCTGTGTATTAGTGTGTAATACTTGTGTGAACGGGGCTCTCAGTGTGTGCAATTATTTCTCTTGCTTGTGACAAATTGAAAGAAAATGCAACTATCAGCCAGTAGCTTTGGTGGTTTGTGCCTCCTCTGAATACCCACCCTGTTATTAGCAGAGCCGTCTCTTGTTAGTCACTCCATTCCTTTTGGAGGACTCTATAACTGAGTCTGATATTGTTTCTTCATCCTCATTTGTCACCATAGCTCTTCCTTTTTAGCTCTGCACTGAAGCTATGACTGCTGACATCAATGTGAAGAAACGCAGAAAAAAATGAAATACGTCTGCAGTTCCGCACTCTGAAAACCTCTTCTAATACTACACATTTTTGAGTTGGATATAACCAAACACCCTCATATGCATAACCTGTCATTAAACTGACTGTAAATGATTCAGTGTGCCTCTCATAAAACTCAAGGATGTGACTTTTAACCTAAACTATACATTTAAGTAAAAGCCACATTCAGAATTTGACAGCATGATGCTCTTCTCCCAATACACTCCACAGCAACATTCATCAGTGAGTGACCCACTCTGTCTTTTTAAAGTACAAGTAAATCATTTGCGTTATGATGTGGGCACATCCCCTTAACAGAATTAGGCCAACATCACCTCAAAAAGGCTCAGTGGTGTATTTCCAATGTCCCAGATGCACTAACCTCAGCATCGGAGCAGTAGTTATTAAGAGAATGAAGTGTTACATGTCAGCTTTATCCACATGCATTTGAGCAGCTTTGTCATATTGATAGGTTTGCAGTGAAATCACAATGTACTATGTTCTAAAGTTGTAAATTAATCTTATCTATACTTAGAGAGGCAAAAGTCTTAAAGTGTTCATGTTTGAACTTCTCTGATCTCATCTCAGATGTGAATCACAGTTCAGTCTCATGTCTCTTCTCATACGTTATTCTCTTTTTCTACTCGTCCGCTTCCACTTTGCACCCTTCTTCTGCCTAGTGTTGTTTCTTAGACTTACAGCAGATTTCCTTGGAGGATGCGAGTCCTCTGCTCTAGCATGGCTCTCCTTTTCAAACTCTTTCCTTTTAAATTTTCTGAAAGGAATTCAGCAGCTAAGGATAGCTAAATGGATGAGAGGGTGAACATTCATAACCTCTGAGAAAAGGGTGCATGCCAGTTTTCTTCTGTGAAAGTAATTTGTGTGCCTGTGTGTTTGTTTCTCCTTGTGCGTATTTGCATGTGTGCTTCTCCACATACTGTGTGAACATCCCTTTGTGACTAATAGAAAGGGTGGTGTGCAGCCTCGTTCAAAACCCTTACTGTAGTCACTCCAAGCTAAATGGACTCCTGTTGTTAACAGGTTTCTAGTGTTGTCGGGAGGCTCATGTAACAGGGGTCAGACACAGAGCAGACCACTCTTACGCTTCTCTCTGTCTCACTTTTTCCTCTCACCCTCTCTTTCTGCTACTCCCTCTGTTTCTGTTTTTCTAACACTGCTGCCTTTTAGCTCTGTCTCACATTAGTCTTGCACACTTTCTCTGTGCCTTTCTTCTTCTGTTGATCTTTTCACAACTTGATGAATGCACAGTTGTGCAGGTGTTTTTCTGTTCTATTTTTCTACGTATCTGAGGATCTATGCAGATGCGATATATTTGCTAATTTACTGCAGCAACAGTTAACACATCTTTTATAGTAAGGGCACTTCCAAGGCAGAGAGATACAGCACACTGTTTGCTGATGATGTGTGGTATTGTGGTCAGCTTTAAAACACAGAAGCTATCCTCAGTATGACCTAGTGAACGATGGGATTAAGCCCATCATCTGCATTCGGCTTGGGTTTAAATCCCACACACACACACACACACACACAGCCAGCTGTCATCCCCTCCCCCGCATATCATTTGTGGCCACAAAATCAAAACGGTTAGAATAGGTTAAGCTGCTGTTAACATCACCATTTGAGTGGTCATTTGGATTGTATTTTAGCATAATGCATATGGTCAAAAGGTTAATTGTAGCTGAGGCATTATATTGCACAAAACTGACCTACTGCATCTGAGTCGAGCCATGCATATTACCTGAGAATATTTTTAAAAGTTGTCGTAACACAGGAAAAGCAAACAAAGACAATTTTCAGTGTATAGTTTAGGGCACGTTAGGCCCCGTTGCAATTAAAATCGCAGCACAAAAGGCTGATTAATGCATATTTATTACACCGAAGACATAACCTAGAACGGTCACTACAAAGATCAAGTATGTCTGGTCTTGTACACTGAAATGAAGACATATACTATACATTAGATGTCTGTAACTTTAACCAATGATTGTCTCATATTTGAAGAAGTCTGAGAATCATTTTAAATGAGAGCTTAGCTGTAGTAATAGTTAGTAGTGAAGAAAGTAGAATCTGGGCATTCAAGCAGTTTTTTTATACCATGTACCATGACCATGTTACTGAAAAAGAAAAAAAAAAAAGGCAATGATAGCGTGGTGTTTATCTCTCTTGATGCTTCACAGAAAATTGCAGAAAATAAATCCACACCAGTCTTTTAGATATCATGATAATTTTTTATAAGCCTTTGGATTTTATAAGGCTTGGATTTGGCCTTAAGTATAAAATGTGCGCACGAGAACCTTTTTTAAATGAGGCCGACAGTCATCATTGGCAATCATAATTGGGGGTATGACACATGCAAAGAGCAAGTTTGTGCGAGACGTCTCAATCATAAGAAACAGCTTCAGGGAGCTCATTCTCATTCTCACGATGCAGTGTATATCAGCGTGTATGTGGGTATTTTGACAGAAAATGTTGGAAGTACATTAATATTATCATAAGGATTTTAATGGTTTTACTACTCTTACTGCTTATTGATCCAGTAATTTAATGTTTTTCTTACGGTTCTTTTTCTTAGGTTGGAGTAAGGGTCACAGTTCAGAATTATTCCTTTATTTTCTCATATGTATTGTATATAATGAATGTATATTAATATTCTTTATTAGGTGAGTGAAACGGCATTGTTTTGAACAAATCACTACTGTGGACTTTGATTTTGTGATGATAGTGATGCGAAACAAATATCATAAACAATTATTTGCTGCAAAAGAAAATACACTCTCTTTCGCTCTTCACTTTTAAGTTTACAGCTAAATGCAGGACTTTTTCCTTCAACAGTATTTTTACAGTGCGGTAGTTTGCCTGCAGCCCCCAAATCCCTAAATCCACCCCTGCTCTGAGGTCTGAAACTATGAATTTCTGAACGACAGATCAGACGACGCTCTGACCATTTCTGATTAAATTTATCAGCTGCCTAATGGTCACTTTTAACCATTAACTCGTGTCCGTATTTGAGCTCCAGGCTGCTAGAATACATAACATACGACTTTCGCTAGGTGCTGTGACAGATTGCTTGTGTGTGCAGAAGACTTGTTGCACTTCTGCCAACGAGTGAACGCGTTTCCATTTAATTCTCCTGATGAACACAGAGAGCTGCCTCTGCCCCACACAGACCCAACGGAGGCATCTCTCATCTGGATTGAAAATAGCAAAAAGTGGAGTTGGTGAGCAAAATTTGCAAGACAATTTTTATGTGGCAGTAATAAATGGGAAAGCTGTATTTTCTTAATTTCTCTAGTTCCAGTAGGAAAACTGATAAGATTGGAGCTTATCAATACACCAGCCTTTAATAATTTAGCCCCGGGGCCCATTTATTTCCGTACCCATCCCTGCTTGGTATCTGTTTGACTCCACGCAGCCAACATGTATTTTGCCTATTGTTGTTGTGGAGCTTAGCATGAGCGTGTATATGGTGTGGTTGTCGGAACGCGTAACCGTCATGTAAGCAAAGCAGCAGGCATACGACAGTGGCCTTCTTTTGAATGCTGTTCAGACACTAGTGTTTGGCGGTGCGGTGAAACCACTCCTGATGTTCCGTATCAAAGGAAAGCCTGGCACACATGCTGTTACCTGTCACAAAGTAGTGTGAGCGTGGGAGACATGAAAACAGGAGGAGGGAGGGGGGGGGGAGTAGAAAAGAAAACACTTTGTTTTATAATATTTACTTGGAAAGAAACTTAAACGCTTGAAGTAAATGACTCGTTTAAAGTTTGAGTCTGTGCTTGTGAATACAGAATGTTGTAAAAAAAAATACTTTAAACGTTTCTTGAACTCTACCTTCATCTCCATAAACGCGTTGAGATGCAGAATGGACTGACTTCTACATCTGTTTGTGTTGAGTTGCTTTAGTGTGCTGCAATAATGTGTAGAATGAGATTAGTGTTACATGATGAAGACTGCATCGTCCTTCTCTGCGCACACCTGCACACACCTAATGAGTGCCTACCCGCTCATTTCCATCCACTTCCTATTCGAAAGTCATGCATCCCACTCCATATTGTTTATATCGAAATTAGCAAGGTTGGAATATGAATCTAAAAACATGGCGAAAAACATCAGACAGGATACACTCTGGTGTCCTTGTCCATGGCTGTTTACCGAAAAACTGGCTAAAAAAATATTAAGCAGCAGATAAATTAGTGATGACAGCACCCAAGTGGGAAGAAGGTCGAGAAGTTTGTTTATATATGTGATGCGCACCGACTCATTTAAATTAACTGCCACTGAACTTTTTACCTGCATCACTGTGTCCATCTGAAAGGATTATTACTCATTCTCAAACTCTCGGTCTCTTCACTCTTCCCTGCCCTCCAGCTTTTGAGCCACCAACAGCCCTACTCTAATCCCCCAGCAGGCCCACTCTCCCTGGGACAGGATTAGAGACCTCTCCCCTAAAGTCAGTGGAGCTCGGGGCTATTTCTGCCTGTGCATGTGCGTATCCTTGTCTCAGTGTGCTTGCAAGTGTATGTTGCAGTATGAAAGAAAGAAATGGACAGTGAGCAAGGGCTACAAGGAAGTAGAAGTGAATGGGACAGAAAGACACAGAGTGGGAGGTAGAAGGAAAGAATGGAGGTGCAGAGGTATAAATCACAGTAGCACAGTGTGTCAGACGAAGGACAAAAACATCTCCTGCAGCCCTCTGGGGTACAGCGTGAAGGAGCGAGATGAGCGGGATGCATAGAAAACATGGGAAAACAAATGAGCAAAAATGTAAACGAAGTGTGGAAGTGTGACGTAAAAGAATCAAAGTGTATTCCTTTTTCTTTTTTTCTTTTTTTGAATACACCCTGAATACATAATGAGATCATATGAGACCTGCTGTTGATTTTTGGGAACTCATCTAGCTCGATAAGTTGCGGGTTCAAAGAGACAAACTGACGTTGCGATGGTTGAGTTTAGATCGTGAGTCAAATTGCAGGCAAGACAAGCTGAAGGGTGATGGAAAGATCTGGCAGGAGAGCTAATCAAAATAGACTGACAGTGAAAATCTTGGCTGTAGTTCTGCGTTGCTTAACAAACGGTACAACATCATTGTCATGTTTTAAATGCATAATATTTCTGACATTTTAGTTCACTCACCTCAGAACATCCTGATGCAACAAAGAGGCTGTTTGAGCAATCGCTTATCACTTCCCTGAGTGTCTGCGTTGAGGTTCAAGCAGCTGTTTGTTCTACTGCTGTTGAGGCTGAGACATTTATTTGTTGTATACCCAGTCTCTCAGCTAAAATATCACTTGTAGGTTTAAAAAAAAAATCTTTTAGACATCCTTTGATCTGTGGCAAAATGTACCGCTTATGAGGCGTCTATATTTCTGTTGTAATATCTTTTCCCATGGCACGATTTGACACTGCTGTTTATGAAAAGGAAAGATGATGAATCATCTCCAGTGTTAAACTGGAAACAGCAGTTAGACATCTAAATATTTTGTAAATATTGTAAATGAGCTTGTCTTGTATCAGGACGACTGCTTCCATTATTTTACATTTCACAACATTATGCTTGTTTGGCGGTGTAGCTTAAAAAGCGAAATATATGGATACAGCCTTCGCTACAGGACTTGATTTCCTGCTGTCTCTTATACACAGGTGGTCTTCAGTATTCATAAGCAAACAAGCCAACCAGTTTGTGGAGCATGACAGTAATAGCTACAATAAAAGCAAACAACTCCTCCACAAAGTATTTGTTTTGACAATTTACAGTGCCATATTCTGTGATACACACAATACATGATAGGCTCAAAATCGGGGCTGAAAATGATGGGAGTGTGACTTAACAGTGGCGTTGCACATTTGTGTTCTTGATAACACTAACTACCAAATGTTTACATGGAACAAGGCTGCGTTTGCTTTAGTTCCACAGTGGCGTTGCCCCTTTTTACATTTTACTAACTGTCCCAAGGCAGCCTTTTCCACTAATGTCATGATGATGGATGGCCCAGTCCTTCATTATGCCAACAATGATTAGCATTGATCTTTACCATTAGCCAATGAAAGGATGCCAGGAAATATCTCCCATTACAGACACATCCTCACAGAGGGATGTTTAAATCAATGATTCCCTTAGATTTTTTTTATTAACAATCCTCATGGAGTTTTAATGGAACTTATAAACAAACAGATGGTGAACGGTGATTTACTTCAGTTTCAGCAAAACAATACATTCCAATAACGTGGCACACAAGCATAATGGGAAATACTTTTCCGTTTATAACGGCATCCCTGTATGCATTTCATTTCATTGCAGTATGAGTAGAGGCGTACAAGTCGATCTGTGTGGAAATGTGTCTAGATGTGTGTCAAGAATTGTGGTTTTGCTTTGAGAAATTGAGACATCTACCCCCATGCGTGCATGGATGTTTATGCGCTGGTGAGTGCTACCGTGTGCTTTAGAAGTCGTCTCTCTCCATTACATCCTTTTATATTGTACTCCTCAAGCTGCATCTCTCAGTACTTGTACTTTACTTATTAGGACACTACTTTCCCTTCCTCTTTGTCTCTACCGCTCTCTCCTGTGTGAAGCCTCATAATCTGACTCAGCAGTCTTTGCTCTCCATGAGTGGAATTCTCTTGCTCTCATGCTGCAGGATCTGTTACAGGAAGCGAATCAGTAAGCAAACCCTGACTTATCGTGTTTCCGATGATGTACAGACACATCCGGACTCTGTCGTGTTTAATTGTCTACAGTGTTTGGAGCCTACCGTAGATGGTTTTTAGTCTCAAAGATATGTGCCGGTTGTCACAAATGCAGGTAACATGGAAACAAAGATGCACTTGTGGGTGAACATGAACACATTCCCAATCTTTGCATGTCCCGTTGGGAACACAGGTGCCACTGTTGCTGTCCAACTGTGTGGTGTAATTTGGAGCCTCCTGTCCCACTTCACTAGCCAGAACCCTGATCAAGGCAATTACGATGGCAACACACATCTTAATGGCTTACATTATGTTCATTATTAGAATTCGCCCAACAGTAATTACTTCCTTTAGACTTGGAATGAGACCGTTGCAGAATTTGTTGAAGACCAGAAAGCACAAGGCTTTAAGACAGGAATAACTGCAATATATATATATGCTTGCTGCACTCCTGCTTTGTTGCCATTTCATCCCCAAGTGAGATCTGCATTTGATGTAATATAACTGCACTGCAGTGAAATCGGGGATAGCAACTGCACCGCTGTTGAGGATGGAAAGAGTTAAGGTGCATCAGCATTTAATAGAGTTTAGTGAGTTTGTTCATTTACAGAAAATTGATATTGCATCTCTGAGGGGAAAAAAAAACATAAATACGACTGGACAAATGAGATTTAGAGTAAACCATTGTGAAATTAAAAATGTTTAGTTTACTGAAAAACATGTTTATATTATCAAAACAAAAAAAAAACATCTATCTGTGCCCAAGTCAGAGCTGAAGCTTTTTGTTAATGACACAGGTTGATGAACTTTATGATGAAGTTTTTCTTTACTGTCTCATTTAAAGAATATGACGTGTGATGTGATGCGGGACATGGCTTACTCTCAGCGACTGAATGAAATGTCTCATTTTCAAACAACCATTTCATTTGGCAATATATCCAGGAAATGCATGAGTGACCAGGAAGAAAACACATCGGTAATGACTTCTAATTATTGTCTAGTTATTTGTCACGGCCTACTGGAATTTGTTTGTGTGAATAAAACTACTCTTTATATTTATTTTGGATGTACAGCAAATGTATCTTATAAAGCCACAAGGGATGAGCCTATTGGCATGACAAAGAAGCAAAATTCAATCTATTCATTCATCCAAATGAAAACTGGAGCAGACGATATGTAAGATACACTACACAGAAAATAGGATATTTATGTGTGCGCGCACTAGCATCCACATATTCCCATTTGTACTGATTGAAGTGCAAACTGCAAATTTCATGTCTGTCCACAAAGCTGCATTATCTACTCACCAAATGAATGTTATGAATGTTTAATTGGTGCAGGGGAATGTGAAAATGACCCATTTGACCCCAGACCAACACAAGCAGCACAGTGTCACAGTTCAGAGGTTCAAATTTTAACTGTCTAGACTTGCAGCTTTGAACCTCAGAGGCTAGTGAACAAAGGGTGAAAAGGTTCTCACCCCAGTAAGGCAAAGTGACTCCATGGAAATGGTTTGAATGTAAAACAGAAGGCGATTAGACAGGGCAAAATCACAGACAGCACGACGGAAAATATTCTTCTTGAGACTGAATGACAGGCGAGAGAGAAGAAAAAGGACAAAAACAAGGAAATGAGGGAAAAGTGAGATTAAATTGAGCGTCCTGAGTATCATCTGTTTTGTTGGATTTGGCAGCACCCGTGGTAACTGATGGTCACATCTCTTGTACTTTCATAACACAGATCGTAAAGTTCAATTTAAAATGAAGTCTGGCTCGTCGCCCGTGGGCTGCAGGAAAACACCTTTAGCATTTATCAGTAAGAATTCATTAGAGAAATTAATCTGCACTTCTACACCTCTTCAAGGTTAAACTGGGCAAAAGATTGAGAGAGGCATGGACAGTGTGTTTTTCTAAAAAAAGACACTCTCAGCTCATAAATGGTGGTTAGATACCCTGTTTCTCTCACTATTTTCTGAGTTAGCATTACATTATTTATACATTTCTAGATCAGTATATTACTCCTTAGACAATTCTTCACGTGTTTACTCCAAAATCTCATTAAAAACATCACCTGCCAGCTTTACTGTTGCCTGTAACAAAGACAAAGCACTTACACATATGAATGTATGGACTGATAATACAGCTCTAAAAATGAGAAGTCAGTCATTAAACCTGCAAAACAGACGTATTCGTTCATGGTATCGGTAAAGCTGTTGTTATAGCCTATAGAAGTGACAGACACAATCCACACAGATCGTTATATTTTCTCAGACTGACAGTCCAGCTCAATTACCTCTTCCACTGTGGAGCCTTTGAACCAACTTTGAAACGAGCAGGGAGTGTCAGAGGATGGACTCGGGGAGCACATTTAAAAAGTAGTAAGAGAGAAGGCGAGAGGCATCATGTCAGTATGTAAAGTATTAGAAGTGGTGCCTTAGAGCCAGATTAGACATCAAATCTGATGTTCATCTGTAAATACTTTGAGCTTTGAGATTTGCCTTGAACTGGAACAGTCTCACAGAACAGGAGCTACTTTGTTACCATCAATGAACATCTTGTGGGCATGTTTTTTTATTTTTGTGTGTTCAACCATGAACCACGCAGTATAACCATGCTAATTTTGTGGTTGTATTTTGTGCAGAGTATTTATTAAATTAGCCCCATAATTGATTTACTCTCCTGAGCTCTCTTAAAGCACAACAGTGCAGGGGAAGATTAGAGTAAGGCTAAAATCGGAGGAAAAGACGGTGGCAAAGAATAAGCAGTCTAGAAAAAAGTGAGAGACAGATGGAGAAATAGATGTAGCCAGTAGGAAAAGCAGATGGGGACTCAACAGGTGGACAGAGCTCAGAAAATAACCTATGAAAGAATTCCCTCTTACCTAAAGCCTCACATACGCTGTGAACCCTGGACATATTGTTGCAGGAGGCCTGCTTGCATGTAGTTTCTGAAGTTTTTTGACTCCGTGTCAACTCCGAGAAGATCATCTTGTTTGATTGTGTCCTGCAGTGACGCTGACACAGACAGAGCGACGGGGATTGAAATTGCAGAAAGTAGAGAGGCCGTGTGTGGGCGTTGAGTGAGAGAGACAACAGACGGTGGAAGTGAAAGAAACGCATAGCAACGGAGAGATAAAAAAGAAAAGAATTGACGAAGGAAAAAGTAATATGAAAGTAATACCTCTCAAATAAATCCCCTAACCCAGAGGTGTTTATGTGGGAAATGATTTTTTTTTGTAGATCTTGGCTTTGGTGTACAGAGCTTTGTCAACAAGAACTACTAGAGTCACCTCATATCTCCTCTCACTCTCCATTCAGAATTTTTCTCTCTCTGCTTAGTCCCTTCTCTTTTATTCATATGCACTCCATGCCTTTGCCTGTGCACTGCTCTTTCTTTCCCGTCTTGTTAACACTGCATTGTTTGTACTTGAAATCCAAATTGTTTGTGTATGTGTACTTTGTACAGTACATGAATCCTTTAATATGCCCCTCTCTATTTCTGACGTCTTCCTCATAAATGTTTGATTGTTAAATATGTCCCTTTTCCGGAGACATTACCAATAGTTCAGATTGTAGTACAAACAGCAGTATTTTTTTTTTCCCCTTATGTGTTTAAGTGTAGATGTGTGCATAATGTGGTTATGCATATTTATCTTCAAGCTCTTAAATGATGCATTGATGTTAAAAAAGAAACAAACTGTGAACGTGCATGCATGTACTGTATGTGTTTTTGCGCTTCTGTGCATTACATAGACCCTCCAGACCAACGACCTTGGTGTAATGGTCTCAGTTAGATTCCCAGTCAAGTGGCTTCAAGAGATGTCTTGCAGCCAGTATTTTTTAAAAAAGGCAAGAGTTTTAGGTCCATTTTGTTTTTCATAACTTAATAGAAAATCAAGCGTTTAATGATTTATATGAACAAACCCATGGAGACTAGAGATATGAAACGCTAAACCCCATTAAAGCAAACTCACACACCACTGCACCACTTTACAAAACTCCTTCTGATCAGGCAAGAAGAAAAAAAAAAAAAGGTCTCTTTCATTTGTTGCTGTAGAGTGTTGTGGATAGACATGTCCACCTTACTTCTGGAGACATGATGCTAGTAGTCTGCTAGTTGACCGCATACCACTGCATAACCTGTGGCCAGTAGTGGTGGTTGTCAGTAAAGTACAATTCCATAAATCCAGACAACTGTAACGAGCTTTCATATTATTGCAGGTTTCAAACAGAACAGTCTCATACATCCCACGCACACACTGCTTTTTTTCTGTTTGTCTATCAGTGACCTTCATTACACCCAGTTAAGTAAGCTGCCAGTTATGATTCACACAGCAATTCAGACATGTTTTTGACTAACGGCGCCACTAGTTTGACAGATGGTAGTGAAACAAAATGAAAATAGTGTCCTTTTTTTAACTTTCCTGTCTGAATCAAATCGGGACACTAAGAATAGAAAATGTGTAATTCTTAAAGATTTATTAATTCCAATGTATTTGCTGCATTTGTGCCCATGTATGGAACATTGTATACAGTAATCTTACTGTGAAATGGCATTACTACTCCATCCTTTAAAACTCGATGTATCCACCCGTAAGACTGGTTCAGTTCATTTTTATTTTAATGGTTAAAATCATCTTTTTACCACTTGCAGTTTCACCACAAGCTCCAAGGTGTTTTCCTTCATTTTCCATTTTATGTCACTGTTTGTACATTTCGCCTTCCAGCGTCAGCCATTTTTCATTCTCCTCCAACTACACAAAGTGGTTTAATTCAAACTACGACACATGTTGCGAGTCAAACCGCCCATATTTTAAAAGATTTATTATATCCATAGCCAAAAACTGAACCCATAATGACTGCTGAGATGCTGAAAGTTGTTATCGCAGTTACAACACTTACCCACTTTCTCTATTTCTTCTAAGTATGGCCTGAACATCTCTCTCTTTACACCAGCATACAGGGAGTAACATCTGTTTAGTTCAACACAGTCACCTATTCAAGCAACTCTGAAAAAGGTGATTTTTTTCCCCCCCTCTTCCCCTCTGGGTTACTGCTGTACGGGGTTCTTTTGTGCTCCCAAACCCAACAATTCAACACTTGGACCCTGATTCTTGAAGGTCTTATTTATCGTAGCTTACAGCTTTTTTCTTACGTACTTATACACAGTATCTTAAGAGTGAGCATGCACACACACTGGATTCTCCTGGGGTGTTCGTCTCTGTGGCAGAAATCAGAAAGCCATTCAAACGGAGGAGCCTGCTGACTCAGCATACGTGGTGCACCGTGTATTGGAGAAATTGGCAGATAATGCACTCACAGTGCGTACATGTGTGTGCGAGTGTGTGACGGAGGCTAGAGGAAGTGGAGAGAAAGAATAGCAAGTACAAAACACAATGTAATAGAGAGGAATATTGGAAAAGGTGGAAAGACTTAAAACTGAATGAAGATTGAGAAAAGATTTTTTTTTTTTCCCCCCCTGTCGAAGCACAATGCGAGTGTCACTTCAAGAGTCTTGAATTGTCAGTCAGAGCAAGATATATATATATTCCTGTTGCACTCGGCTGCTTGGTATGGCAACCACACCACAGATGCATCAATGTGTCCAAAAATAATCTTTTTCCAACATGAGCAGCAGCTGAAAAAGCACCTAGATTGCCTCTTTGTTGTCCTGTCCTTCTGTAACCTTTACAAGTCTACCTCCTATGATATTTCAACATGTTTGTGTTTGTTGGCTACTGTTTTAGTCTCATATTCCCCAAGGTCTACCTATTTCCTCGCCTCCTCCCCCCTCCCCTTTCCCTCCAGTTTTTCTCCATTTTTCCGTTTGTTCCTAGTGTTTATTTGCTTCAGCAGCCACGCACTACATACTGCAGTTTGTGTGTGTGTGTGTTTGTATTTCTGTGAGCGAGTACAGTACACGTCTGTTTGCCTGTGTGGTTCTGTGTGTTCACTCAGACTGTGTTAAATGCCAGCCTCTGAAGGGACAGCTGCTGAGTTAAACGCTAATTTAAGAAAATGTTTGACATTGGCTTGATGACAGCACATAGTGTAGGTTTGAGTAGGTGTGTACAGGACATGCATACATTCATTCTAATCTAGTTTATAGAGACAAGGAAAGAGAGAGCGAGAGAGAGAGACATATTGCAGCAGCTAAACCATTGAGTCTTTGGTTGTTTTTTTGCTCTGGCTGTTTTTACTAGTTACTTGTGACTAAATAGGTTTGCCAGCTTTGATCGGCACCAAGGCCTGAGGGTTAGAGATGAAAGGAAAGGGGAGTGCAAAGGAGAAAGAGATAAATGAACTCACTTGGGTTTTAAAACTGACAAAATTACCATCTTTATGGAAACATCAGTATCTTTTCTTCCACTCTGTTTCTCATTGTAAAGGTTGGAACAACTTGTCACATTTTTTTTTTTTATCACTGGATAATCATGTTTTTTTGCCTGCAGTATTACCGAACACTGTGTTTCTTAGGACACTGATCTTGCGTCTGTGTGCTTTAATGCCTCAGGGTTCTTTTTGCAGTGCAATAAAGAATGATGAGAGGCCTTTGGGAGGTACCACTCCACTCAGCTTACAGAAAATGCTGGTTGTTGGCAGGCTGCTGTCAGTCCTGTCCTGTTAAATGCAGTCAGGACAGTCAAATACACAACCTGAAACAGATTAGGCTGGTTGTATTAATGTAATGTCATATAGTGCCATAGTATAACCTAGAAAGTGTAACAGTGCGGACAGATTACTTCTTTATTCCATTACAAGTTACTGCAATCTGCAGCAGACACAAATAATGACTGATATATATGCACATTAAAACAATAAAGATAACATGCATCTCAACAAAATTCTAAACGTAAAATTATTATGCTTCTCACAAGTGGTCTTCAGTTGTCTTTTGCTGATACAAAACCTTGCATGTTCATGTATTCATTACTCGATTTTGGTCTCAGCCGTACAATGTGGTGTCACTCCCATCAATACACAACTGCGTGATCGTGACACAGGCGCTCCTTACGATGGGGACAATAAAAGGACATCCCAAAATGTTCACATTTGTCAAATGTCACTATGCCCCACATGTCACAAGTGAGCCGGGAATGTGCCATTGGCATGTTAAATGCAGTCATGTCAGTCACAGCTGTATCCGAGGCATTGAACGTTCATTTCTCTATAAGCCGCGTGATACGCTGTTTCCTGGAGTTTGCCGATACACAGTCGATGTCGTTGACACAGAACAAGACCGCGTTTCATTGACGGCAACTTGAATGGCACAAGATGCATGGATGAGAGCCTCGCACCTACCGTGGTGCTGTTCGTCTGGCACCAACGTGTCACTTTCAAGCATGACGATGCTCATCCACATGCGGCAGGAGTCTGCAGAGAGTTTCTTGAAGTAGAAAACATTCCAGTCACCGTGGGTCAACACTTTAACACTTGTGACTGTGACATTGTGACACTGTGACACTGCTTGAATTTTGTGCCTTATCGATGACTAATTTGGATTTTCAGTGATTTGATTTCATGTTAGTCAACGCCAGAAATAAATCTTCAAAGATTCTACATTTTGCATTTCTAATTTTGTTCAGCTTATCTAACTAAATAATACAGCCTGTTGGCAAGTTGTGCAGCTGCATGACTGCCAGACCACCATCCTGTTTTGTGCATGTAAACACAGTTTGCATCGTGGTGGTATAAAGCTGGCCACCACACTGTCTTGTTTTAAGGTTAGGGTAAATCTTGAGGTGCTGAATGTTGATTGTATAATCAATGTAAAGTTCCTTAAATGCATGAAAACTAATGCGTGTGTGCGTACATGCATGTAGGAGAGAGAGAAAGTACTGTAGACCCTGTGGAAGATGGTTATCTGTGTTTGTGGCATCTTATTCACCGTAAACATATTAAACTCATTGTGTTCCTTGATAAAACTCTTACAGAAAATGACCAGTGGAATAATGAAACTGTGGTTATTGTAGTTGTTAAAGATTTTTTTTTTTTTAATTTATGCATCATGTTAGATGGAAACTGCTGAGAGAAATACATGGCATTTACTTTATTTTTAGACTGAATGAAAGACTGAATGTGTAACTTTTTGGATTTAAGTTCAAGATGTTTTTATATTGCCCTCAGCTCTACATAGTACTAAAGCTTCCATTGGTTCATAGTTTAGGTATTGTGTTGGTGCAGGTAATTGTCTTCAGTGCAAATACTCTTACAATACCTTAACCACCCAGCAACAGCCAGCAGATTAACAAAGATAGACATCGCGATGATGAATATCGAAGGTCATTTATTTGTAAATAGCCAGAGATTTCCCTCAGTAGTTGACGAAGGCCAAATCAGATCTGCCACAACATTGCTTGTTGTAGTACTTTTGTAGTAGCGGCAGCATCAGCATAAGTAAAACATAATGAGATGAGATACTGGTGATAAGAGCGACTTTTAATGGCTAAGATTAGTTAAAGGACTGCTTCATACAGCCTTGTGTTTCCTTTGTGGTCTCAGCATGAACACAGAGTAGTGCAGCAGCATTTAGTGAATAGCTACCATCAGCAGTCCAATTTTGGCTCTGATGGTGAAGTCAGTGGGGAGGCATCACCACAGTGGGAGCCTTGTGGGAGAGAGAGGGTGAGGAATAGATCGGGGAGAAGCAGTGCTTTGTTTGGAGGGCACAATGGAGGACCATTTCAAAGTGAGGGAATGAAAGGTGAGAAAAGGCAGAGTAGGAAAGAAAGAGGCAAATTGAAGAGAGAAAGGAGATGTGGAGGTGATGTAATGAAAGGCCAAGCAGGAGCGGAGTAGGTGTTGGATGCTCAACAGAGTGAGAAACAGGTGAGACCTGTACTTACAAGAGGACAACGGAGAGCTACTTTATAGAGAAAGAGGGAGGTGAAGACGCTCTGTGCAGAGAGACCATTCAAGTCTGCTCTTTGAGTCTGGAGAGTGCTTTCACCTTTGGTCTTCCTCCAGACCTTTTTGTGTGTGTTTCTTGTGTACGTGTGGCTGCTTTGTGTTAGGGGTTAATTTAAAAATGAGGCATGTTATTACTGCGAGGCGTACACACGATTTATCTTTTAATACTTTACCGTTCTTTCATGTTTGTGATAAATTACGTATACCACACTTGTCAATATTTTATCTCTTTATTCTGGTGCGTTGTTTATTATTGTGTTCTGTTCTTGTTACCTATCTCATTTGTTGCACATACAATGCAATGCATGAATAACAACAAAAAGCTTCAGAAATGGAATTGATTAGAGAGGTGACTGAGGTAACACAAATCAGAGATATAGAGAGACTAATGTTTTTCCACCACTGTGGTTTGGGTTTGGCTAATAGGACCTGACATACACTATTACACTTCTCTGTTTCCCCCAATTCCAAATGATCATTGATTCCAGACTTAATTGAATTTTTGGCAAAAACAAGAAACACACTCACAAACGTGGAAAACCACAGAGCATCTGGCTTTTGCCAAGTGATAACCAGCCTGTTCATAGGAATGACATTTACATCTCAGCACTGATTAATGTAGTTGTATATGTGTGTGTTAGTGTGTGCACGAGGGCTTAACTACAGTATGTGACACTGTACATTCCTACTGAATGTGCGTTCTGTGCTCTGCAGTGCTGGCAGTCAGTTTACCTTAATAATTAACAGAGGCTTTCGCATAACAAGCATTTGCTCATTTTTCTCTCTCCTTTTGAAAATGTTTAATCGTTTGAATGTTTGATTTCAAAATATAAATTCGAACGTTCCTTTTAATATATGGAAACAAAAGTAAAAACGTCAAAAGACTGTTAACGTGCTGCTAAATTAAAACATTATATTAATTCGCTTTTTTATAGTAATAGTAATTTCAGAGTTAGATTGGGTGTGAATTCATAGTGGCTAGGATTATTAAACCTGCAGGCCTCATACAGGTTGTCCCAGTCCAAAATCAAAATGAAAACACAAATTTCAATTACAGGTTATTCATTTCATATCAGTTCTGCAGTAATTAGGATGGCAGTGCTGGAGAATCAGAAGATGTAATTATTTAATATTCCACAGATGCAATTAGAAACTATCCCTGAGCTGCCTTTTTGAACCACAGCATGGAGTAAATTAAGACAAATCCTCCGTCTTTTTCAGTTGTTGCTTAGAAAGTCTTGACTCCTTGAGTTATAATATTTTCCTCCTCCATTCTGTATCTTCATTTCCCCTCTGCCTCTTCACTCGTCCTATCCTTTAACTTGACTCACACTATGGACCTCATGGGATTGGCAGCTTTTATCAGGCAGGGCAAAGGTGATTGGCAGCTTTTATCACTAGACCAAATGCTATTAGCGGTGAGGTCTTGCTAATGTGGCTGTGTTATTTAGAGAAACAAACTATTTGAACTTTAACACTTTCCCCCTTCTTAGTTAAGCTGAAATACATTCAGATTAAAAAAGAAGAAAAAAAACTCTTTATTATAGCCAGAATTCCCTTTTGAAACGCCACAGGTCATGAAGACCTGACCTCTCCAAATGGCCCCAAAAGAACCAAACAAAAATGCAATATTCTGCACCGTGGATTATAATATTTATAGATGTTAGTTGTGATTATTCTCTCTCATCTGAGAACCTGTGAGCATGTAGTTTCTCTCAAGATGAATATTACTATCACTTCATGTGACTCAGTGTGGAAGATGAGTCATAATAATTAAAAAATGCTTTAGTTGTGACTTCAAGCAAAGAAACAATATTTCATTTTATTTCATTTTAAACCTGAGCAGTTAAAGGCACAACATGTATTGACGGGTTGATTGGTTGTGTTTGACTATGTAACGTAATGTCATGGTTTTCAATACGTATTGTATACAGTATATACTGTAGCCTTAAAGTGTGAATGGTGACATGGCACTGTGTGCACATTTTGGTTACAGTTTCCCAAAGTGAAGATTTCGCTGAAGACCAGCATTATGTCTTAAATACACAGCTGCCATAGCTTGCCCCCTATTTAATGAATACATTGAATCCTGATTGGGTTTGGGGCACTGGGAGTTAAGCATTGTTCAGGAATAACACAGTAAATTAGAGACATTCATTTTAAGGTCAATTACGCTTTAATGCTGTGACATTTTCACAGATGGGTGATCGTTATATTTATACGTCTAAGGAGAACATACAGAACAATTTATAGACTCGTGTACTGTACCTCAAAGCTTGTTATACGAACACAAATGGCCGCACATATAGCAGTTCTGTAAATAGCAGCCAGAGACAACAGCTGCACAAATAAGACACAAACTTAGCGGTTTTTTTTCATCATTATGAAAAGCAAATACTGCAAAAAGTAATCCTTCGCCAAGTTGGCTCAGTGCTGCAACTTTAATTTGTGCCAACATGCTACAGGAATGATAAAAATGCAGACCCAAATAGAGCTGTTGAGGAACGATAGAAAACAACCACCCTCAATTACAATATCGCTGGGATTCTGTGATTGTGATGTGGTGTATGTGTGTTCCTAAGTGTGTATACTTTAGTTTAAGTAGATGCGTGGGTAAAAACTTCAGGACCTCTTGCTGTTTTTCCAAACTCATTTAACTTGCTCTTGCCATCTTCTTCGCTCTCTCCATTTAAAACATGTTCATGCTCCCACTCTTGTCATTCATATTTATTTGCTGAGAGACGCTTTTTAAATAATTTTTTTGCCCACCCACAAATATGTTTATTCTGCTCTAAATATATATTCTTGCAGCTTGCCCACCTCATCTCACTTGTCCTATCGCTGCCTGAGATTCCCGATCATGCCTCTTGTCATTCATAAACTTTACCTAATTTTCGATGTTACCCTTGCCTGCATCGCACAACGCCACGCTTGTCTTGATGACTCAAGACTTCCTGCTGTTGCACTCTCAGACAGACGCTCTCCTGCAGAGTGCTGTGGCAGGATCTGCTCCAGCCTTGGAAGGTGTAACAAATGTCTCTCAGTAACATTTTTTTTTTTATCGTATGAATTGATAGAAAAGCTTCTGGGCTCTCTGTACACTTTCCCCTTCTGTTACTCTTTTAGAATTAGCGTTCCCTCTCTCACACGGCCCTATCTCCATCCATCTGACCGACAGCCAACATCAATCAATATAGTCCCATCTTGCCGATTGATTAATAGTTATTGGGCTTTTACATGGTGGCCCGTATCTTGTGATCTGTGAAAGGTAATGATGTCTACCAGTGTGTCCATGCGATGTTACAGGCTTGGCAAGCTTTGAAACAATCAGTTATTCTCAAGGTTAGGGAAAGTGTGAAAGTGGGCAGTTTGAATGCATGCATCATGGGTATTTGAATCATACTTTGTGCACTATCTCTCCGTAAATCAGTAATGCCAATCAAATAGAACAGGATGCCATTTAATTGGCTTCATCCTGTTGTGGGTCTCATTTATTTTACCCCATGTGCTGCTTTTTCTGTCACACTCTCGCTCTCCAGAATCTAAAGAAGATTTTCAAGTATTAGCTGTTCAGAAGAAAAAAAAAAAAAAAAAAAATGTCCTGCAGTTTTTGTTTTCACGTTATGTTTGGCAAATGGCTTCAAATGTGGCCACATACTGATGCAGTTATGGATTTAATGCATTGTATATCTGTGGCAACATAGAAAAATAGAAGATATCTGCATGAGTCCCCGAAACCTGAAGGTGGTAAGTTTGTCAGACGTGCGGATGGATAGGTAGATATCATTTGTCCTTCAGATTAGCATATACATACATTCCTGCTTTCACTTACTCACTCATTCGCTCTCCTACGGCACATACACGCACACAAGCACTGGCATGAATAATATGATTGTGGTGAAAGGGCATTATTGAAAGACCTTTGTTAAATGTCACAAATGAGATTCTGTTTCATATACATACATACATCTACATAAGATAGGACAAATATTGAGGTTCAGAAACTATTTTTGGATTAATTTCAATCAGCCTTTAAGCACTTAAGCTGTTTCCAGTATTGACGCCTATAATGTGAAGAGACAAAGAGGTGAAGGCTGTGACTTAATCCAAATTACAGAGTAGGTTTCATAACAATGAAAGAAAAGAAAAATGACTTTCCCTTGTAATTCATTGTGTCCATTGCATACGGTGTGATAAAGGAAAATGCTATCCTATTTTTGACATTATGAAAATAAATCCCTTCATGTGTGCTGTATAGACAAGCTATTAATTGTATTTTTATGGTTAAGGGGATGCATACTTAGATTTTGAGTCAATTAGTCCAAATTGTGCAGGTGTTTTTATTCAGATTGTGGATCAGAATACAGAAATTGAGAAGGATATAAACAGTATCCAGCACATATACATTATCTAAACCACACTGATGCATAAATGATCATTTTTGCAGGCATTTCTGTAATTATATAAAGCAGTTAGTAGTGCTTTCCCAAGTGCTCAGATAAGCTTTATCCATTGAAACCTCCTCACTGATTCATATTAGTTGGAGACCAGTAATTAATACAGAATTAGTCTGTTCTGGGAGGGGCGTGGCCCAGCCTTGACAAATCGGGCCGCACCTGATATTGTGATACTGTTTGTGTATATTTCCAGAATTTCCAGCGCAAGATGCATCATCTGACAAACTTTCCTTTGTTATAGTTATTACCATTCCTTTTTTCTTAGTGTTATGAGAGATTGAGTTTTGGGGTTTAACGAGTATTGCTTTGTTTGCCTTCAAGCTTTTCAATCTCTTCAGCACTCATCCATCTGTTGCAGCACCCATTCATATGTACATCCAAGACAATAAAATCCTGGATCGTCATCTCTACCTGGTTCTTCGCACTTTGACTCATACACCATTGCAGAAGCTCTCTAATTCATCCATCGCGACCTGGCAATTTTCTACACTATTCATGAGTTTTTTTTTGCTGTATGCTTCCTCAGATAGACACTCTACTCAGATAGTGTGTCTGTGTGCACCAGGGAAGATTGACAGGCAGTATAACCTTGTAGTATGAATGTCAAAGTGAAGGTACCTCTGCCATGTATGTGTGTCCAGAATGGGAGAGTGGGAGGCCCCGCAGGAACCAACCAACCTTATTTTTTCTTCTCGCCTCAGGCAAGGCACACAGCACTGTACAAGATATGGTAGAGCATGCAAACATATATAATGATCACATTACATTCAAAGACCACTGCTGCTTGGAATACTATGTGTATGTTTAGTTAGATCATTGATGATATACAGTAGACCGCTGAGTTCTGTAAACTGAGTTAATTTGTTCCTTACTGTGAAAAGATGATCATTTATAGATGTCATTAGGATGCAAAATCCATTTCCCTTTTTTAAACGTATCAACATGTTAGTGCTGGGTGATCTCACGGTCTTAGATTGCGATTGATCTTAATTTGGAATATGATCTACTTTTCAGAGGGATTGTACAGATCTTGTCATTAAAAAAATAATAACAGCACTGACAAAACATTCCGACTTCGGTAACATTTCATTTTAAATGGCCTGTTTACCAGTGTAATTACGGTATTACACTCACCAATGAGTTTGTAGCATTAATGTCACTAGCACAGGTTGCTGGGTTAGTGAGTTTATTTTAGTGCCTTTATAGCGATACTTATAGCGATCCACGTTAACTTGCAGAGTTTGTGTAACGTGATGTTTTGGTGCTGCTTGAAAAATAATGACAAAGAAGTAACGTAAGTCTGTGAGCTGCAGGTCTGGCTTCTGAACTTCTGAGTCTGATTTACACAGATGCTTTAGAGTTATGTTAGAACATTTAAAAAACAGTCATTAAAAAACACCGGCAGGACAAATTAGTCCGCCACATTCTAGGTAATTAATGGAAACACTGCTGCACTTAGGACAATGTGGACTCCTGTTTACTTCATGTAGATTTGTCAAAATATTGTAATAATGTCGGGCCATAATGATGCAAAAATGAAGAACAAAAAGACATCACACACGGCCTAAGACTTCAGAAACCAGAGAAAACTTGCAGTTTGGTTGTACTCGCCTAAACTTTAAAGATGATTTTGAAAGGTTTGTGTGTCTGTCTGCTTGCGCATGAATAGCCAAGTTTGTGTGTTTTCCTAAAAAAATATCTGTGTGTAGTTTTAGGTGTCAAATTCAACCTGTGTCTAGAATTTCAATAGAATAGGAAAGCTTTTGACATTGCACTCTGTTTGGTTTTCCACCCACACTGAAAATATCTTTGTGAATGGAGCAATTAGACCAAATGGATGCATCTACAAGTAAATGTTTTTAATTTGCATCTTTGTTTTATGTTGTTATTGAGGCAGAGAATTGTGTACATCAAACACACTATACATTGGAAGATATGTGTGTATTACCAGTTGAGGATTATATAATGCTTTGCATGTTGTAATAGTTCTTACGTGGCCGTTTATACAAATGGTTCATTTATACTTTATGAGAAATGCAGAAAGAACCAAATGTAATTTTTCAAGTTGGATGATGTAAAATTTGTGCAACAACCTATTAGGGTAATAAAAATTTAAAGTTATTCCTCTGCAACCTTACTTGGCCTTACTTGGCCCTGTAGTTTAAACTGTGGTCAGTCTCATGAGACTCAACTAACTCCAAGTTACCTTTGTCTTGCAAAGCTGGGCCGCTCTCCACACTTGGTTTCACCTAATTTAAGTGCTGTGCCAGCACAGGATAAAAGCTTGGCCATTTCGCTGCTCAGGGAGGAGGAGGAGGAGGCGTAGGTGGAGGAGGAGGAGGAAGAGGAGGAGGTGGAGGGGTGTGTAGTGGAAGGGGTTGGGGTTTGAAAGCAGGTTAGAATCTGAACGACCATGCACAATCATGAGGGAGAATGTGAAAGAGAGACGACTTCCCCTTAAGTATTTCAATATGTCATGTCACTGATCTGGACACGGCATATATATATATATATATATATATACATATATATATATATGCATTACAGTTCACACATCTCAAGTTTTATACCATCATGACAATAAACTATCTCCATAACAACTATGCAAATTCACTCCATGATAACTTTAAGTTGTAGTTGAGGGGGCTAGTCAGTCAAGAAACTGGAGCTTGACTTAAAATGAATTTTAATAATCGCATGCATAAACACCAATCCAACCTAACCTAACCTGCACTCACTGTTCCTCACAAAAACAGAAGTACAATATCACAGCCACAAATAACACAGAGCAGAGAAGTCCCCCACCCACTACCATCACACACAAATAGAATGGGATCCATATATTGAATTATTATGCCCTTGTGTTTCATCCCAGCTCCAGCAATTTCAGACCTCATTCCCACCACAATTGAACAAAAATTCTGATTTATTCTTCTTCCTGATTGTATCATTATAAATCCCACTTTTACACCATTTCATTCAAATTTTATGAGCTGTCGTGACTGTGACTCATTTGGCCATAAATTCAGCACTCAAATTATTCTGCTTTTTACTACAGTGGTTTCTCTACAGACTTTTTGTTTTTCCCCTCCTTCTCTCCTCTCTTTGTGTCTCTTGCCTGTCTCTTCATCCACAACACAAGAGCTTGTGGTCGCTTGTTTCAGTTTTTGTGTGTGAGTGTTCGTGGAAGATGAAGTGTGAACGTGCTATGTGTGTTTGTCTGCTGAGTATTTGTGAGGAGCGAAAATGAGCAAGAGTGCCACCGAGCTCTTAACACTTGTGCACAGATGCACTGCGTATCAAGTTAGTCTGAAAAATGATACATCTAATTAGCTGTCTTAGAGAGGCCTGAGACTGAGAAACAGAGAAAATTAAAGGGATCTCAGTCTTCTTCTGTGTTTTTCAGACTTTTCTTCCCATCTTTACTTCTTTTCCTCTTTTTTCAACATCTTTCTTCCTGAACTGAATACTTCTACTTTTTCTTCCTTCTTAATACCACTTATTTCTGTCTTCTTCTTTCTTCTCTCCCTCCCTTTCTCTTTCTCCCTCTTTGACTTTGACTTTCCTTGCCTCTTGATCTGACAAAGCTTAGTGACCTATATCCTACTGTTCTAACACTCGATACACAATTTGCTCAGACAGAGCTGTCCTAACACGCATATGAGGAGTTCCACTTCCACATGAGACACACTCAAACGAAAAATAAATGCTAATTGCAGAAAGGGAATAAAAAGACTATGAAGAGAATAGCGGATACTTCCTGCAAAATAACAACAAAAAGTCTCAATGATACATAACTTATTTCATGTAACCATGGTAACCTCTGATCATTCAGTTTAAAAGAAGATGTGACGCTACCTTCCCCCGGACAGTGACTAAATAAAATGAAAGACAAAAGCACTAGCCCAAAACAACATTGAAGTTTTAGACTCAAATTTATACAAAGAGATCTTGTCTCTTTAGAGAGGGTGTAGAACATCCTTCTTCCTCCCAAAAAACAAACTGTATTTTGCATATATTTCTACAATATCATCAACAAAAATGACAAAAATGTGTGGAAGAGAAGGCTTTTGAGGGTTTTTCGGCCGGTATCTTGTCTCTAATGAGCACTCTCCCAATGCCCCCTGCAGAGTAGTACTTATATGTTGGCTAAATGCTGCATAAACATGACTTTTCTTTCACAGTGGCAGTGCTGTTTCCCAAAGCTGCGTATTTCATCTCATACTGGAGAGCTGCCCACAAACTAAAGTTGTTTTTTTTTTCTTCAGAGATGGTACTTGAATTTCCTCTTTCATTCTCATTGACTTCACTTCTAATTGACAGGGATTCAAAGCACAAATTACATTTACAATAATTTGTGGTCTGGAGCCTGTTTTGCATATGCTCAGGAAACCTGTTGAGCTATTATCGATGCAAATGCGATAAAAGCCTTATGCTAATACAGGTTCATTAAAAAACCTTATTATATTTGTTTAATTGGCTCACAGAAAAACTCTTCACCTGTCATTTTTGAAATTATAAGCTTTACTGGGCGACTACATGTTTGTTATTTCATTAATTTAGAGTGGTAGAAACTGTATGGACTTTACTGTGAAGGTCCAGAAGAATTCATCCCTGTGTTTCCATATTAAAACCAAAGAAACTAATGAGCATACACATGGAATGGTGGCATGTATTGCCATGCGTAGCCTGTGGTAAACGTCAATTAAAGTACACAGTGCTCACACCTGTTTGTACATAAATGTGTATAAATGAATGCATATGTGGGAGGTTAGTGGTTTTGTTCCTCTGTACATATGTGCATGAGTGTGTGCACCACTTGACACTTCTCCTCATTAAAAGTGAACTGAGGCAGGGCCTGGCCATTTGTTGGGCGCGTAATTGATGTGCGCATCTCAGTGGGATACAAGGTTTAATTCCTCAGCATTAACGAATGATATATCGCACATACACATGCACACAAACGCACACTCACATGAACACTGCAAAGGAGACATAAATCAAAGACTAAGGGCCTGCCACCTCCTGCCTTACTGCAGTGACAATATCATACCACCTCACCCTGCCTCTGTTTTTCTTTCTGAGTCTTTCTTTCAATCCCTGTTAATCCCTCTCTACTCTGGGCTACAGTGACACTATCAGCACACACATATCTTCTCTCTCTTCCCCTCAGTTCAATTCACATACTTTGACTGCAATTACAATATCACAGCACTGCCTGCTCTCTCCCACTCTGACTGACTCTCTCACCCCCTCAATCCCTTTCAAGCTCTCTCTGAACAACAGATGGTCACCTCATCCCTCCCACAGACATAGGGATAGAGAGAGCGAGATGGAGAGAGGGAAGGGTGATGGGGGAGGAAGGGTAGAAAGTGGAGCAACCGGCTGAATGTGTGTCTGAGTGAGAGATAGAGAGGAGGACGCGAGGGATATGCCAGTGTCTTGAAAGTCTGTATACACAACCAAGAAAAAGCAACACAAACCCTAACCTTGTATAGAATATGGATTTAAACACATGCACATGTACACTCATACACAAACTGGGCATGAAGAAGTCTGCACAGATTGCATCCTCATCCCACCTGATGGCACCAGGTCAGATAATTATTTTAAGCATCATTTACATATGAATCACTAATAAGAGAAGTTGGGTTGTACAAGGAGGCAGAAGGGGATGGGGGGTGAGGAAGATATATAGAGAAAGAGAGAGCTAGAAGATGAAGGAAAGGCATAGTGGCAGATTGAAGTGCAGCGTAGTGTAGGATGAGATAGAGGTGACGCAAGGTGAATTACAGCGGCACCGGAGAGGGGAAACCAGGCCAAGCTTCTGTCGCTCTCGATTTTGCTGGCTAGCAGGAATTCTGACCCCCCCATCCCCCCATAAACCCCAGTCTCTATATTCCCTATCTCCCCTCAAAATTGGTATTCATGGTCTATTGTGGTCACTACATAATTGAGCTGCTATCAGTGGTACAGAATGATGACAGAGGAGGAAAGAGGAAGAGCACGAGAGGAAGAAGAGAGGCAGCCTATCATTGCACTAAAGCATAATACAGAACAGAGGGGGCCTATTTAATTGCATATTGTTGCTGAAAGTCCAAATCTGACTAAATTTAGTGAAAGAAAAATATTGTTATATGGTTCCTGGTAGAGCAGTGTGACTGCTTATAAGATGATCATTAATTCTAAAAGGTTTGGAGATATGCGATAAGCAAAGAATTTTTCTCAAAGCTGCTGCTTTCAGAGCATAGCTAAACTCTGAAGGGAAGCGTAACACTCATGACAAGCTGCATTTGCCCCCCCTCTGTCGAGCTATCTCTTCCAGCCATGTGCCTCATTATACAAGAGGTAACACACTGATTGAAAAAGAAGCAGGCACTGAGTGAAAACTTCCTCCTTAGCAACAACTCCTAAACAGTGGATAAGTAGAGGGAGCCAGGAGCAGGATGCAAGAATAGTGTTTTTCTTTTGCTTTATTTAAAATTTCTATTTCTATTCATCAGCCCAGAGGATTCAGGTAGTTTTGTTTATGCAAAAACACAAGGACTAAGGTGGAATTCTTTAAAAAATACACATCAAGCTATGCATCATTTAACACTGTACTTTTAGTTATCATTGAAATGGACTGTCCTGTATCAGCGGGAGAAAACTGTGGTATTGCACAGCAGTAATATTGGAAAGGAAAAAAAAAGTTGAATAAGTCATCAAAATGGTTTGGACTGAGGCAGTAAAATGCTGGCAATTTGGGATTTCGGTAGTGTAGATTTTTTTTCACCTAGCTGTCAAAGTTTTAAATACGATTTTTTGGAAAGAGGGTAATTAAGTTTCACTATTATTACTATGAACACTGCAATATTCAATTGTACTGCCTAAAGCTAAGGCATGATGATTGGTAGAGAGGATTCAGTATTCATTGGAGAAATTGAGCTGTCATCTTGTCATATCTACAGAAAATGTTACTGATGCAGAAAGATGATACATACAAGATCCTGCAAAGGGTAAAGAAGAAATCCCTAATATGTTTTCTTGTTCCTGAAACACAACTGAATGAAAAACAGATGAGAAATACAATACCCCATAATTTACTGAAGAACACTGTAATGAAAACTTGATGGCAAATGAAACCAAATAGTATTAAATGGACATGTTGCACATTTAGTGAGTAGCTTAGCATGCCGATCCAGAAATGGCTTTCCTTCCTTGGTTTGGAAAAATTAACCTACCTCTGATTTTACACGCAAAGTAAAATGAGTATAATGAATAATGAAGGCATATGAAGCAACCAGAAAACACTGTCTATACATTTTATCTGACGGATATTCAGATTTTGCATTGTCAAAATGATTGCTTGTTGTTTTATTTTCTATTTACAATGGACCCTTCCAGCATGAATCTAGAGGAAGACTGACAACTTTCCAAGTGTATAGACTTCCTACACACAGGGAAAATCTATGGTCTGTAAAGACAAGAGCAAAAGTATTTCTAGAAACTAAGCCTTGCAGATTTCCCCTTACGAGTGCAACATTAAATTAAATTTGTTTTAAGCCAGAAACTATATAGTGCTTACCTATCTCTAGGAAATTGCCACTGTCTACAGTAGTTCACATCAGCAGACGTTTGATCAGCAGAAATGACTTTATTGCTGATGTCAGTATTTGAGTTATTGCCGCCTGATTGTGTTCAATAAAGAATCTATTGGGACTAATTACATGGGGCTGAGATTGGGTATTGATAATGCTCCGTGCCTAATGATGTGTGAGAAATTGTGATTATGTGCATGTGTGTGTGTTTGAGACGTGTGTGAGAGGTGCTCTCGCTTCTGAGAAGTATGACATCGTACATGTGGGTGTGTCTGTTTCCCTCCCGTTCTTTATATGGTTCAGTATGTCTGACTGGCTTTCATGATGGACAGTTGGAAGTGAAAAAGGCCAGTTTTAATTTGCTGCTTGGATACCCTCCTCAGCTCTCCCAGGGACACTCTGCTTACTACCTCTTCAGTCAAACCAACAGACTTTCAAATGCACACATGCACGGTTCATACACACTTGCATAGAAACCTGTGCAAATACGCAGTACAGATGCCATCTTCACACTGACATATTTTATGCACATACACATTTATGGAAATAACCATACAGCAGCATGCAGATCTGAGTTTGTACACAGACAGACGTGGAGGGATCTCAGGAAGAGATGTGGAGGGATCTCAGGAAGTGCCCTATTTATATGAAATAAGTCACAAAGATCTCATTACTACTGTCTAGACTTTTTATTTTTAAATTGACTTTTTAAAGTTACTTTGAATGGTACTTGAGAGTGAAGAGACAAAGGCAAGTATAAGCAGGGTAGAATGAGTGAAAATGATAAGAAAACATTGAAAGACAAAGTTTAGAAAAGAGACTGAGATTGGAGAATGCATTATAAAAACCAAACAAATGAGAGGTAAAGACGAATATGAAAGGCTGTGTCTAGACAGTCTGCCTTTATTGTCAGCGGATCTACCTTCGCATTTCTTTATAACCACCACAGCAATAAAATCACCCAGGCAGTCTGAGGGCATTATGCAACATACTGGTTATATATTGCATAAAATACCCCAACTAATAGATTGATGGAATAAGCCAGGCAAATTAAGCAAGTTCTAACTTTTGCAGTGTTTTGAAAAGCAGTGCTGCTCACATTTCTACAGCAGGTAGACCCCAAAAATTCACTCTTTGTATGTTATACAACAGTATTTGGCAGTGATCTCTGCAGTCATTTTTCAATTATTGCACTCATTTATGTCTGCCAAATGTCACAAAAGGAAAATGGCTGTTATAATGTGCTCCTGACTATACTATTTAATGAGCAATCTACAGAAAAAGCCTTGTTGAAACATGTTTAAACATCTGCCATTCACTGTCTTCCAAGTCAATTTCTTTGGTGAAGCATAATCTCTTCAGTCAGCTGTTTAAATCACACAAATGTCCTGCTGGTCGGAGCTTTCCTCACTATAAGGCAGGGAAAATAAAATCAGTGAATCAATAAATGATCTCTCTCTGTCTTCTGTGGACCAACTTGACAACTTTTTGTGTCCAGTAAATTCCTGCCATCGTTGTGGTGAAGACAACTTTGCCCTGCTGCTATCCTCTCAGCTCATCTGCTTCAGCAGACAGACAGATGGTTCTGGGGACAGAGGGAGAGATTTGAACAGGAGGTCGGAGTCAGATATTGAATAGAATGAATGCTTAAAAGCCTTACACGACACACATCCCACTTTTTATTTAGATTCCTCATAATACAGCTTTACTGCTAGTATGATGTCACCGCTACTGTTTCTCTGTCTGCCTAAGTTACTAGCCAGACTGTTCAGGACCATGGAAAGTTCCCATCCTAACCTAGAGTGGTTTATGAGTTCAGCATCATGGAGAGCTCCTTAGTTGATCACTATGGGCTCATTCAGCCTCTTTCACATCCTGCCTTGGTCACACGCTTCTCTCATAATTACACTGTCACATCTCCTCTCCATCTTCATTCATTTTTCTTCCTTTCTCATACGTTTTCCACATTTCCCCATCCTTCCCAAAGGGACTCCGGGCGGTGATATAGCATTTTGAAAGCAGTGCAAAGTAGACACAGAAGCAGTTACAGTGGTGCCCAATTAAAATGCACAGCGCAGCCAGCTGGATATGTGGCGATCAACATCACAGACAATTTTTGGTATGCTGGTTTGTGCTGTGAAGTTTCTTGAGACAGTCTGAGGAGTGATGCTGGAGAATGCCAAAATAGCTGGTGTGACTTAAATGATTGAAACACCTGCACACAGAAGGGTAATATATACCTACGCGCACATTTCTCTCTATAGGACCATTGAGGAAAAAGGTACTCTGAGTCTTGTTACAGTAGGAGCTGGTTTATTATTTATATCCAAAGTGAAGGCTGCTGGTTTAAGTTATGCATTCAAGAACAATAAACTATTCAGGGAAAGAGGATTGATAGAGGTGTTTGCCAGCTCCACAAACTGTCCACCTCATTCAGTGTGTGTTGTACAGCCTTGACGCTTCTGTGCTTGTATATACAGTATGCATGTGTTTGTGTGTATGTGGAGTGCACAAGGTGAGAACTGCAAGAGTCTTCAGAGTGCAAAAGAAAACATCTAAATTCTGGATGAAAAATAAGAGCACCATTTTAGTGCACCTACACACACTTTCGCACACACTAATCTCTTTGAGACTAGGAGATGCAGAGTGAAGGGGGTAATTGCAGACAGCTTTTAATTGGTTTAGTGAAGAGAACAGATGTGAGGATTGAAGCGCAGAGATGAAGAAAGACACGCAGAAAGATGAAAGGAAGAGACACTAAGATGTAGACGTAGAGTGAGATAAAGAGATAGAGATGGACAGATGGAGAGATTGAATAAGAGACGGGGAGAAAGGCCTAGAGATTGAGAGATGATTGAGATAAAGGTGGAAGGAGGGTTATGAGTTTAAAGGAAAGTCCTTTGAGGTTAAATCCAGACAGGTTGTTTCAAGGAAGGACTGTCTACCTGACTTTTGGTTTTAACCCTCCAGTTTCCCAGTATTTCTCTCTTTTTTTTCGGACTTTTTTTGTCTTGCCTTGTGATTCCCCCCCCCCCCAGTCTTCAACCATGCTCTGAGTTCTCCTCTGTCCTGACCCCTTTCCCACCATCCAAAACACCTACCCAGCCACACACTCACATGTACAGTATACACAATGCGCATAGGTACACACTGTTCTAACAGCATTGCCCCTTCGTTACCAGAAGCCACTGGGGATTCCTGGTATCCATTTGCAGAGGACTTGCATCATGCCTTTCTTCCTGTTGCCCAAAGTCTTTGCAGCACCATCTCCACAGCAGGAGGGGAGCCTTGATCTGAACCCGCTAGCCTTAAAGATGCTTAAGCATGGGAAAGAAGACAATGTGTAATTGGCACAGTTAAGAGTTTGAATTCCTATTTATTAATCTGAAAATAGCGTCTGCCTAGTTTTCTTTCTAAATCATCCATTTCAAGTAGAGGGAGGGAAGTTTAAAGCAAGAGGCTACTGGATGTCAACTTTCAACTCTGTCTCCAGCTGTTCTGGTGTCACTTGCTTTGCATTGTGGGTGTACTTTCATAAATGTGAGTGCCACTAATAACTCTTCTTAGAAAAAGTTGAAAAACATGAAAAAATACAGAGAGGGCAGAATTGCTGCACTGATGACACACTGCTGCTTGAGTTATGGACTGTATATATGTACCATCCTGCAGTAATTGGATATTTTGTGAAACTTACTGGATATATATACTGGAGTAGAAGCCCATGGTAGTTTGTTTAAGGACTATCCAGTAGAATTTCCCTCAAAAAATCCTATTGTATCGTACAAATCCTATCACCTCAATGTGTCACCTTGTTGCCAAATTACTACTCTTTCACTTCTTGCCCCTCCTTGTGAAATAAGGTTCAAGGCTCGTCACTGGGGCAGCATGCAATAAAGAGGTATCCTTTGCTCAGGAGAACAGTACCTGATAGAATGTGGCATAAATACGTTCAGAAAACCTTGGAAACCTTTTATGCCCTTTACAGGATGTTGACGTAACTCCAACATTCAGTAAATCAAGTGAATTCTGTGTTTAGATTCTTCCAAGAGCATAGAGGTCAAGAAGTGAGAAGGATGTGAGGTTGGCAGAGGGCTGAAATTAGGGTTGGAAAGTGTATCTGGGATGCAGTCTCCATCTAAAGAGAGTTCAGCACATCTAAGCAGAAAGGCCAGGGGAAAATCAAAGTCTTTTGAAGTGTGGATCACAGCTGTAATTTTCTGGCAATTCCAACCATTAGGCCTTTTCCCTCTCATACAGGACTTGATAAAGAACTCAGCCCCTCTGAATTACAGCATAATACTTTCATCCAAACTATCCCTGCTTTAGCGTTGTTCTCCTACTAATGAAGGGTAACTTCAATCGAGACCTGGGCCATTACTCTGCCAAAGTGGGATTGACTGTAAGCCTGGGGAGGGGTGAGGGCGTTACAAAGGCACACGCATATGCATACACACATGATACACACATACACACGCCTACACACCGACTAATAAGCAGATGTTCTCAACAATACCAGTCTTGTCTCACCAACACACATATTCATGCTGAGAATGTGCCTCGACATCTTTATGTAGTCACTCAGACCATACGCATACATACAGTACAAGCAGTACAGATTACTCCGGAGTACAGCTCATGTTTGGATTTAATGAATTTGAAAAATAAGGAGACATTTTAACTTAATATATTCTCCAGGTCTGAAGTTGGCTGCAGCTGTCAGACTTTGAAGAATAGTCTTCATAAAGTAGGTGTGCCCTCTTCACCCTCAGTCTGTCTGAATCTTCCTCACGACCCAAATGCTGTTGTGTTATTATCATTTCTACCAGACAGCTGGATAGAGGGCTCTCAACCTGGCTTTCCATTCTGATTATGTTGACACTGTTTCACTGCAAGTCTACTTTTCTCAACATCCAAAGTGTGTGTGAGTCTATGTGCAAGCGTTTTTGTTTTTATGTACTGTACGTGCCTTAACTGTCTAGGCCGTCAATGAAAGAGGCTCTGAATACCATACATAGCAGTAAGCCTGTCAGTAGCGCTTCTCTTCCAGTTCAGACAAACCCAAACATGTTCAAATGTAGCTGAAGTTGTACAATAAAAAGGAATAGTGGAGTCAAGTGGATTAAAAAAAAACAATTTATAAAAATGAGTCTGAAATACTAGCTGTGATAAATGTATTGTGATAAATATGTTTGAACTGTTCTGCAATGTTAATGTCTGGAATATATCATGTATTTAAAGGTGTCAGATGAACTTTAAGATGCACTTGAAGTGTAGAAAACAAACCAACATGATTGAAGGAAATGTATTGATTGTGTAGCAATATGCTAATAGTAAACAGCAGGATTTTTCTTCTCCATCTTCTGACTTTTTACATATGCTAATGCTATGATTTTAACGCTTCACATGTGTACTTTGAGGTTATATGAAGTTTAGAGTTCACTTTTCTGGAAGGTCTTCACAGAAAACACTGAGAGACAGAAAAGGTCATATGAAAAAACTGTGGCGCAGGTCAAAAATCAGACTCGCACTTAAATGGGCTCTCTGAATCTCATAGATTGGTCCTGAATGAAGCACAATTAAGCTCTTTGATCACCTCACTGTTGTTCAATAGGATGATTGATAGCACTTTCAACTCTGGGGAGACTACGGATGATCTTTTTTTTCTCTTTGTGTCTGAAGCAGATCAAAGAGTGTATTTGTCAGCCAGACAGTGTATTAATATAACTGTCTGAACCACTAAGATTTGTCATATGAAATCTTCAATCAGTATTCAGTTTGATTTTCTTGTGGGAGAAAAAATTACATTGACTGGAACGGGGGTCCCTCGTGGTTTTGCTAACGCATTATCTCAGTCAAACTGGTTTTGGTCAGGATCTCATTCTCCACGTTGCGCCACCTCCCATATGTGTAGGCTATAACTTTGGCATGGCAGGTCAATCTTGGAGTGCACCTATAAAAGCACAAGCAAAATCCCATTGGTGTATTCCCATGGCAATTGTTATTGTGCTTTAATGTTGATAAGGGGAGACTGCGTGTATGTGGGATGAAACAGAAGAGAATAAACTACAAAGAAGGGCTGAAGTAATGTACCAAGTAATGTGTAACAAGACTATTTTCCTCTCACACACAAACTCACTTCAGGGGGAACCTATGAGTGAACTGCTCTCTGACTTGTCTGTCTCTTGTCTCCGTTTCCCTCTCGCTCCCTCTGTATCTTTCTTTCCATCTGTCTCCTTCTCTGTCTGTCTCTCTGGCCTTTTGTCTCAAAGCAACTCTGTGGGTGTGCATACATTATGTGTAATCCTTCTTGCAATGGAACTGATGCAAAAAGAGAGAGGGAGAGAAGGTACCTTCTTTCTCCCTCCTCCAATAAATTACTATTCATGCCCCTTTCTTTTTTGCTTTCTCTCCTACTGTTGTGCTTCTTCACCCACAGCCGTGGTGACCTGCATACAGAAATGAGAGGGGAAGAGAAGGAAAGAGGCAGAGGAGGAAGAAAAAGAATATGAAAATCTGAGACCGAAAAAAAAATCAGGTGACAGAGGGAAATTTGAAGTAGAAAAAGAATAATGGAGTGATGATAGATGTACAGGGAAGGATGAGGACAGAGAATAATGAAGGCTAAGGAGCCAAGAGAGAACGAGAATGAGTGAATAATAGCAGCATATACTAAGCTTGTCATATCTGCTTTGGCCAGATATACATACACATGCCTCATGACGGACACTGACAGTTGTTCGCTGACAAGTGTTGAATCTGTAGAATGTTGAACAGGCACCCGATGTTTGCTTTTGTGTTTTCATTTGCTTATATTGTTTTTCTTCTTGGAGGAAACACTCGATTAGCACTCAATTAACTACTAGGTCTGCAGAGGGAGGGGAGAGCCCTGCAGCAGGACAGAAGACCCATTCATCCACAGTATGTGGGCAGAAAGCCATGGAAATACCCATTGGTTTACTCATCCGCTTAGCACCATCAGTGTTTATCGTGATGCATTTCTTCCACTGGAATGTCACTATTTTAGGATCGAAACCAAAGTTTATTGCGACTTTCCCATTGGCAAGTTTTAGTACTAATAGGAGTAATTCTGATGTTTTGCAAAAGTATAGTAACTGTATGCAATATATAGTTTCAAAGGAAAGTTTTCTTTACTTATTTCCCATCTTTTGAGGTTGAGCTTTGAAGCTTTGGAGGCATCACGGTTACTTTTTCCCACTGTACATTGAGAGAGGCAACCTTTAAGCTTTAGTATTTAAGTCTTTTTTTCACATATACAGGAGTGAGATACAAAGTGCTATAGCTTAAGATAAAAGAACTGAGTAAACCAAAGGAAACGGCCTTTGTCCCACTGACTCAAAGCTACTGTGACAGATAGAGCAGCCTTTTGACCTCTATTGATAAGCGTTAGATACATATGCACAGTTCAGGCAGTACAAGTCTCAATTTGTAATCAATATCTCTGTTAAGCACGCAATGGAGGATCAATAGCAAGGAAATAGCCACATACTCAGATGCAATGTGGCCCTGCTGCTCCTCACTGTTATATTGTGCACTATCTCTTCTATAGTGCGTGCGCTGACACTTTCCATTATCTTTTACACAAAGTCTTTGTTAGTACCCCACACTGGAAAAAAAATATGAATGGCCTCCTGTTTGTCTCTTCCCCTCCGTCTCTTTTTCCCCTTGTCTGTCTGTTGTTATTTCCTGTCTCTCTCACACACAGATGATGCTTCACACTTGAGAAATCATTTTAGCTCCATTTTTTTTTTCTCCGTGACACTCACTGACACTCATAGGAGCAGATGTCTGTATGCATTGTGGCTAGAATAAAGAGGATAGTGGCGGGTTAAGCATCTACATTGATTAGGAACCTTCTTAGAATTTATATTGCCACTTTTTGAATTGCAAATTGAATTGAGTGCACAGGAAAAAGGGTTTTAATGAATATGTGTGTGAACAAGAGCCCATACATTAATTGTTCCAAGTGAGGTGAGAGGTGTTGGAATAACAGAGTAACAAGCAGATGCACTTTGCTGGGAGATGTTGTTTGTGGTGTGTGTGTGTGTGTGTGTGTGTGTGTGTGGGAGAGTAAAGACATAAGAAATCAGCTTTGGCATGCTCTCAGACTGGAGTAGAAGAAAATGCTACACCAGTACTCACTGCAACTTCAGGATGACTTCAGTCGATGTGGAACAACTTGAAAAACAAGGAATAGGGAGCAACTTTTTTTGACCAGATGCACAAATTGACCGTATTTGTTGAATGCGGTCAATAGGTTTTTTTTTTGTTTTACAGTCAGTGGTGCAAATAACAGATTCAAACTCCTGTGAAGAAATAGTTATACATACAGTAGCAAACAAACAGTAACACTCAGGCACACACAAATATGTACTTATCCCAACATAAATGGCAAGGTTATAGGATTATAAGTGAAAGGAAGGATCAAAGTGTTTTGATGCAGGGTGTGAAAAATTCTAACTCTGGTCATAGAATCACTAAGGATTGACAAATCCTAAAATGACCTGTCAGCCTCGCACCATATTTCTTTAGACAAATCGTTTAAATTGCTCAGTCAGCTCAGAGGATACGTTGATTTTGCAGAAAGGTGCAAATATAAAGCAGGCAATGAAAAAGCCCTTAGTCTGGCACTCCGGCATGCACTTCATCTGAAGGCATGACATGCAAGTCGTCTTGCACTCAGAGCGAGGAGGGGAGAGTCAGCTGCATTCACAGATCCTGTACATACAGACATGTCGGTAAGTGTCAATATGTGGCGTTCACTGGGCAAAGGCTGTATCAGTGAATTACATCATCAAGGTGGAGTAGCAGGCCAACCCCCTTTTATCTCCTCATGGAATATTCATAATGGCTGAATGAATGAAGAATGCATGGGTTTATAAATAATATATCATTTTAGAATGTGTGTGAACGTGTACCTGCATTTTGTGTGTGCGGGTGTGCGTGTAAGCAAGGAATATTTGCTCCACATTAGTAATATGTTTATTATTATTATATATGTATGTGTTATTAATACATTATTTAATTTAATTTTGCATTCGTGAGAAAGTTTCTGCATGGATCCATCGGCCTTTCATGCGCACGCTGTTGCACCCACTTTTCCAGATGAAAACGTCTGGTGCTGATGTGTCCACACACCATGAAAATGTGTTGAACTAGCAGCAGCTACCACACATTCACACTTTTCTATGTCGTTTTCACTTCGTTTCGGTCGCACTCGGCTGTCTGCTGTCAGATCTATCTGTAAGTGAACATGAGATACTGACATTGGACACTGATATTATGGAAAAAAAGATAAAGAGACAAAGATGAGGAAATGTTACGGGGCATTACGCTTAAAAGGAAAACACACTTATGAAGTTCAATGTTCTGGCCAGAATTTGATGTTTTCATCACTAATGGACATGTGAAAATCTTGGACCATCTTCTCAATGTTGACAGAGGACCATTTGAGTAATTGTGATGGTAAACGTATTAAAACTGAATAATTTCATTATTTTCTGATGTTAAATTCCAAACTTGTGTAAGCCCACTGATCTCAAGGTTTGCCCATGAAATATCCACTTCTTGTAATTTCAGAATGTGTTAAATGCACTCCACTTTATGAGTTTAGTTACTGAGAAGCATGGTAAATATTTCATTACCCACCTCCCCCTGGAATATTAATCCTCCTGTCTGAAAGGGGCTTTAGTAACACAACATGGTAACACTTGTTTGTGAAGTGTCCGATTACAGTGGTTTTCCCCCCACAATGGACGGATCACGGCTCCTTTTCTTCGTAATCACTTGACTGTAATCCACTGTAGGCTTCCCGATATAAAAGTGTAAAAATTACAGAAACTGTTGATACAGAAAGCAAGAAAGGTCGGAGAAAAATAGGCACACTCAGGAAAAACAATAGAGCAAAGTTATTTGAGGAAAAGTGCTGCTATGAGTGGGAAATGACTGAGAAGATAGAGTTTACTTTGTATTTCTACAGGACAAAAGAAAATACAAAAGGGGAGAGGGAGTGAGATAAAGCCCACAATGCATGTGGTGGCAATACAAATGTAGCAGGAGACGAACGTACTTGGTGAGAAAGTTCTCAAGGTGAAGACCACCTCTGTGGATACTGCATATAGACTTAGAATAAACATTACCTCTGGTGAAGTGAATGAAAAAAACGGTGAAATGAATATGTGGAAAAATAAACTTGTCAATTTGTCAAAATGTCTGCTGATTCAAACTCAGACTGAACTAATATGAAGTCCAGGCAACAGCTTTGCACACTCAATATTTCAGAGTAAATAATCTAATCATTTTGCAAAATGGATTGAATATTTTGGAATTTTATATTTGACGTGTGACGGACAGGGGTGAAAAAGAGGACTAAAGACAAAATGAGACACAGACTAACACTGGCCCCATGCAGCATGCCACGTCACTCTGCCAGTCATTTAACATTTGACTGTGGCAATTTGAGCTTCCATTTGCATTGATTGATTTTTTCCACTCAAGTTGGGAGCTGTCAGGGGATTAAATTTAGATGCCATTACATGGAGCCCCCAGTGTTATTGCTTTCCCATTATCCCATAGCTTCAGTGTACATGTGTGAGAATTTGTGTGTGTGTGTGTGTGTGTGTGTGTGTGTGTTTTCATGAAGCAAATTCATATACAGTGCTTAGTACTGGACCAAGTTTTCACATGATCAAAGTGCCTTTGATCAAATCATGCCCTCAGATCATCCACTTATGTTCTCAAGTGTGCACTGTAGGCCCAAATTATGTGCAAACAAACACTCTGGTAGGCACAGAGACAGTACACACATATGGCTATGCATATAGTTTTGAATGCAGTGTTGGGATTTCTTTTTATTGAACTATCCCTCTATTAGACAGACACAGTCATTTGTGCTCATAGCTTTGCATAGATCCCCGGCTTCAAACACTAGTTATTTGACATTTCCTTCAGAGCTTCACTGTTCATGACACAGCCTCTTTTCCCACGTGGGCCGTGCAACCTTAGAAGTGAGAACCAACTTCCCTTTTCTTCATACATTCCAAACTTCTGTCCCCTTGCTCCCTCTCTCATTACCAACTCCCCCTCTGGACTGCCTGAGGTCTTTTCCTGTTTAGCAGTGCATGTGTGTGCGAATGTGCAAAATAGTGAATTGTCTATGTGGATGTGCATATATGCGAGCTAACCTATGAATATCAGCACATTCACAGGTGCGTGTGACTGTTCAGGCATCCTTCCAAGCTGTCAGAAGAAAATCTCCTGCTGTGTTGCTTCATGAAGGCAAATGAAGCTTAACTTTACTAAGTTAGTTACTTATGCTGTTGGTAACGCAGCTCTTTTACTGTGTGAGTGTCACTCCCTGATCTGTGTGCACAAGTGGATTTGTGTACATATGGTAATGCGGGTATGTGAGTGGATGTGACTTACTACTTGGATTCTGGTTTTGTGTTTAATCTCATGGATTTTAGTTTTAAAGATGGACACAGGAGAGCGAAGCTGCCACTTTGATTCACAGACCAGTAAGAATTTTGGAGGTGATATGACTGAAGTTCAGCAAAGTGATCAAAGCCTCTCAGTCCTTTTGTGAACAGAACTCATGTAAAGTTCTGATGTATTAAAGCTTTGGTGATCTGCAGAAAAAGTCCATGAGATGGACAGTGGAGGGATCAAACGTCAGTTGATAGACTAATACCAAATGGAAATTTAGTGCTTTTTAACAAATGTACATAGAGACATCTGTCTTTTGACAGCTGTAATGAGGTAAATCAAGCTCTTTATAATATCCATTATAAAATGATCAAATGAGATTTAGAACGAGGACATGTCTTTGAAATCAGGCTTACCTAATGTTTAACCTAGTTACAAAGTAATATTACTTTATAAATACATACAAACTAGCATAAATTAACTGTAATAAAAGCAAGATTATGTGATGATTTTTTGTGAAATCTGCCAAATTCTTGTCAATTTAACTTGTTAATCTTGATCAATGCCTGATAATTAAAATCTTGAGATAAGTGTGATGTGAGTGTGTCACGTAATCCCTACAGGAAAATCTTTGAAGAAGTGCAAGACCAGCTCTCAGAGAAGAACAGAATTACAAGTAACCTGCCAACACAATTCAATAGAGGTGATGAAGAGACCAGGAATAGCTTAGCATGTCTCTTCCGCCATGTGTTAATTGTCCTTTTGAACATTTTTTCAAAATGTCAACGTGTCTGTGGGGAGAGGCAGTGTGACAACACAGATGCTGACAGAGGAGCAAACCCTAGCCTGGCCTTTGTAATTACTACTTGGTACTTCCAGTGCAGATCCGAGTCCGTGTTCGCTCTACCTTTGCTGTTGTGTTTTTACTCTTTTACATCTCCTTTCTTGTTTTTTTCCATCTTTCGACTAATTGACAATCAATCAACCTATCTGTCTGTCTCTTGGGCTGTTGGTTGGTTAGTCAGTCGATTGCTCACTGACATAGTAGGTCTGACCTTTGTAATTACTACTTCTTACTTCTAGTGCAGATGCACGTGGCAGCCTGTCTGGTCGCTCTAGCTTTGTTGTAGTGTTTTTACGCCTTTTTCATCTCCTTTGTTTCATCTATCTATCAATCAGTCAAGGCTGCCCTATATATCTTTCAACATTGTCATTCTGATGTGCACAGGCACAGTAGTGGCATTGCAGTGACATGCAATGTCAGGTCAGAAAAACACTGAAAAATAAGATTTGGTTGAAGAAAGAAAAACATCGTGAAATGTATCATCAGTATACCGTCATAGTGAGTTAGCCGCTGTCAGCTGGTGAAAAGTCTTGTATCAGAATACATATCAATGGAGAAAAATGTTGTAGGTTTTTTTTCTGTGTGGTGCAGCCTTACTGACTGTCTGTCTGTCTGTCTGTTCCAACCCTCCTTCCACCCGTGTCTAATGAGCTGGTTAAGACAAGAAGCACATGCCCTTGAAGAGTGAGACACCACTGGTTAATGCGGCTTCATCAATACAGCACTTCAACCTTTTAATACGTATTGTTTGACTCAGTCTTTTTAAAGAAGAATACATCCACTACTTTTTCATGATTCTTTATTGATCTCCAGAAAGAGAAATCTATCTTTTTAACTCACTCCACCTCCACAGGGAGCCTGAATTAGCTCCAGAACAGCAATTCAATGAGTCAAGACTTGATCCCAGGCCTTTAGGTTAAGGAACAGTGTCCTCTACCCTGCTGTCAACATGGTGATCTCTCAGGCATGCAAGTATAGAAAAGAGTGGAAATGTCTTTTATGTCAGGGAGTGCTGCTGGTGCTAGTTTGTCTTATTAATGCAGCAGAGGGGCCCCTATTAATACTAAGACTCTATTGATCCTACTAGACCCTCTGGCTGGAGATGAATAGTGCTCACATATTATCACAGCTCCAAAATGGGCCCTCACATATCTGTGACATTTCCAGCACAGACGGCTGTAATTTCCAGAGCGACACACCCCATCCCTTGCTCTTTTATTTTACTCATTTTTTCCTCTCTCGCTCACTCCGCTACTTTCTCTTCCCACCCTTGCCCTTTTCTGAGTTTCTGCTCTCGGCTACTTCATGTTATCAGTCCCTCCTGCCTCCTTCTGTCTGTCTTTTTATTTTTTTCCCCTCCACCCTTTGCCATTTTGCTCTTTCCTTGTGATTTTTCGAACCCTCTATTTTTTTTTTTACATTTATGTCTCACTTAATACCTATCTTTCTATTTTGTGGTCACCTTACCCCTGACCTGTATCTCTGTCTCTTAGACCTTTACTCTTTCTCATGTACTAAACCTTTCTACCCGTTTTTTTCTGTGGGTGCTCTCAGCCATGACCCCTGCTTCTCATTTGGGTCTAATTTATTTATTTATTTTTGTTTCTCCATCCTCTGTTTTTCTCATGCTCTGTCTTTGTATTTCCCTCAGCAGTACTGCTTTGTTTAGCACCCAGCAGACAAGGCTGCTGACAAAGGTGAGCGAGAGCATATTTAAAATGTCACTGGCAAAGTGACAAAAGGTCATATGGAAAGTAAGAGACTCCCAGCCCAGTTTGGACTGACTACTAAACAGGCATCCATGCCTGTTTTGTGTGTGTTGGAAGACTTTTACAGTCACATACATATGCATGTGCATGTCTGCATCTGGCCATGGGTGTGTGCATCTTTGTTACAGTATGTGTGCATCTATCTCTTACTCATATTCTTGCCTCTGCGTATATACGCCGTGGCATTTGAGCATATAGACTGTGTCTGTGTGTTGCCATGTTTATGCTGCTGGTGTGCTTGAAACTGAATGCCGCTCGCTGCCTGAGGTGAGGCCTTGAGCAACTTCCACTCTTATGAATCTTCCTCTAAACAAAAGATGCCAGCAAGACACAATGCTGCCCCAAGAGTGTAAGACTGTGCATCAACCTAAAGGTTGCTGGTTTGAATCCCAAGGGCTGGGGAGTGGTGAACTAGTCAGCAAGATGTCAGTCAGATTTTTGTCACGGTTCTGGGAACTCTCTTTTGCCATATATATGCAGTTTTTTTTCAGCAAAGTCTGAGAGGTTGATATTTCTTCTAGTAAATATTTTTCTTATTGAAATGTCTTTTTCGTGAGTTAATTTTCTAAGTATTATCCACTAACTAGGACATTGAGGTGTTCGTACTCTGCTATAAGGTTTATTATTATGGTGTTATGAGTTTGATTAATGGTGTGAGTTTTGCTGTTCTCTGTCTAATTATACTATAGTTAATGAGGAAGATAGTAGCACAAGCTGCCAAGTGCCCTTTTGTATATGTAGTATTGCTATACTTAATAATTTACAAAAGGCCTGCAGTCCATTCTTTTCCTTTTTTGTTTCGAGTCCCAGACCCTGTATGACATCATGTCCCTATGAAATGTGATGTTCCTGCTTTGTATAAATATAAACCTCATAAACCTCAAAAAAGTCATACTACTGTAGCAAATGTGTTTTGTATGTGTGTGTGTGTATACACAGAAACGCACATGTTTTGCAAATACACAATACCCCCCACCTCCACTCCCAACCCCCATGTAAGCAATTCCCCACCTTTTATTTTGTCAGTCAACATTGTTATATTCTAATGAACTGCATAATTAGCGAGCTTACAGAGCTGTCTTGTTGCACTCATAGAGCTAATTACAAGCAAGACACAGATATAAATGATATTACAGACTGCTGAGTGTTGTGAACCTGAAAATCAGTTTGTGTGTATGGGGAGAATGCATTCATACTGGGTGGATTTACAGATGCAGCCACGACTTTTCTTTCTTTTTCCATGTGTGGCAGGTTATTAATGACTGTGCTACATTAACATCCCTGGAGGCTAGACACCAGGAAACTAAGTAGCACAAATGCAGATGCAGGTATGCAGAGGTGAATGAATAAAGGGCATGCAGCAGACCACTAGGGCCAAACTGTGGCACAAAGATCTGGACCACAACAGCTGTGTTTATCCTTCTATTTTTCACCTTGCTTGTTTTACCTTGGAAACAGCTTTGATGTTCTCTCAGAGAAAGCTGCTGTCTGGTGTGACTCATTTTGCAATGCTCTTGTTTTTCTGAGGCACTTTATATAGCACTTAAAGTTATCATTTCAAGTGTGTTTTTCCCACCAGCACTTAATGTTCTGTATGGGTCTCATTTGCAGTTTGAGGCTCAGTCTCTCTTCACTGTCTAGGTGTGTATATATATATATATATATCCATCTGTCTACCTTCATGCATGTCTGTCTGTCTGTCTGTCTGTCTGTACCTGCAGGCCTTCTCCTCTCACTGTCTCAGAATGAAGTGGTAGAATAATCCATCTCCGGGGGGAAGGGACAGATCCATAATGTATGTGTGTTGTGTGTTAGGCATTCTGTGTGTGTATACGTGTGTGTGTGTGTAAGGTCTCTGATGCTGAGTGCTTTCTATTGACTCTTCTAGCTATGTACTAAATGTCACTGTCAGCTTGTTAAGATTCCCTTCCCTTTTCTCAACCCCTCTTATCTCTCAAGTCATGTTTTTTTAAAAAACCTTAATGTACTGTTTCTTATATCACGCACCTACTTTCTGTCTTAAAATGCAAATTTTTTTTTTCCGATTTAAAATATTTGAGTCTTTCTATTTATTCATTAATTTTTTTTGTAAATCCTAAAAGATGGATGGGTGTACACAGGAGAGGAAAGATGCTGTATAAATGGATAGTTATAGAAAAGAGAGATATGTCAGCAGTGTGTCAGCGGTTTCGATGAGTTGATGTCAGAGCTGACACAGCAAAGGGATCAGGAGTCCAGCCCACTGCTTATTCTCCTATCCTTCTTTCACTCCTCCTTTCCATCCATCTGTCTATACTATCCATCTATTCCCTGTCAAATGTACTGTAGTTTCCCTTGCCAAGGGCAGAGAGCAAAAGATGGGATGGAAAAGGAGATAATAGGATGTTACATGCAGTTTTCAGCTCTGTCGTCCATTGATCACATTGACTCCTCCTTGTTTTCTTTTTCTTTGTCTTCTCACATAAACTCTGTCTCTCTTGCTCGCTAAATTGCTCACAGTCTCTCAGTTGTACAATATGTTACCAAAGGCTATGTCTCTCCTCTATCCCTCTCTGAATTAATTTAGACCTAGCCAGAGGAGGTAACTTCAAACCTCAGAAAAAAAATACGTGTACCATATATATATATATTGTGCTTCGAAGGGTATCTGTATATTTGGTTTCTCACTTTAGGGTCTGCGTGAAAAATAAACTGTGGAGACACCATGAAACAATGAGTGCGAATTTTAAATTGAGATGTGTTTATATAGTATGCAATAAATAGTTAGATTATTTCCACATGCACACACAGTTGAAGGGAATTACAAGTTCTAAGTTGACACTAATTTACAATATGTCTTTGTGTGGTAGCGTTATCAGATTAGGATGCGGTGATGTAGTGTTCTTTGGTGTTGATGATTTTTTTCTTCTGTGATGATAATGTTCTACTCTGAGAATACTCATGTCATTATCTTGGCCCTGAATAGAATAGGTTTTTCTTTTGGCACAGTCAAATGTAGATGCTTCTAACGGAAAGAAACTGATTGAATCTCATGAAACAAACTCCAGAAGTTCTGCAAACTTTTCTGGTCGCAATATTCTGAGCAGCAATTAATTCAGTTCCTGAGCCTTATTGTTTCACTGCAGCTGGTCTGTACATGTAGCAAAAGCGGTTGCCTCCCTAACTGGTCTCTAAGGAGGGAGAAAAAAGTTGCCCTCTGATTTGATTATTTAACCTGATGGCTGTAAAGTTCCTATTTTATTCAGTTATGTCAAAGTGGGCTCTGTCTGTTTTGTTTTGTGTGTGTGTGTGTGTGTGTGTCTTCTGATTTGTCTTTTACATATGAAGATGCTACAGCAATTTTCTGGTAGCGCCGACCTTGCTGCCCTTCATATTCCCAGGCGCTTTCCCTTGATGCTACAGTCAAACTCCTCAAAGCCTGAGGACACACTGTCAGCAAAAAGAATCTTGAGAGGGCACATCCTGAGAGAAATCTGTATCCTCAGCTATAGAGTATACGTCCCAGTTCTCCTTTTAGTGTTCAAAAAGTTATATTTTGTCTTAACTTTTAGGTTTTCCGGTTTTACCAGGTGTAAGTTTTTGTTTACGGTAAGCTACTTTCCCTTACATCCCTCTGTATTTCTCTTTTAGCTTTGCACACATGCTGGCCTAAAATCACCAAAAGCACCAAGCAAGAGAGAGATAAATAGAAGTATCGTGTAGTCCCAAGAGACGTGTCAAACATCTGAGTGGATTGTGTCCATAGTGTACAGACTATTTTGTTGTCATACTGGTACACATTGTTAAAAAAAGTGATGGTGCAAAAAAAAAAAAAGAAACAAAAAAAGAAAAGAAGCCTGAATTGAGTCATCGCTGTCCATTTAGGTCTACGCTGCTTCACTTGTGTGCCTTCCAAGACCTTTCTGAGAGCATGACAGTGAGGATGAAAGACAGAGAGAAAAATGTGGTTGGGTTGAAAATGGATGGATTGTGTATCCATGTGCAACATGGAATTATGTGCAGGTTTTTTTTTTGTGTCTTCTACGCCTACACGTTGCTGTGTATATGATATTTTAGAGTTATTCACCAACGTTTGTGAGGCCGTGCAGAGAGATTGGGGAGATGTGAGTGATCCATATTGTGTTCACAGTGTTTCCTCCTGTATGGTATCTACAGATTTACAGATCTACGGAGTGCGAGATTTCAGTAATGTTATAACTTTATTGCAAGTCGTCATTGTGTGAAGTGGATCTCATTAACTTATGTACATCAAGTTTGGTAAGTATAGACTGTACAATAATAACACCTGTTGTATGATTCATAGGCTATGGCGTACTGTAAGTCGGTGTACAACAATAAAACATCTTCAGCGTGTGTGGACTGCTGTAGTGATAAACGCAGAAGCTGAGCTAATAACGCAATAATGGTATTTATGTGTATGTAAAAAAGATCCAAAGAAAAGAAGGGAGCTTGTGGACCTGGTCAAGGAAAAGAGGCCTACATGGGATGACAATTTTGTAAACAGAGCTAGAGGAAAGTATTTTTAACATAAAATAAACAGACATACATGCTGTGTTGATCAGTGCATCATTTGATGCTGCAGTCCTGTTGGTCGGTGGGTAAACGTATAGTCTGTTGTAGCTACAGTCACATTGTGACGTGATCATCCTACATTTCTGACACTCATTTTTATCCCAGGTCATCTCTGGTTGCAAGACTGTGACAACAACCACCTTTAAACCTCTATCACAGTGTGATGTAGGACCACTGTTTTGGAGCCGCGACCAAAGATATCATTACATTTTCTCATCTTTTGTCTGGGACAGCCCAAAATCGCACAGTGTATAATGGCGTTAAGCGATGTCATAGCATCAGTCACACTGTGGAAAATTCTTCTGGAGATGCCTTAAGGTAAACTGGCCACTGTGAGCTCTCTGCAGATACTATACCTGACTCATTAAGCATAATTGCAAACAAGAAACTTCCCTTCAGCAGGATTAGGGACTATGAAATACCTGGGCAACACTGCTAGATTTGGATAGATTTTTGATATCATTTACACATGCACCCTGTGTCTCAGTGCACTTTTGCAAGAGCACATGGTGATGACAAATGCCAAAGAATTGTGGGTATTACACATCTTACAACAATCTGTCATATAACTTCCCTAACACAAAGAACACAGTATAATAAAACTACCCACATCTAATTGAGATCTTGCAGTAACCAGGTTACTGGAGTACATGTAACCACCTTGTCTAAGCCGTTTTCCCATTATCCTGACTGCCTGTGAGTGTGTCTTTTGTCCGTGTGCACAAGGAAAGTTGTATTTCCCATTAACAGGGAAAGAATCTAGATAGCGCTTTGTGTTTTGCTAATCAGATGCTCCACCTTAGTACAGCTGTTAATGAGTTCCTACTGCATACCACACGCAAACACACTCAAACACGGGAGCGGAAGTAGATCAGTTGCCACGTGTCATTTTTCAAGATGACAAATAGGTGTGTATGTGGGTTAGCGTGCATGTTTATCAGTGTGTGTGTGTGTGTGTGAATGAGAAAGAGGGCGAGAGAGAGTGAGATGAAGAAAGAGGGAGAGCGTGTGAATGTGAATGCATACTGTATTTGTGTCCCCGTGTGGGATTAGTGTCACTGGGCTGATGACCAGGAAGTAATGAAGCTTAGCAGCTGTTAATGAGCACATTGCCATGGTAACACACCACATAGCCATTCTGAGCAAAATCACAATTAGACCCAGCTATTATTTTATTATTGTAATGACTTATTTTATTTCATTACAGAACATGTCGCACAGTTTAAGGAGAGAATCATAGAAGTTTAAAGCACAGATAATCATTGGTTATTTAGGTAAAACATGTCTCCTCGGGGGCTTTTTAAACGCTTAAACTAAAAACAAAGAGACTCATAAAAGAAAATGAAAATTCAAGACAAGCCAAGACACAACAGGGTTGAGTGCCAGAAACAGCATTGTGCGAAATGTTTGAACAAGTCAGCATGCTAACAGAAATCCTTTTACACTGCGTATCTGACTTTGGCAACAAAGAAAATATCCCACATTTATAGTGGTAATTATAACACAACAATACTGAAATGGTTTAACATGATAAGGGAAAAAAAAGTCACAGTATAAATGCATGCGGCACACACAGCTACCACTACTATTACATTCATTTACCCTGGTTTGTGTTATTACTTATTTATGTGCCAAAGCACCTCGTGTAGACTTCTTTTTCAGGCAGTGGACAGTTGTTTTTTGTATTCAGACCTCTTACTCCTCTTGCTATTGTGCTTCTTTAAACTGGTTAAACATCAGGTGAGATTTGTATCTGACTCCAGGAAATCTTTCTTTGGTGACCTTTCGTATAAGTTTAGGATGCTAAATATTAAATTGGTTGTTTTTCTTCAGCAGACACGTATCAGAGGCTTTTTTTTTCTCCATTCAAGCATTAGTGCACAACACAAAATGAGATTTAGAGTCAAGAACATGAAACAAATGTGATAATAAACTACATTCCTGCAGTTTCAGTCAATTTGACGTTTGGTATATAAATGTGTATGTGACAACTCCACATGTGGAATTACAGTAATTCAGTGCCAAAATTATGCATTTTTGTTTGAGTCCCTGTGCGTAATGTGTTCAGATGTTTGTATTTGTGACAGTTTCAAACAAAATATTCTTTCTGTTTTCTTTATTTGTGCGTCGTTCCTGCTGGCCTACCCTCCTCTGTCATCTATAGGTAAGCTTGTCCTATTTATTTACATTATGTGTGTCAGTGTGTCTTCCCTTTACGCGCATATCTTTATATTCATTTCACCTCCTAAATTCTATCAGTTTTCATTAAACTAATCACTAAGGTGCTGCCAATTTCCATTGTGACAAGCAATTTGTTCTCTGCAATATTGACTTTATTACCTTCCCTATTTATATTATTTTTGTATATGTGGTAAATAAACTAGTCACATGAGTGTGATTACTTGTGACAAAGTGAACTTAATTCCTCACTGAATAGTGTTTTGATGGCTTTAACTTGATTTTTTTTTTTTACTTTTTTTTTTTTTTGCCTAAAGGTACTATTTTTCTGCACTTTGTGATGCCCCGCCGATATCAAGTCTCCACAGGTTCATTCTGCAGCATGCATTTAAAGCATTTAGGAAAAGCCCATATTAAGTACTCTTTCTTCTCTATGTTGTGTTGTGGGGGTGGATGGATGCAGCTGGTTAATTTCAAAAGTGTTTCTGGTTATTTTTCCCATGGTTCAGTTCTGAGATGTGTAATTAAACATCATCAGTTCCTTTGTCTTCTCTCAGTTCCCGCTTTCTCCGTATGTCCTCTTCTGTTAGAATGTTTTTGTCCTCTTTATTCTCTTGCTCTGAAATCACCGTTCATTTTTGTGAGTTTGTCACTAATTTTGCATTGCAACTGGGTACTATGCAATGGACAAATGAGTGTTAAATTGCATTTTCAGGAGGTGGATTAGCCTTTGTGTGTCTGGATATCAGTGTGCCATTCCTATTGTCTGTGCTCTATTGTCTGTCTCAGGCATTTCAAAGTTTCTTTGATATTTGGCAGAAAGAAGAGTAAAGCAGATGGCCTTAAATTGATTTTTTTGTGTGTAATGGCAGATGCTTGCGAGGGTGTTGATGCTTTTGTGTGCTTGTCACATCTGTGCATCATGTGCACATTACATCATTTTGCGTCCATGTACTGTAACTCTAAGTGTGATCGTGTCCATTTTGTCTGCCTAAATTCAATCTCAAAGCCTCATGAACCCTTGGCTTTGACTCAACTTTCCGAACTTATTAATCGTATTCATCACCTTGTCTCAACTGATTGTCCACCATGTACCGTGAAACACCTTGAGCTTGTCGCGATCAAGCACCTCTTAATGCCATTATACATTTATGACCACCTTGTAAGGACGTTCCGGGCATCGGCTTGTCAGCAACTCATTACTGAAAACGCAGGCAAATGGAGCAGCTTGATGCTGAATTCTGTCACCTTCCCCACCTCAACTGCTCCCTCCACTTTAATGAGCCACATTTGCAAGGTGTGAGACGAAAGGTTCCTATTCTGTCCACATCAACATGACAGCTATTAGGAGACACCAACAGCTGGTGGAAGGTGGAATTAGGAAAGAGGGGTGAGAGAGGGAATGACAGACTGAAAGAATGAAGGCAGGGCGGAAAGTAGAAAGAAGGAAGACACATAGCTGCAGAGAGAAGCGTAGTACAGTAAGATACAAAGTTTTTGAAAGTTAGCCACAGTCACAGGAAGTGAAAGATGAGGTGTGTGCATTGCTTGTGATGGTCATTGTGCTCTTTGGGCCACACTTGTCCTTCATTAAACACATCACCTGTTTGGGAGAATGAAGGACAAAAGGAGGGAGCGTAAAAGGAAGAGGTGTTGGATTGGAATGGTTGGGATATGAAGTCACCACAGAGGAGAAAACACAAAAGCGGTGGAAGATCATAAGAGCACAAACATGAATACAAAATGTTTAATGCAAATATATCTGCGGCAGCACTGACACGTGCTGTCTTTGCAGCAGTCATCTCATTAGTTCTGTCATTGGAAAGTCTGCTCAAGGCTGTCGCCATCATTAGGAATTTAGAGAGAGCTTAAAGTGTACAAAAAAGGGAGAGAGCGAGAGAGAAAAAGTGAGGGGAAAAAGTTGGAAACATGGTGGGGGAGAGAGAATAGGAGGACGACTGAGGACAGACAAATGGACAGTGAGAAAATGTGTGTCCATAATCAGCATATTTCTACCTCATTTTATGAAAAGAAGTGATCATTGGAAAAGGGCACACAAAAAGATCCAACACAAATTGACCTAAGGCAGTGTTTTATCAGGATATGTATTGCATTTGTCATTTGTAAGAAAACGTATTTTGGTTATTTGTCGAGTCAAATGCAAGCAGAAAAATGGTGATCTGAGTGTGAAGCATGAAGAAATAGAATAAAAACCAAGCTGACAGACTGATACAATTTAAAGATTAGAGAGAATATGGTTAAGTGGAGAGTTGGCTGCTGTGAGATCAAGTAGTCTGCGATGCCACGTGTCTGACTGAGGTGGGAAGGCCCTGTCTCTGGGTCGACACCAGAGGGAATGAACATAGAGATGCTTTCTGCAAAAACAGTCAGCTTCCTCACTATGATGCACAATCGATTACGGTTCAGAATTTTGACAGTGAGTAGTTTCTCGTGAGATATGCATATATTTTTGTTGACCTTGAACACCCTGGTAATCTATAAATTTTGACTTTGCTATACTGCCACAACTCAACGTAATTGGATTCATAAAGATACTGTGCTAGTGGAAGAGGGTCAGCGATGGTTGTCCAAAAGTTATTTTCACCAAAACAGGCTAAACAAGTCCAGACAGCTCATTAAAACAGACACTCTTTGTTTATTGCTGAAAGTAACTTTAAATAATGAATTCTGCATCTTCAGTACATCTTCTGCTGTTCTATGGTTTATTTCGTGTTGCTTGATTTCCCTCAAAATGTTTAACTCGGTACAGAGTGTTGGTTTTGTGTTTGCATCGGTGTGCGTTGTCTTAAATAATGTAAGTGCATGCATTACACCCGTGAGCAGGTGTTCACATAATTCATTTTCTAGTCTGCGCATACTATAGCCAAATTTAGAATTCATACTTCAAGGTTTTGCAGAGTACAGGGTACAGAAGCTGTGTTTTCTTTTCCCTTTTACTTTAGAGAATTACTGGTTATTGACTAATCATAAAAATAGTGCCTAAAGAGATTTACGGTGAAGTCAAATCAATCAATCGATCTTTACTCGAGAGATCATCGAGGGGTGACCCTCGTTTGCAGTGATGTTGTATAAAACTCAAAACAAAGTGAAGAAATACGACCATAAAGGCAATACTGCACATTAGCTAAAAAAAGAAAAAAAAACAGTAAAAAAAACATTAATTTCACAGTATGCACACAACAGCAATGGAAGACATTTTGGCTTGCCATAGCAAAAAAACCCAAAAAAACACAAGAACAAATACTGTTAATGGATCCTAATGGACTTATTTAAAGAAATAAATACATTTTGCCAAAGTACTTGCTTAATGTGAATTTTAGCATTTACCTGTTTGTGTGGGAGCATTTTTGAAAGAAACGAACACCAAAGCCGCTTCCTTCCATCACTTTATGTTCTTTTAACCGTCTGCCCAGTCAGTAAATCTCAGCATGTAACTGATGGAGCTGTCCTGTGCTCTTTACTTAAATTGGTCAGACACCTGAGCTTCGAATTTACAGTATTTTGAATGCAAATAACACAGCTATAGTACAACCACCACCGCAGCCGTTCTGAGCTTTTAGTGCTTACTTTGCCTTCCCACCCTCTGTGAACATGCCTGTCTAAGACTGAATTTAGGAAAAATAATCAAACATCTCCTGGCTAGAAGCAAATGATGAGCACGCCAGGATGCGATGTAAATTGTGCCATACACATCACAGACCAGCCAGAGAAGCAGCATCATCACAAAGCCACAAACAATTACAGTCACAGTCCTTCAAAACTAAATGGAACATTTTAGTTCACCATGTTGAAAACAAAAACATGACTCACCTGCCAGTCAGACGACAGCACAAATTATGAATCAAAATTCAGATACTTAAAATTTAATATTTTCTCCTGTTAAGAGACAGACAATGTAATTATCTCCAAAGTCATTTTATGTTCAGAGTTTTTTTAATTACCACATTCACAATTAAATTGACAATCCCTTCATCTATTGTAGCTGGAGATTTCTTTTTTTAGATCTCCATTTCAGCAAGAATCAATAATACAGTAACTCTCCTGACATCTGTGTTCTAGAAAAGAAAAGTTACAGAAAGTTACTTTGACGATTGGTATAATTTGCTGGTTTGTCTTCTGCACATATTCAATACAGTAAAACAAATAGAACACGATTTAATTGATGCCTGCATTAGATTGCATATATGGATGGATGGACTGTGGAAAGTGCAGAGATAAGCAGCAGCTACCAACGATATCACAAAATAATAAAAAAAGATGAGCTGTGAGAGTCAGGGTGACGACAGGCAACTGAAGAGGTTGAAAGAAGAGAAACAGCTGAAAATGAGAAATAAGTAACAGTGAAACAAGGTCAGAAGAAGTCTGAAGGAAGGTGATGAAAATGTGGGGAGCAGATTGAACATGTGAGAGAATATGAATGGAGCTCAGACGGGGAAAGGAAAGCCAGAAAATGAAACAAGGGTCAGCAGGTATGTTGTGTGAAAGGATTAGAGAGACTCTGTTGCTTTTCTAAGCCTCTGTGAAGACAACCTCAGGGACATAACAGATAAAAGGGAGCTTTCTTTGTCAGAGAGATGCAGTTAGAAGGAAGTAAATTAATGTGTTGGTTTAATGAATTGCCTTGGGGAAACTCTAAGATTCAAGGTAAACCAGACATCCTTGTCTCCTCCATGATACTTTTACACCTAGCAGAATTGCATTGGTCTCTTCATCACTTACTTTCTTAGTTCTTCTCATTTTTAAAGGAGAGGTCAGGTCAACATATAATGCATCTGTCTCTGATGAAAAGGCTTGTTCATTTTGAACTTGACAAAGTAGAAGGTTCTGGCACAACTTCACCTATGCATGGAGGAAGAAAAGAACTTGTAGCAGGTCAGGGACTCTTGTAGTATAAGCTAGACCAATGCGCTTCATCAGGGACATTTTGAACAAGAGCCGTCACTTGACACATTCTCTTGCAGCAGTGTTGTGTTGTCGTGTCGGTGCATTATTTGTGCAGTAATTATGCTTCCACAAACTAAATAGTACATTGTTTGACCTTGTGTTTTGCTTCCATCAATGCATCAAAACTGAAATGAAAATTCATGTTGTAATATGATAATAATATGCCTTTTAAATTGGTGGTTCGTGGAGCCTGATGAGCGCACAGAATCGTGATTAAAATTGCAAAATGAAAAGACCAGTTTAGTTTGAATATTTATATTTTGAATAAATGTGATTTTATGACATATTATATTTATTCTAGATACTTTAAGATGTGTAGGCAGGGTTAAGAAATATAATATAAAAAGAAATATACAAGCAAGATGTGCAGCAGAGGCTTAATGAAACATTTTGTAAACAAGTTGGATCTTTTGTTGCCATAAAAATGATAGTACGGTATTTAAACAGCTGAGTGCGGCTACAACACAAACGCATTGTGAGGTAGATCACTTCTGCACGGCCTGTCAGAGCTCATTGTGGTGTTTGCTGTCTGTTACATTTCAGCAATGTATTTTTCTGTGGCTGTTTAATCCATGACAAACTTGTAACATTTTGTCTGACTGTTCATGATTTGGACAGTTTAATTTTATTCATCAGCTTTCTTGCCTGTGATCTTTGATTGGCAGTAATGCGCTTTTGTTAGCGTGTACCACAGTGTTTGGATTGGGTGAAATATAGCACAGTGTGTGTTTAGATATTATCCATATGCTATTTCCAGCCTCCGTGACTTGACCTACAAATGTAAACAGAGTACTTTTTCAAAGATCTTGTAGTCGTTAATGAGTTGAGGCTCAGTTTCAAATGTGCTGGAAAGTGATATACACTGAGTAACACACACGTCACACATATAATGGCGTCTCTATAGTGTATATGTGATGTGTGTGTATGTGTTACTATAGGTGTGATTCACTGTATGGCACCTGCAGGGAGAGAACAAGAACAGAAGTGTTGCAATTAGGAGGAAAACCACATCTGCATCAAGCGTGTCGACATTCTGTACATGTACATGCATACAAGGTTAGGGGTTAAGCTTAGAGTCGGGCGTTCGGTTCTGATGGTTACGCTGCTGAGGGGTCCTCAACAGGATAGTGAAGCAAACATGTGCGTGTGTTCCTGGCCTCCTGCTGTTCTCCAGTAATGGAGAACATGTGGTAATAACAGTGATCTATCACAGCAATGGCTTAGGACTGCCAACCACGGTGAGAGCAGAAGCTGCAACAGCATGGGAGATGACAGTGGGGACAACAATGGAAAACTATGAAAACTATGCACTGAGTAAAACTCATGAGCTCCACAAATGCCTGTCACACACACACACACACACACACACACAGACACACACACACACACACACACACACACACACTCGCATTGATATACTGTAGGTGTTTCATAAATGATAAGCCAAACGCTTAATGTACATGCTGTAATGAATGGGCGATATGCAGTGTACACACGCGCGGTTCGTATCAGCCGCTGTGTAATCTTAAACTACAGGTGCGCACTGTACTTTCCACAGACAGAAATAAAGAGCTGCACATTTAGTTTCAAATTCACACAATTGATGACAGAATCATTTACAGCTGATTTTGTCCAAACGTCATTTGACCAAACAAACCCCTGAACCCTATTGTCAGGGTATTGTCCGAAGCCATGTTCTTCCTTCGCATATCTGCATGTACACATATACTGTAACATAATCGGAGCTTCTTCCCTTTTTTAAATCTGCATAATTCACTTAATAAACTTAAAACATGACAAAAGAAATTTAGCCTTTGCTCTGTTTGTGCATGACTGAAATGAAAAGTGTATTTTCCTTAAGGCACCATCCTGTCTTTTTGGGTTTTTTTCACTTTTTGGGGGGATATTAGCATAATATGCAGCTCAGCCAAACTGGGGGACAAAGAAGCAACAGAAATACATTATCCAAAGTGAGAGATGCATGGTTTTGGAGGAGATGTATATCTGCTGAAATGCTTTAGGACAGCTGGATGTGCAACTTGGAAATAAAGTGAAGTAAAATGCTTTTGAACACTTGAACATATTACATATACTATAGGATGGATTGCGTATACTGGCTGATTTTGATCTAAATCTTCACACGTGTACAAATGGTTATTGTCTGTCAGTAATTTAAGTAACATTGCAGACATTGTCTCTACAATTACTTACAGTATGTTACTGCTGAGACGTTGGTTTACTTATATTATGTTGTGAGAAAACAACAGAGGAGCAAAAGTTAAAAACCAATAGTACAAGAGAGTTAAGCAGACATGTACTGTGTATTGTAACACTGAAACAGCAAAGAGGCAGATGGAGCACTAGACAGAGGATTTAGGCTCTGCTTGAACAAGGCAGGAAAGAAGAAAAGCTAAGTGTGTCTCTTTCCGAAGTTGCTCCAGAACATGCCCGAGGGTTTGGCTTTAGTGACGAAAATTGTGTTAAACCAGTTACGGTGCTGGGGGCAAGTAGCAAATGTAACAAAATAAGCACGAGTAAATGTTGTACAACCGCACAGTCGCGCAGTTCACACAATAACTGTCCCAATCCAACTTCTTATAATAACAATCAAAACATCAATGTTGGAATTACAACATGAGTCACCTTTACTGCTGGTGGGGAGAGATAAAAAGACAATAGGGAAGAGGAGAGAGAGAGAGAGAGAGAGCTGAGCAGCTTTTGCTGTCAATAAAGAGTGGCAGATGGAAAGGGAGGCAGAGGATGTAGAGTCAGCACGTAATATAAATAAAAATAATGAGACGATGGAGTGTGTGTTGGTTTGTGTGTGGTCCTGCAGCTGCAGCCCTTCGCCTGAGGGTTAGTTTTCACAGAACAGATATGTGAGGTAATTGTTAAGCCAAGTGATAAAGAGGCAGCCATGAGTAGATTGTACAGCTGGCGGTTTTGAACAATCTTACCGGTTGAGGACACATTCAAAGAACGCTGATAATTCCCATAATGCCTTGTTTTAAAGGAAGCAGTAGGGGTGTACAGTATATAATTAATAAAAAACAAAATGAAGCAGTGGCTGAAATTAAAGCAGGCGACAGTTTAGTTTGGGGGATGAGCCTCAGCAGAGTCCTCCCTTAAACAGCAGAACCTTTTATAGTATTTATAGTAAATGGACACATTGACCATTTACTATAAATGGTCAATGTGTCTCTCATTGAGCTATGACTAAATTGTGGCAGTACAAGCGAGCTTACTCTGATAACGTCATCAGATTTTCTGAGCAGTGTAACATCAAAAGGTGACAGAATGGCTCATTGTAGTACTTTTGAAACGACTCTTAAAACACCAATGACTGCTCATATGCCTGTAAATATGGAAATGAAACGTGTAAATGACATGACTTTAGCTTGTGAAACAGTGCTAATTAATTAGAAATGTACTGTTAACACAGCTGTTACAATTTTTGTTGAAAATATGTCACTTTTTTTTTTTTTACTGCTGTGCATTTTTCCTAAAATGAAACTGGTGTTATGCTAGTTCTCTGCCTTTGGAAATATTTTTTTAAGGGTTTGATGTAAAATGTTTTGAAGATGAACTTGATGTGACCAGCAAACAAATTTCCACGTAAACAGAATTCTGTTTTGTTCGACCGCATCAATCATGTGTTTGCCGTCCATGGTCGTGCTCTTAGCTGAAAGTGCAGAATAAAATCAGGAGTTTAAACTTTTTCCTTCTTCTGTGCCCTTCTGTTATGGAGCATCACAAGGTTCCATTTTGCTTTGTCCTTTTCCACCTCCGGACCCCTTTGATCTTATGGCCAATTAATTTTGTCCTTTACCCAGTTCCAGATAAAATCCAAGCTGGATTGTGTCTCTTCCATTGTTGCTGGCTGTAGAATAGTTTACCCTTCTCTATTATATCTGTCTGTACCATTTTTAAATTTTGTCTGGTCTTCTCTCTCTTCAATTTTTGATCTGCATAAAGCCTACGGACTTTTTCTCCATCTCCCTGTTTGCGCCCTTTGCTTCCTTACCCTCCATACGTTTTGTGTGCAGGCAAACACTTGAGCTTTTAACGAACAACAGTCATGACTCTGGGCCAACAGAGACACTTAAGTTTACTGCACTTCATCTCGAAACTGTGCTTTGACGTACGGTTAAAGAATAAGATTTTAAAGATTGAATATACGCCCAACTCTTTAAGCAGGTCAGTCATTTTAGGAAAGAAAATTGATTTTCACGTGCTGAAAGGTAGTTACCTTCATATCTCGTGTTATAACAAGGTAAATACGTTGTCTAACTCCTATGCTCTCTTTCATGTCATTGGCTACTATGCAACATGAAATTAGGTCATAATAAGAAAATACAATGTAGAAAACAAGCCGACAATGCTTGCCTGATAACAAGAACGGTTAATTCTACAGATCGAACTATGCATTCGTTTGCATGTGTACAGAAAAACTGACTTTTGTTGTTGGCTTGCACTTTAGTTGTATTTCTCATCCACAAAAAAGAGGAAAAGTAAAGACTGCTAGCAGCTGATTACAGGCGTTTTTTCACAGTAAACTTAATATGTGTTTGGCTGCTATACAGTTGATGAACAAAAAAACATGCTGATATGGAGATTCATCTTGCCACAACTTTCTAATCCATTAGTGTAGCTTATTCAAAAACTGGCAGCTGTGACTTCCAGTAAACACTCTTGCATGGTGGGAGAACAAAGCTTTTCTGAATTATTCTTTGGATTATTCAGGCGTTTCATGTGAAAGCCAAGGGTCAGCCATAACAAAACGGCTTTCAAAAGAGTTACTTTTTTTTTTACAGTATTTGTGTGTACGAGTTTAGATGCGTGTGTGTTTTGTGGAAAACTGGTTTGCTGAATAACCTTTGTGTAACCTTCCAGATTTTTCCATCTGTGCCCAAAAACATTAACATTTGGCCCATTTCCATTAAAAAAAATAACGTCTTATTTTTTGAATCCAATAAATAATTTAGTCTTAAGGAAAACTACGGCGATAATTCGTAATGCAGTAAAAAAGAAATAAAATGCAACTGCATCATTTTGTAAGTTCTATTTTTATAGGCCATTAATCACTCTTATAGTGATCACAAGGGCTCCTCAACATCCACGGTTTGAACATTACATATGACCTTAGACTCTCACTGGGAAGAAAGAAAAGCTCCCACGCAATCCTCATTAAGGCCACACAGCACATTAAACATAAAATATATACTACTTACAGTCAAACTAGAAAGCTGTTCCGGGTTTATTTAACTTCAGTCTATTACCTCATTGATTTCCCACCTGAAAATCCAAGGTTAGTCTTTACTGTAACATCTTATCTCCAAGATTTCAAGACCAGTTCCTCCACGGTTAATTTCTCTTGTGACCACTGCATGTCCACATAATGAGGTGTGTTTTAATCTCACAAGATTAACACACAAGGTATCGCCGTGAGTGTGTGAGAGGTTTATATCTGCAATAAAATAGGATGGTTTTTACGTTAAACTGGTGCTGCCAAAGGTGTAAACATAAAGGTTACACTAACACGGGAACATAAAGTCTTGTAATGTGCAGCAATGTGTTTTCTGACTCTGACCGTTAAATGCAACATGTCTGAATTAATCTGTTGAGCTTTGCTGCACGTCAGTACTTTTTTGGGGGGGACGTGAAAGACCACCCAAAAAAAGTATATTGCGGGTAAAATTCCACAAATTTTAGCATCAGGCAGTCAGAACTAAAACATATCGGAGATGTTGCTGTACAAGTGGTGGAACATACTGAACTCTGACTTCTGGTAACAGATGAACAAGCATAAATACAACACATAAACAAAATGCAGCTTATCGGTGTCATGAGGAAATGCAGTTGAGTTAAAACAAAATCCAGCTTCTTGTATTTTTCATACTGTTTGTTCTGTGCACAAGCATTGATGTACACAGCACTAAAGAATCCACAAACACACACCTAACTCGTGTGTGTGTGCGCGCAAAGCAAAGGGTCTTGCTTGCTTGCAGCCAGCACTCTCACTGTGCCCACGAGCTCAGAGTCAACTGTTTTATCCACACTGCCGACGGGAAGAGCCTTGCATCCTTTTCTGTCACACTGACACAACAAGAGAAATGCAGTGAGAAATACAGAGCCAGGCAGATCGAGGGAAAGGCTGGGAAGCACAGAAACGGGGAGAGAAATAAAACAGAAACAAAAGGCGACAGAAGGACATGGAGAAGGCAAAGAGAACCCCAGCTGAAACAGAGCTATCAAGGGTGCGCATGTATACACCTGACTTGCTTCACTTTCTATTATCTGTTCCTGCTCCTTTCTCCACCTTACTCCGAAAGGGAAACCTGTCGTATATTACAGGCTTTTCTTATTCTATTTGGAATATTAGAGTCAGTTATTAGCAGAGTAAGCTAACATTCTGTGACGATGCCAGCGTAATTCGAAAGCTCGCGATGCTGCTCACGCTCAACTTTAGACACGTTGTATTACTGTACTTCCTCAAATAAAAGCCAAGAGTCAATCACAAGCCGGGCCTCTAATAGTGTCTGGGGCCGAGGTCGACGCGAACAAATAAAATCCGAACCTCAAATACTGCTACAAGTTTAATTTAATACATTCAACATACATACATACAACCCAGCGATTTTCAACCCTTTTTTTTTTGTTCTAGATCACTCATGTGAAGTGTTATTGTCCGGTTTCAGTCACTGCAGGTGTGTGTGTGTGTCTCTTACTTTTTTTTAGAAAACTGCAAGCGCAACAGGAAGATGTTTACACAATAAAAGTGTTGTCAAGCCAATGATTAGATTCTATCCACTCAAACGCTAGTAGGCTTTTATTTTGAAACTGTAAAGGAAGTGCTGCATTTGTCGAAAAGCTCATTGCAGTACTTTTAACATCACAAACGGGAAAATGACCATATTCGACAGGATTAAATACTGAAAATATGAAGGTGATTGGAGAAATTTTAAGTTTGCTGTCTAGTCAATTTGCACATAGTGTTAAGTTTGACATTTAGGTATACAATTATCTTACACGTCAGTGTTCCTAAGTACCACAGTCAAGATCTCCAGGTTCGCTAATGTTTTTTTTTTTTAAGTAAATCCAGTGTTAGTGTTTACAGTGTACATGTCATGCTCTACTGATTAGCATTGTCTTTGATTCCACTGAAGAGAAAAATAGAGATAAAATGAAAATGAGCTGATGATGATTATGCACCAGAATGTTTTAGGTAGGAAAAATAAATGGAGGCTGCCTTGCTAATGATACTTTTGAAGTCAGATTTTCCATTTTCTTTTGAGTTTTTATAGTTTTTTTTTTTTTTTTTTTTCCCTCCCACATTTTCTTTTATTACTAAGAGCACAAAATAATGAGCCACACGTATGAATGGTTTAAAGCACAATAGTGTGTACAGGAAAGAAAAAAAATCCAGAGTGCGTGGAATTTCAAACAAGTGTAATGAAGATGCTCTTTGGTAGGGAACACAAAACAGAAAGATCCAAGGCACTCTGCTGACAAAAAGCTTTCAGATGGGTATTTCATGATGAAATTCTAAAAACATAAACAATGCTTGTACGTGTTAAAATAGAGCTGCATTACCCATGCTTTGCGGCACAAACAGCCTTCTTGAGTACACAATAAGCCCCTTGAGTCGGTGCAGGACGACAGTGTGTATTTGTTGTGAGTTTTATATTTTGCACTTCCAGTCCACCGTGCGACACACCCAAGCCCCACCCATTTTGAAGCTCTCGTCCTTTAAAAAGACTGTGCTATTTTTAGCGTTAAGGAGTTCAAGCCTCTGCTACAAAATGTGACTTTGACTTCAGTCAGAAGAGCAAATTGTAAAAATTGTCCAATCTATTCCTCTCTGGGGCAGAACACGCTGTAATGGTTGATGTAAAAAGCAGGATGTCTCTGATGGATTTATCAGTAGGAATGTGAGAAACTGATAAGATGTTTGTATTATATTCTACAATATATGTACATCTGAACTTGTGTGGGTGAAAATGTGTATGAACATTTGCTTTGATCTCTGAATTTTCTGTTATTATTTTTTATTTGTAAGCCTGTTTATGTCTTCCTGCATGTGTGTGTATGTGGATACATTCTTGTGCTGATGTGTTGTGCAGTAATAGAAGCTGTCCTGCAGCACACAGTCTGGTGTTTGCAGCCGGAAAGCTGTCATAAACAATCTGCTCCAGCGTCAGTTAAACAGCGAGCGTGGGAGAACTGGGTGCTCTATAGGCTACAACCAGCCGCACGTTCTCTAAATAGACCAACCCATCTGCCTAATGCACTGAAATCAAATTGAGCAATGGATAGCTCGTATGACATTGCAATAGTTATGCAACAACTGATTGACAAAGGCTTGGATTGACACTGGCCATCAACTCTGAGAGGTGTTAAGTTTTGACACTGAGTGAAAGTGAAGTCAGTGATATGCTACACTGTGAAAACTGGCAGACTGAAGACCTTTATCTGCAGGAAATATGGCTTTTATAGGTTCAAATGATTTCACACATAAATGTGATGAGGTTGGTGGAATGTGGGTTAGAAACAGAATGTAGCCCAAAGTCAATATACCCATATATCATTGTAACTGCAGTTGGACACATGCAGTATACCCTATAAATACTGTCAGTCCTTGAGCGTAGTTGGAGTCATCCATCTGGCTGCTGTAGACCTTGTGGATGCCTTAGAAATTCACAAGAAAATAGTTTTCATTTTACTAAAATCTATAGAACTATGTGGCTGAGAACAAGATGCACTAACCAATACAGTCTGTATCTCCCAAAGGGCAATATCATATTATTAATGACTTTAGTGCGTCAAGGGCACCTGACAGCGCGATTTAACTAGATTTCTACATAAAATGATCTGAACTCCTACAAATTCTGATTATAGTTTTCCACCCGGTGATTATGGTTACTGTCTTGATTTACCCATCGCAAAGAAAAGTTCAGAGAGAGGCATTGTGAGAGTTTTTTGCAACAACTCTCTGCGAACTACACATTTTTCTCTCCCGCAGCTCAAAATTAGATGTGATATCGATAATACACTATAATGTATCTGCAGGGGTTTGATATGTTTGTTGATCAATACCAGTGACTCAGCAATGTCTTTACAACAGGCACCTGACTTTAAAAAAAACTTTTTTTTAAAAAACAGTTTCTTCTCCGAGTTCAAGCTCTTAAATGATGGAGCTGGGAGCATGCAGCATATTTTCCTCAGAAATTGTTCTCTTTGCTTAAAACTTTGACTGAGACCGTGTCAATAAATATCACCAGCAGCTGTGCCAGAGGCTTATAAAACTAAACTTGTATAGAAATATTATTTTTAATGTACAAGTAGGAAGCCCTGCTTTCTGAATATTTCCTGCTCAACAATCTTAATTCGTGTTTTGAGATTTGAGCCTGCTCTTTGTTTGCATAAGCATAATTTTGCATATTTCCCTGTCATTAAAAAATATATCTAAACATTGTTAGATTAAAAGTTAGAGAGACTTAGCATTAATTGTTTATGAACTAGATTAAGTAAAAGGATTACCACTTTTTAACTAAATATCCACATCGCATTCTATCCTCTCAGTGAATGTAATGTACTCCATTCTTTAATTAGAGCTCAGAAGAGACCTTACTGTTTTAAATGCGCGTTGAATAACAGTTAATGTGAAGGTTCTTGGTTTCACACATGCCAGCTTGCTCACACGAGAGGCACCTGTGTTCAGAAACACAAACACCCCAAACAATATGTGAGTTTATTAAGACAGTTTTTCACACGTTCAGCAGGTTATACATTTGTAAATCTAAATCTGTATGTTGCCCATGATGGGCAAGGATCCTGCGTAGAATGTTGCTGTTTCCCAATCGTCGAGACTTTCTCAGAGCTGCAGCTGTTGTTTCCTCTCTGACATCTTCCCGTTCAGCGTTTCATAGGGATGAATTCCAGAGCAATCATGTGCCCGTTGTCTCAACATTGTGCCATCTGTCAAGCTGTGAAATTCCTCCTCCGAGCGCCGAAACGATAGCCAGTGGGGGGAAAAAAGCGAAACAAAAAAAAAAACAAGGAAGAGGTAATGGAAAAAAAAAAGAAGATGTAACAAGTAATATTAATCTAAACGCTCTGGTTTTATTGGTGTATGAAGCTGAGACTGTGTAGTCCCAACACTGTCATCAGAATAAAATGTTGCCATTGTGTGCTTCTGCATACCACAGATACGTATTATCTCAGCGTAATTTGTTTTTGAAGAATCTGACACTTTTTGTATATGGGGCTGAATGTGAATACACAAAATCCAGGAATCTTTTTCCACCAGAGTAGAGTTTAGGAAAATATCAATGTTGGGTTTAAATATTAATAAAAACATGGGAGTCATTTTTTCTGGTATCTTCCTCCAGCCCTAACCAAGTGCTGTCAGTGCCAAAAGGTAACTGTAAGAAGTTTAATAAAATGCTTTTCTGTCTGAGAAGCACAATCGTTATTATAACTTTATTCTATTCCCTCAAATGCTAAAAGTGCCATGAGCGGTTCAAACTCTATAACACTGACATATACATATCTAAAAATGTTGATATGAAGCATATTTCATTGCTTCAGAAATGTATCTGTGGTTTGCAGAAACATGCAATGGCAGCATTTAACCTGGCTAATGGGCTGGTCGTCCATGTGCCCGTTGTCCAACATATTATATGAATATATTCTGGTTTCCTTGTGTTACGGCGGGCCTAGGGGAACCGGAGCGAGTACAAAAAAATCTTACCTTCCTAAACAAAACAGGAGAAAAAAGTGCCATAAAGAAAAGAGCTTCCCACCACTACCACCAAACAAAGGACTGCTTAATGTAGAATGATGAATATTTACAAAAACACAGGTCAAATAGCACAAGGTATACGAAGTCACTAATCGGTTGGAATCGGAGAGGCAAGCCCTGCGATGTCGTCATGCGACATCCGTTTAAATCCGGCGGCATCGGCCAATCATCCTCCACTTCCTGGGCGGTCACCGAAAGAGAGAGAGAGAGAGCAGGTACGCAGCATTCTCTCAGGTGGGGAGGAATAATACACGGGAAAATGGCACACTATGACCTCGGGGCCATAACTCTGACTTGTAGGTTGCGTTAGTGTTGGCTAACTACAATGATGCTGTGCTTGGTTTTCCACTCACTCATTCTTCTTCACTTCCCTTTCAAATAAATACAAATAAATCAAATTACATCTTTTTTTTCTGCTCACAATACCTTTGTAGACTTTAAAAATGCCCTTGTATAATTATTTTTGTTTATCTCTGCCTTAGACATATCAGTGCTTCACTGTCTCCACTAATTAGGTATCTTATTAAACTAACTCCCTGAGCAGGGGAACTATTCAGCCAACAGCGCCTGAATATGTGTTATCATGTTTACTTGATTAGAAGTGAAAGGAGCCCTGATGTCACCTTTTAGATTGTCATTGATCGTTTTTCTCTCCGTCAAACAACAAGAGAACAAATGCTGCTTCTACTTTGCTCAATAGACTCTTTTCTCTTTCGCTGCACACCTGCTCTTCACAGCTGGATGTCTGACAAACTGATTCAGATTCAGTGCTTCCTGTTGTTATATCATGATAGCTTAGGTTGGAATTTCCTGGGTTACTTGTAGAGGGAGCAGCCAGGCTTAATCAAGTTATGTTTTTTTTTTTAAACCCGTATGTGCTCTCGTGATTGGAATATTCCCCAGAGAGGCCGCCGACTTGAAGTTACTGATAATGTCACATTTTGCAGTCACTACTGTACACTGTATGCATACTAGGTGAATTTCCACTGTGAATCCTAATGTGAAACCAGTGCACGTTCAGAACGTCCTCTCCATTTCCAGCTCCTGTGAATGACGGTCCTAAACCTCTCACCAGCGGCTATATTCCCATGACGGATGTTTATGACAGGGATGTGATCCACATTTTTTTGCACCCCCACGTACACACAAGCTCTAACAAACATGCATACACACCCACATGGACAAAGTGAATGACATTCCAAAAGAGATAATTCATTGTTATGGTTTTCCAAACCGGCTGACGTCCCCATTTCCAGCGTGCAAGCCTGTGGGGATTTATAATAGGATGCTTATCATTATGCAGCAATGCCAAGGAAGATGGGCAGATTTGGGAAATTAAATTTACACAAAAAGGACAGCGGAAATCAACCAGCTGTCAAGTAAGTGTATTCTGTTTAAGATTTGTGCATATGTAGGGAGTATTTCTTTGCAATTTTTACATCCCCTTTTTGACAGACTCTGAAGTCTCCTTTCACTAAAAAGCTCATGCTCTTCTTGCTCAGTACCGAGAGTCCACTTTGATTAGACATTGGAGGAGGTGAAGGGAAAATGAATCTTTGCAACTCAGAAGCATGACACCATTTCAGCACTGAAATGAAAAGAAAACCCAGTGTTAAATCTTTGCTTCAGCTCTCTTTCAACAGTTTATTCACTGTATCTACTGTAAGAACTGTGAGTTCCCACAGGCTCCCAGGAGTCTAAATCTAATACTGCACTGTACAACTATCGTCCCCTTCTTTCAGTGGCAAAATTCCATTTTCTTTCATTTTTACTTTCTATCTTTGTGTCCTGGTGTGAATAGTAAATGGTAAGTGATGAACACGTATAGACTAAGGAAGGGATAGGGTGAGGGACAAAAATGCAGAAACAGAGCCATTATTAAAATAAAGAAAAGAAAGAAAGAAATATTTGTGTAAATATTTTCCCAGTCTTCCCTTTGTATGTTAGAGGTAAGAAGAAATGTCTATTTCACAATCTGTTAGAGCATTAGGTTTTTAACTATCAGGCTATTTTCCGACACTAAATTGAAAATTGAATCTGTTTGTGTATTACTTTTGTCTTTTGTCACTCACATAATTTCAGTCTCACCTTGTAAACCATTTAAAATTTTCCGCGAACCTTTCGTATACTCTTATTCTACTTACAAAGCAGAATAAGAGCCAGTATTTTCCAACAATTAAAACAAACGCTGTTTCCCCCTTCAAGCATTTGTTTGCCTCATGCAGTTTAAAGCCCATCTAACTTTGCTACTTTGGCAAGGTGCCTTATTTCATGCATCGCCAGCTAGCTGTGTACTTGTTACTTTTTTATGAGCTACAGCAGATGTGTTCTAGGTGCCATCTCTGTTGTTTTTAAGAGTTTTAATGTACAGGTGGCAGGTTTTCCCCTTAATTCTCCCCTCTGTTTCCTGTTCTCATTGCCCACTACTCAGCATTTACTGCTAGTCTGATCTGACCCAGCCTCTCTTTCTCTCTGCAGTAGCACTGCAGCTCCATCAATCAGGCACACGCAGCAAGCAGTCCAGAGCTCATCCAATGAAGACAAAGATGGTTCTGTGATAGACACAGTGGAAGAAGTGTGTGTCATTGCACATATGCATTCAGGCATGCAGACGCACACACACAGGCTGTCAATTTATGAGACTGTGCAAGGCCCTGCAGGGAATTAATTATTTTCAAATGTGTTAACATTATTTAAATCTAGACTTATCCATATAGATCTCTGTGCCTGAGTGGAATTTCCCAATTAAGAAGACTGGAAGTGTGTATGCATCTGTTTATCAGTGTTTGTCAATACAAAAATGCATGCACACAAGTAAGTTTATGTGCTGCTATCCCTCTGTGTGTCTTGGAAAAAAAAATTTTGTGTTCTGTAGATAACACAGGGCACACAAGGACTCCTGACACATGCACAAACAAAACAAAACAAACATACAGCAAACTCAATCCATTTCCTACCTGCTGTATTCAAAATGAGCATGTACTTGTGTTGTGTTATATCCATTTGCGCAATAGAACATGCATAAAATGAAATGCTATATGGTCATTCATAGAATTAAATAATAATTAAAGTACGCTTGTGATTCCAATACAGACGTTATTTATGCACTGAAAGGGCATTAAGTAAATCCACAAAGAGACATTTATTACATTGTGCATCCAGAATGAAAATTGGTTCAGAGCATGCTTCAGCACGTTAAAATAAACAACTTTAGTAGATGTTGAGACCATTAAGTCCGGACCCCTAATAGCATCACAGAGGCTTTCATTTCATGGCTTTTCCATGTGGAAAATGCCAGGGAGAGATTGTTGTTTGGTGCATAGTGGGACTAATTTCACTTGAAAGGCAAAATATCTCAGGACAATATTGCCAGCTAATGATACGCCATGATGCTAATTAAAAAATTTCACTGTGTCTCTGGTGGAGAATGACAGAGTAGCGACATAGTAGCAATTGCACTGCACCATCAAAATAGTTTTCATTCTTTGCATAAGAAAGAAAAATATGACAGTGTTCAGAAGTTATTGCCTTTAATCTTAAAAAAAACTACCAAGACTGGGTGTAATTTGTTTCTTTTTAATAATTTAGTATCATCTTTTAAAGATTCAAACTCAGGCTCCTTGCTCTATTTAATGGTGTGTGTTTTCTAGATTGCACAGTTGCTCTGTTAATGAGCAGTGAGACAAACTATACGATTCACATTCGTTCCCCCTCAGAATGGTATTTCAGAATTAATCATCTTTAATTACCAAAAACTTGGAATATAACAAGGTAATATTTCTGTTAGAAATCAATGTCTCTGCACAGTGTCAATATTTTAGCTTTGTTTGGCTTCTCTGTCTTTTGCTTGTGGCTGATGTCTCTCCGTAGTTTGTGAGTTAATCACTGACATAATTTATATTATTTGCATTGCTCCATAATGTCTCAGATACTGTAGTCATGTCCATTCTTTGAAGTGTAGATGTGAGCGTGTACAACTGGGTACGATATGTAGTGACTGCAGGTGTTATTATAAATTTGCTCGTATTCTGTAATTGTCCGATGCACATGTTTTTAGGCATCGCTTAGCCCAGCAACATTACATTTTACCTCCATATGTCCCTTTTTCGCTGGTGTGGCACACACGGTTTAGTGACTCCAAGGCCTGCCTTTCTTTGGTCATGCATGTGTGGTTCCCACTGCACCGTCACAGCAGGGGGTAACTGCACTGACCCATGATATTATGCCTGGGAACAGGTTCAAACTGTGACTCTCTCCATGCTCAGCTGAGCTGCCTGGTCACTGGAAACTGACTGGCTCAACAAGTGGGGCTCTGGAGAGGGCAGTATCATTTCTAAATGCTGACCAAAAAATGCTGGGAACTATTATGAGACGTATCATTATTACTGACTCTTACACTCTCCCATGTCAATCTGTGGTGAGGCCAGAATGTTTACGAGAGACAGTACAGGCCAGAGCGACTGTGATGCCATTGGAAGGAAGGCATGAAGTATGACACGAGACTGAAAACACACTAATTGGCAGAGCTGCATCTGTACATAGAACATCATCCAACCTTCTGCATCGGAATGTGGATTGAACGTTTTTTTCTTAGACTTGGCTGACAATGTCAAATATAAAGAATCCAAATGGGAAAAGAAAGCTTGAAACTTTGTGTACATTTTTTCATGCAAGGTCCAAAGATCAAGGTCCATCTTGTTACAGTTTCTCTTGCTCTTGTTCCCTTCTTCTGCCAAGATAGACATTTACTGTAGTTGAAGGCTGTTTCCCATATATCAGAATGCCATTAGCAACTCGCTGCATGTTCATCTGAGAGTAATCGATGCTGAGTTACATCTCACAAGGGTGTTGCTAGCATTCAAGGGAAATTGCAACATGCTTGTTGCTTCACATAGGTTAGGTAGATTTTGAGTTTGGATATTTCCCTTCAATCAGGATACTGTTAGTATCCTGCCACATCTTTATCTGAGGCCGCAAGGATGTTGTCTGAGTTTCAAGAAAGCTTTGGACTGAATAATACAGGTCAGTGCTGTCTATCATGACATATGACATAATTTGATTATTTACACCGAATCTGATTAATGAAAGAGAAAAGAAAAAAAGCTAAGTTCTGATACACAAATCTGTCTTTGGACTTTTCCATCTAATCTTTGATTTCTGATATTGGATATTGTGGATATTATATGATTTGAACATTTATTGAAATGAAACCATGTGAGTGAAGTGTAGAGAGAGAAATATCTATTTGGTGGAGCTGTTAGCAGCTCATAGACATCTGAAATGTGACCCTGCAAACTACACACTGCATTCTGTAAGACGTCAGAAGCCCAGAAGGTTGGAAATCACCAATACCGTGGTGAACCAAACCTTAACCATGGCATTGTCAGTACAGTACTTTAATGCTACATTATCAGCCATCTTCAGTGTGTACTTACATTTCAATGTAATTCAGTTTCATTTATGTTATGTAAACATGTTTTTGAGGATGCTGTTTCTGGACATGGTATAACATTCAGTGTAACAGCCAAACTGCTGGGAAATGTTGCTCAGACAGCTCTGCTTGAAGGTGGTCCGCTTTGCATAGCAATCCTCTGTTTTGAGCGCGCCAGCTTCCTTCTTCCTTTTGCTGTGATTCTGGTACTTCTCAAACCCATGATCCAGTTTCAAGTGTGACCTTCAGCCAACGCGGGGACCCACTGGACTGTAGGTACCGGTTTGTCAAAAGAAAAGAAAAGACAGCAAGCATAGGAAATGATCCTATTTTAAGTTAGTAAGTAATGACATGTTTTTTTGAAATAAAAACCGGGCACACATTGAGATACACACAGTCACAGTTGGAGCTTTCACTTACAGCAAAAGCTGAATGGATGCCTGTTTCCTGCTGTACTACCCAGAGTTTTTCTTTTGGTCTCCTCCTTGCCATTCAGCTCAGAAGTCAGGCGGTTCAGGTTGGCTTTGTTTGCCACCTGTGGCAGAAAACAAAGCTCAGCCTCCTCACACCTCCTCTGCTGCTCCTCTTTCAGGTGTGTCGGAGTCTAGGAATTTAGGCCTTATGACTAGTTCCTTTCCCTCCAACATCACCTTCTTCCACTGCAGCTTCTGTTTCTTCAGTTCGTCTTGTTTCTACCTCCATTCTTTCTGCCTGTATTTCTCTTTCCTCTCGTTCTTGGTTGCATCTCTCAACCATTTCCTGAGCAGCTCTTTTTCCATGTCCATTTCTTTCAGCTCTCTGAACATTTCTCTTCTGACTTCAGTCCTCCTCTCTTCCATGTTTAAGTTTCCTTGTGTTCTTAAGAAGCTCCATTTCAGTCTGGTGTTGAGTTTGGTGTCTTGCCATCATTTTCTAGTCAGTTTGCGCTAGGTGTCTTTCTTGGAAGATATAATCAGAAAGTGGTCAAAGACAACTGGAGAGACAACATGGTAATAAAGAGTTTAGACACGATGTTGTCCACTTTGATGGAGATAAACTACAGAAAAAGGACAATCAACACAAAGGTATAGAAAATCAGATAAATCATTCTATTTTTCAATTTTGCATTTTTACTTGGTGTCAGATATGATCTGAAAAAATGATCGCAATGTTTGCCGATTTCAGTCTGGAAAAGGATCAAATTTTGAAATTGAAAATGTGTAGGAATCCTTTACACGAGATACGATTTAAAAGTACCATTGACACTCAAAGCGGTCCATCCATCCTTCGCCTTAGTTAAAGTTGACGGGTTTGTTATTCAAACCTACAATGTTGTTAACATTGTAGTCAGAGCTATCTTATTTTTTCTTCCTTTCGTTTTCCTTGTAATTTCTCTTACCCTCATGTAATAATCCCTGCTACGTTCTCTCATGTTGTTTTGTTTCCTTGGAGCCTTATTATGAATGTCCTTTTGCTTTTTTCTATATTTGCTGTTGCCTTCCATCAGTGGCTCTCCTTTTATCCTTTTTCCTCTCTGCCCTCTCACTCTTCCTCTCACCCTATTCTCCTCAGAGATGTTCATCCTTTTCCTTCCTCTTCAGTGAATTTCAGAACCAATCCATTCCCACCATAGCCTGTTTCTCAAAATAATTACCCTAAGATGGAAGACTGAGAGAGGCAGAGATGGAAAGGGAGTAGATGGCAATTGATGGCAGGCAGGATGACAGTGTAGATGAAAGAGTGAGTAAAATCAGAGATGGAAAAAACCTGGCTACTGATAAAAGAACAGAATATATAAGAATGGAGAGAGGCAAAGTTCAAGAAAGGAAAAACTAGGAACATATGTCTAAAAATCTGCAAAGCCTTCTCATATCAGCTCAACTGTGCAGGATTTCAGAAACAAATCTAGCCAGTTTCTAATCCTCTCCATTAGCAGCAAAGGTAATATTCTCATCTGAGAACAGTGGATATTGTTAACATCCCTTGCTTCAGAAACATCAGCTAATACATGATAAGCAAACACAGTTAGCGCTTTATTGCCACAGCACAAACAAAGCTAACCACCATAAGCCTCATTATGTATTGCTTGGCCATGAGCAATGCTAATTCCTGTTAACGCTGCCAGGTATTACTGACACAGAGAACAATGCTAAATCCCTGTTAGCGAACCCCAGCCACTGCAGGGGCTTAGCACAGCTTGGGTTTCCATTAGCCTGGCAGCATAGATGTACACACACGCACTCACATACATAAGCAAATGCACTGTCTTGCGTGCACACTCACATAGCCCCCTGATTCCCATTAACCTGTGGGAGCTCCTGCATAGCTGGGAGAGAGAACCCTAATTTGTCAGCCTGCCGTGGGTCTTGGAACTGAAGGTCATTAGCAAATAGAGTTCACCTCTAATTACTGCTGGACTTCCCTTAGCATGAGTGAACATATGTGTGTGCATCTACTATATATGTGTATATAGTGAGTGTATGTGCACGGGGATGCAGTTGCAACAACAAACACTAATATGAAAGGTTAGGGTTGTTGAGTGTGTGCCGTTGCTCTATTCACATAATAAGCTAAGCATCTGCTGTCGTCTGCTAATTCTTTCATGGAAACAAATACTTTTTTTGGAGGCTGTGTTCACACTGCAGGCAAAAGGTTCTTTGTGTTTATGTGATTCACAGCTGCTCTGTTTCATGACAGTGTGAACAGCACGAATCACATGAAGTCTGATACTTTCAACTCTGATCTGGGCCACGTTGAAGAGCTCAATTCAGAGTTCAAGTGTACCCAATGTCAGATTACAGTGTGAACAAGAACAGCAACAAAGACATCACATGCTGCATGCTGTCAAACTGAACGTCTATCTCGTTCGGTCCTAAATACATTTCTGATTTTTTGCAATGTCACCTCAGCCAACTTTTACGTCACTCTAGCTCAACGTTTGTCACAATTCTGCGCTAGAGGGAGTCACTATGTGAACAAAATTTGTCTTTCTTTTTCTTCATCCTCATCATCTGCTCACAAATGTATTGGCTTCAACTGCACATCACTTTAAAAATGAAACTGTAAACTCTGACCTCAGTGGTCTCCATGTTTACTTCAGTACAACAGTGTGCTGCATGTGACGTGTTTTATGGTTCTTTTGTGGGTCAATTCAGGACTATAACCAGTTCACACTGGAATCTGACAGAGGCCACATTTAAAAGAAAATATCTACAGCCACACAAAACAATCTGATCCAAGCAATAAATCTGAATTGAGCAGTAAGGCTGGCATTGTGAAAATAGCCTTAGTAATATGAGATGAAAGATGGATGGCATCATGTCCCTGACTTTGATAAAGCAAATTTAATGTATTCCTTTTTCTGTACTTTCAACATCTCCCATTCTTTGTCTGCCTCTGTGTCTCTGCATGTCTCTCCTCTGCTGTGGTGAATTTCTCTCTCTGGCTTACTCTCTGTTTGCCCTCCTCCCTTGGATCTTACTTCTTCTGTTGGTTAGAGTGCAAGACATCTGGTGAAAACAGGACTTATTGATTATAGGATTATATAAGCCATCAAACTTGTACAGTCCTCAGAGCCCTCGTGTTCACTCTCCTGCCAGCCCAGAGTCATAGATAAGAAACGTCTGGGTACCTGTGATGTCCATCTAAATCACCAATGCTAATTTTTAACCCCTAAAGGTAGTCATTCTTTTAGATTATTCTATTATTTATTCTTTACCAAGGCAGCTAAACTCCTTACAAGGTCTACTGTGACCTTGACCTCTACATGTATGTGGCGAATTACAATCAAATCCCACGAGTTATGACAATTATATGATTATTTTATTCATGTCACCTTATGTTAACAAATGGGAACTTTTGGAAGTTTGTGAGCTTGACCTTTGACCTAGAACAGCCAACCTGTAAACATCTGTAGTCACTGTCATGAGGAACTCACACAAAAAAATGAGGATGATTTGTCCAAAATTGTGGACACTAGACTATTAACAGACAGACAAACAAACAAATGATGGCTAAAAATATAAACTCCTTGGTAGAGGTAAGTTTGGATTCGATGCGATTTCATCTAAATTGGTCTAAAGATGGGAAATGTGAACAAAATATGCACCAAACTTGGTTTGGGTTCTAGAAACTTATTCAGACTCTACACCAGCATGGGACCATTTGACAGGAAGTTAATTGCCCATATTCTGTATCTGGAAGATTTGGATTCCAACACATATTCAATACATATTTTTTTTTTCTTTTAATACTTCTCCCCCATCCCCCCATCCTG
>JAPQRN010000014.1:15969986-15990097 GCA_037367275.1 Coranthus polyacanthus | reverse complement strand
GAAGATTTGGATTCCAACACATATTCAATACATATTTTTTTTTTCTTTTAATACTTCTCCCCCATCCCCCCATCCTGCATTTGTCTTTGACTGCCAGTCAGAACATATTGTTTCTCAGCATGGCAGAGTTTAGGGCTGACAAAGGGGTGGAGGGCAGTGGAGGGAGGGTTATTATGGGCTTCAGTTGCCAGATTGGCAGCAAATCATCTTTATGAGAACGCAGGAGGGCAGAGTGAAGCTCACAATTTTGCCGTTACGTCTGTAGAGGAAATGACTGAGGTCCATCCAAGTTTTACCGACAGCCAGTGATTCACTGATTGCTCTGATCTTGACCTGCAGGAATTCATTGCGGGGGACACTGAAACAAACCCTGCATGTTTTATTATGCAGTATTTTAGTGCACATTTCTTTTTCTCTGTTTGCTTGATCTGTGTATGTGTTGAAGTTTTGATATGTGGGAAAAAAGGGTGTCCTAATTGAAATTACACAGAAAGGTACAAGCACACAGGTAAATATAGCTGTATGTAGTGCAGGAGATAATGAGCACCTGATGTTGAAATATCGGTTTATTAATGAATACATGTACATACACTTACTGTAAACACAGAGGCAAACACAAACCTGCTTAAGTTTTCAAATTGAGCAGTGTAGTTATTCACTATTTATGATGTACCAGAGACAATTTCACACATGAGATCTCATGCTACAATTTCTCATTGCAGTGATACGGCGGCAGGTGTGTGTGTGTGTGTGTGTGTGTGTGTGTGTGTGTACGCTTGTTCTTTTGTACCTGCACATTAGCGCGTGTGTGTGTGTGTGCGCGTGTGGAACTTGATATCTGAGAATGGTAAAAGTTCAGCTTATGGATGGAGAAACAGGCAATGCTCTGCTCATAATAACCAGCATACTTGAATAGTCCAGCCAATTAAATTTAAATGCTCGCGAAGAGGAGACAAAGATGTAAATTCACAGCTCTAAATGATTCTGAATAATAATATGATTAATTTTAAATCGATTTACAGCCGCATTGTTTATTAAAGGTACTATTAAACCCTTCATAATACATATTGCGAGCACCATATCACAGTAAATGCCTGAACCTTTAGTCATCTTGTGGCTTCTGTGGACTGAATGAATTTACTTGCTTAGGACCAGTTGTTAATTGGAATCCGGTAGTGTAATTGAGGGTATATGCAGGTAAAGATTATCCATCCATTTCACTTTCTGCTCATGATGGACTATGCTTATCAACCTAATTACAACTGGCACAGAGTGGCGGCCAAAGATTTCTCCAACCCTGCAGCTTTCCTCAGTGAAAATCCACTGGTGTTCTTTTTACTGTACTGTAAGTGAACTGCATAATCGGCATTAGTATAACACAACTCCCTCTCCCAATTATCTGATTACAAGACTTTTTATTTCTCTCATGAAAGTCAGAGTAATTTAAATCTACTTTTTAATGATAGAGTAGTGTGTGTGCTATGTGAACAATATTCTGAAAAATGAAATATTGGATGATGCTGAGTATACAACAATATGTTACTGACATAATTACAGTCTTTATATGGGTCATTAGACCACAATAGCATCATTGTTACTAACCTTTGCTTTAATAACAGTGCTCTTAAAACAAACTATTCCTGCATGTTCCTTTGATACCAGTCTAACCACTAACCAATAAGCCAAATCCCACAATCCTACTATGGTCTGCGCATGATGGTATTTTAATGGCTTCTAAAATGAAAGCCATTCCCACCTGAAGAACCATGGGAAATAGTTAATAATTCTGTGTTATTATGAGCATCGTGCAGGACCCTTAGTTTGCCGGGAGAACGCGCAATTGGCCACCGTAGTCGTCTTTCTGTTCTCCACGAAAAAATAAGCAATAACAAGTTTTTGAAATCTCTCAGGGCAAGATTTGCTAAGCTGTTTGCTCCTTCTTTGCACACATTTGGGCACATAGAGTTGTGCATGTGATGTATCAAGCAGCAGGTGCACCAGCCTGGGAGCACAGAGCACAGAACACATTGTACTGGATTAACTAATATTTGTGTAATTTTTTTTCCATCTCTGAAAAAACAAACAAACAAAAAAAAAAAAACAGATAACACTGGTGTTTTATAGTCTGGAAATGTAAATGAACATATTTTGAATTTTAAATAAATGTTAATTACTTAAACAAAATATGTACTGTATTACTACATTAGATCATTGTTCTGTTCATTGCACTGCTGTTACCTTGGGATGCCAGTGAATTTTTGGCCGTATCTACACCACCTACACTCTCCACCTGTTCATTGTTGATGAATCAGTTGCTTCGATGAGGTCAGCTGGAGTTACTGCTCTGCTACACACATCCGAACAGTGCTGTGGCTTTTTGCAATTTCAAATAAGATTTATAGTTTTTTGAAGAGTGATGATTTGCGAATTTATTATGTAATGTCACATTTTTCCTATGCATTGGCAGCTCTCCACTCCACAATGTCTACGTTGTAATTTCTGTTCTGTCCTTGCTGATCTTTTGCACTTGGAGTGCACTTGAGTCCACTGACTGCGTAACGTGCTGACTAAATCAGGTGCTAATTGCATGCAAATTACAAAAACTGAATAAACGTTGCGATGCAAATTTGCCTTGTACTTCACCGCACATACAAATTTATTATGACACTTATTTAATCAGTTCACATTGTAACATGACTATAACTACACATAAAGACAATTTCTTCCTTTATACTATTTTCATTTATTTATTCATTTTTATATGTGTCCTTACAGTATATATATCCAGACTATCCATACCCTCGCAAATGCATATAAACATGTTCTCATTTTGTCTCCCTCTTGGCCCTTCTCTCTGGAATTTGAACCTGCCATTCATTTAACGTCACACATAAACACACCCATCCGTGAACACATGGACACACAGAGCGTATCTGCGAGGGACTGAGATGGCTATGCTTCATGCAGCTCTGAACAGATCAGTTCTGGTTGAGAGTTCACTGAATCAGGCAGGTATAACAGATCTGACTTGGCACCCTGTGGACAGGTCAAACAGCCCAGTATATACTCAGTGAGAGAAAGAGATCGAGATTAAATGCAGTCTGATGAGGAGCTGATGAAGTTGGTGCTTAGACATGTGTAGGAGAGAGCAGTCCTTAAAGGTTCCATTCCCCACGAGATGCCAAAGGTACAGGAAATATTCTAGCTGAAATGCAGCATCTGTAGTTATTATATAAACGGGAATTTTTCTTTCGGTGATAAAGTCTTCGAGAAGCCTTGTGGCATTCTGCGTCGTGCTTATTCTTCTTCTCGCACTTCTGTTTACCTGGGTTTTGTTGGTGGCTCATGTTCTGTCATTTTATTTGTGGCCTGTAAGAGTAAATGTGTGGAAAACACATCCCGATGCTTTTGGCTCATTTTACAAACATTGCATCTACAGCCTCTGATTTAAAAAGTATCACAGTTACACACAGGGACATAATTATTTGTAAACACCTTGATTAAGTCACCTGAGCAATTCATTTTTCATGCAGTAACAACATAAGCCACTACACTTTTCATTTGTGTGTTTTAGAAAGCCACACAACTTACTGTTTTTTGGGGGTTTTTTTTTTGCTTTTGCCTATAATAATTATAAATTATACCTTTATGTTACCTTCCTCCCTTCTCATTCCAAAGTAAATCACATTAGTGTCACGACACCAAAATTATGACTTCAATACAATACCTGCCCTTGATACCGATACTGAAATGATACCACAGCAAAAACCTTAAACCAGGAAAAGTAATGAATAATACATGACAGAACTTGAACCCTTTTTTTAATTAAATAAAGAAAACGGTTTAATAGCCTGTTCTCATTTTTAAATCTAATTTGACTTTAATAAAAACTAAAAAAAAAAATGCACTTAATAGAGCACAGACCTCTCTGCAAAGGAGGCTTATTGAGTATTTTTCAGTCTCCTTTAGTTCACGACTAGTTACGTATTTCCACATCGCACACATTTTAATGCCTTGGCTAATAATATATTTTTTTAAAAGCACCATATTTCCAGATTTAAAATGTGTTTGTTCTAGCCATACTGCTGTTCAAACACGGAGCGGCACACCGTGTCTCTCCTGCGGTGCTGGAGGAGCCAGGTTCAGGCTCACAAAACCTCTGAGGTTTTACAGGTGTTACAACGTGCATTAGTTTCTGTTCGGTTAACTCTTTCGGGAGGAATAGACACTCCTTGTGCGGATGCATGTGATGTGTGATAGAAAATAAAAATAGCGTAAAGTGAGTGAACACAGCTTCGTCACACTGCGACGGAGAAAAAGGTTTGCTTGTTACAAAATAAACCACACTTGTTTGACTTATATTTTAGAGTGCAATTAGCAGTGTAATTAGTATGTTATATATCACATTAGGCAACCTGTTGCTCTTTGAGTTCTCCCTGTCTTTCTCGGTCTGCGTAAGTTCCATACTGCGTTTACAGAAGTGTGTAAGTGTTATTTTTCGCTTCATACATCTGATTCTATACCGTTTAACAGCATGGTTTCACAGTATAGTATCGCTACGCTGTGCAACACTACACCGCATGCCTTCATCTGCCCCTCTATCAAAAGTATTTTACCAAATCAGCAACAGCCAGAGGATTCTTACCAGGGGGCCACTGTGTTGCCACAGACCTCCTATAAACCAGCCTGAGGCTCAATGGATTACCAGTGACACAGTGAATCAGTCATCCTGAGCAGACCTTTAATTACTGGAATAAATAATAGATGGACCTACACAACAGACATACAAGGATTTATTGAATTGACCAAACTAACTGAATGTTAGGTTGCCAAAGTTTCATGGATAGATTGTTGAAACACACTGAAGAATTGTTAGTCACTGTTACGTGCAACATACTCACCGCAAGGAATTGACTTGAAGAGTGGGAACTGTTATCAGAAGATTACACGGTGTTTTTATGGAGATAGGGACAAACAGTAGGACATAGAGAGAGACTAAGAGCTGCCTTTGCTCTTAAGTATTTTAATTTTTGTTTAAATCTGTCAGACTTTCAATTGTCAGACTTCTGGGAACATTCAGAAATGTTTCTTGAGACCATATGCTGGTTGTAAAATAGCCACCCAACATATTGTCTCATGGAGCCTCCATTGGTCCATTAGTTGGTGCATTTGAATGCTGCCAAAGGTATTTCTTAGATTTTTTGTCTTATGAAATATGGCCAAAAGTAGGAGCTTGTGCAGCACTGATTATTGTTTCCATTTCCCTGATTTTGCTCTGTGTTATGACGGAGCTACAGTGTACAGTTGTTTTTGGTTTTGCAACGTTTCAAATGTTAGTTTGAATTTCACTTGACAGATGTAAATGTAGAAGGAAGCAGCAAATAAAAGGTACATGTGTGTGTCTGTCTGTGCGTGTGTTTGCATGTCTGCCTTTATGTGTGGTTGCTTCATCCAAAACATCTCATTATGCGCTTGGTCTGTGCTCACATTGGCACAGGGCACCAGATCTGTTGACAAAAATTGTTTGGTGAGGCTTCCAAGACATGAAAAATGAATCTGGACCAAAAAATTTAGATTAACGGCTCAAGCAAAGCGCTGGCAAGCCTGGGGTGGTGGTGGGTAGTTGGTGGGTAGTCAGGAAAGCCAGAGGATGGTAGGGTTGAAATAGATATTATTAGTGAAAGTGTAAAGAGGGACCGAACAGCATGGGAAGAAGAGATTTACCTTTTAATGACATATCCTTCAAGGAGAGAGGGGAAATAGCTAATAGCATCTTTATTCACAGTCCCATGTGCACACATAGAAAGAATAGGTGGAAAGAGGTAAAGGTGAAAGAAGTGTTGGAGGGATTAATAGATAGAATAACAAGGTAACTCGCCCTGAGGCAAAGTGACTTCTGTAATTTCTTCTGTAATTCTGTGCTGTATACATGTTTACATTAATGAGATAGAAAGAGTTGTGGGAAAGTCAGTTGAGACCAGCAGAAGACATTCAGACGAGAGATTTTATTGGAAACGACCTGAAATCACTTTAATTAAATTAATGTTGTTGAAATAGAAAACTAGCTAACGTTTTTCTGCACCTGTGTCTTGAGAATATTATTTCCTTTATAAATACGATAACCCTTCTTCACCTTCCTTTTCACACAGGACAAATTTTACATTTAGAAAATTTGGCACCTTGTCATACAGAGTTAAATGCCCATTTTAATTCCCACCGAGGTATTGTGTGAATTGAAATTGAATAGGCTCCCACTCTGGGGTCTACAAAATTGTTATTCACTCCACAGCCCTTCGCTATTTCATGCCACAAGGCAGTGGGAGCCATGTCCACAAAGGTGCATAATGGAACTTTTTACTGAATTTACAGTAGAAGCATAATGCACAGCTACACACACACACACACACACATGAATGCACAGAACTTTGACGTATGTGATCTGAATGTAAATCTGAAGCAGGCCTGGTGAACAGTCACAAAGTACTTAGACATATGTTTTTTTCGAATATGGGTATGTGTGTTTTTTTTTTTTACTAAAATGAATACCTTATGCTTAAGACAAGGTCAGTATAAACACACTGCAGATTTAAATATCAATACAGAATTTACATATGTGGTGCTTTGTGCCTACCTTGGTGGTGTTTTCATCTTTTCTGGAGACACAAAGCACTTTACTCTCCATCCGTCACTGTGACATAATTTATATAAATGTGTTTCTTTGTTCTCTGTTACTCTTTACTGTTTGAAAAGTGATCGAATAATTGTTTTATTGTAATGTGTTCTTGTATTGTGGCAACTTCATAGAGGTATGGGTCACCTGTTTAAAGGAATCCTTTTTTATACAAGTACATCAAAATCACTTACATTTATTTCATGCATTGCATTGAACACTTAGATCTAAGTTAACACAGTTTACCTTCGCCGAGCTGTGAGTAATGTCCCAGTTTTTCTCTCATTTTAACCCTTTCAGTGGCTTGAGTCTAGGGATGGGAACATTGGTCGGTTGGCCGAGACAGGCAGTCCACCTCCACAGTGATCCACAGTCCATTTTAGCCCAGACTAAAATATTTATGGCTTTTATGGTCCCCAGATAAAGCCACTAGCTTCAGTGATCCCATGACTTTTCCTGTAATGATATAACAATGGTGTAATATTTATGTTAGGATGCTATATTATTACCTAGCTCAAAGCACAGAGCACACAGAGCAAATCTTATTTTTCCTTCAAATTTTTCTTCAGAGTCTCGATACTGGAAAATGTTGTGAACCACCATCTGTAACGGCAATTAGAGAAGCGTTTTCTATGCTGTGGAACATCTGTTAATTTGTGTCCTATAGCTCTTTGTGAAACCCACAAGGGAGCTGCTGTCATGCAGTTCCAGGTGTACAGGACAACATGTTATGTATCTGCTTACTAATTAGCAAATGGCCATTTGACCGTTTTCTAAACTCTTTCTCTGTGACCCCAAAAAGAAAAGGGCAACTTCAAATTATTTTTGAAACCAAGAATCAGAAATTCTTTAATTTGTCAGGTTTGACAGCTGTGAAAATTTGACCTGGCAAGACAGGAATGACTTTTTTATGTAGGTAAATCCTTTGTTGTGTGGGACATTAGGGCCTTTAAGGAGTTGCTAAACACTAAACCATGTTTTTTGGGCTGTAAACAGAATTATGTGACTCCACTGCTATGAAACACATCAATGCTGGTGTAAATACTTAGAAAATCAGGAAATGTCTGCATTTCACTGGTGAAAATGGCTCAATACACTACCTTCTGTTTCAAAATCCTGTTGTGCTTTCTCAGCCTGATGCTGACAAAGAGTCAGCCAGAGTCAGCTGAGATTACTCTATGTCTTGTCATTTATGTAAAAAAAATCTCTTGTCCTTCAGTGGGACACACATTCAGACCAGTTTGAATGTGTCAGTTTTAACACCAAATCCACACAACAACACCGGCTGTAGAACTGTCTGGGAAAGCTTGTAGTTTTGACGAGCGCTTCAGGGCTTCAGGTTCCTGTGGGTAAGGACTGTATGACGCTAGTTACATCCACAAATGCCAGTTCAAAGTTTACTGAGCCAAAAGGAAGCCTTATGTTAACTGTATCCAGAAGCGTCGTCCAGTTCTCTGGTCTCGGAGGCATCTGGAATGAATCATCACTCACTGGAAATGTGGATTATGGTCAGACCAATCAGTATTCCGGGTCTTTTTTGAAAGAAATGGACGCCGTGTGATCCAGACCAAACACTGAACTGCATTAGTGGCTGTAACTCCATATTGTACTGCTTGACAAAGGTTTGCCACAGTATTTTGAGCCCATGTGGTTCTATCAGCTATAGATGAATGATGGTTCTTGACATGGTGCCGTGACATGGAGGGATCGGACAAAGGGATCAACTTTTTCTTCAATGTGTGAGTATGTGAGGAATGGATGTATATCTACAAATGCCATGAAGTTCACCAGACAAAACATGAAATATGTTGTATTATGTCTACAATGAAATACAAGTCAAAGTAAATTCTAATATCACTGTGGCTTACTTGGGGTTGCATTCCACATCCACACACCCCCCTTCTCAGCCCTTCCTCACCCCTGTCTCAGCCTCTTGCTGACTTCTTATCACTTTTCAGACTCATTCAGTGGGTGCAGTATGGATCAGAGTGGGGTAAAGTTACACTTTCTTTGGGTATCCAGAGGGCACCTCCAATTTTTTAGTCAACCTTGCTGACATAAGGCCATAGCAACTCCAGGCTAACATGCATGTACTGGCAACATAGAGGCAGATTATATATTAAATCTGTATATTCACACTGCATCTCAACTCTACTCTACAAATCTACAGAATACATACAGTATACACACCTTCCAGCTCAGACATCTACAGCATTACGCTGCATCTTCTCCTGCCGAAGAAAAATTCTCAGATAGAGGTAGTCATACCAAAATATGGATGGAGAGGCCAAATGAAGTTTATAAATACTGCATAAGAAATGAGGTCCTGGAGGAGGCCTCTATGGCAGCAAAACAAAATTCAGTTTCAGACCACCTCTCATTCTGTGCCAGGTGGACTTTGTCGACGTGAAGTGTGAATATGGTTTAAAAAAACAAAGAAAATGGAAAACAGAAAGCAGAGGTCTGGACTGCTCCCAGAAAAACCGGAGACCACAGATAGTCACAGACGGAGACTCTCACTCTCACTGGCAGTTTGGAGAGGCATACTACTTCTCCATGCAGCTGTTGGTTCTTTTGACAGCTTCTACTGTGTTCATGACTGGAGTCCAGAAAAAGCCCCCAAGCCCCCAAACTTCAGCGTTCAGTGTTATTGAGACGACAGACTTGAAAGCACTGAAAATCCACTCACAATAGTTTCACAGTCATTAAATAAAGATGGTGTGGTGTTTTTTTTTGGTTTGCCGATAAAGAATGCTGAATGTTGTTTACAGGCGGACTGACAGACCCCATTGTTAAAACATGGATGCCAAAAATTATATTTGCGGCTCACATTAAAAATCATTTTTTTGTCAGCGTTTGTCCAAAGTATTTATTGTTCAATGTGATCATACGAACTGATGCATGCAACTTTTATTGGGCTCAGTGTGGCATGTGGGCTACAACCCAGAAGTATTTTTCAGTTTTGTTGGGTTTTTTCCTGCTCAGTGATCTTTAGGATGTCATGAATTTCACCTTGGACTGCATTACATTCCATTTGTATCCAGCTCTTTTCAGTCCCAGAGATGTGGCAGTGGCCTTTTTTTTTTCAACATGTCCAGACTCTGTCTATCTATGGCTCTGCTCCCAGTGGTGGCAGCCAGCTGACACATCTCCTGCGTGATATTTTTTTCACATACTAGTTATTTACCTATAGCTGAAAATGCGACCAAGGCAGCCCTTTTTCTTTGCTATCTGCTTTTGTCTTCTCTGTCCCTTCCCTTGTCTTTCACTTCATCCAACTATCTCTGTTTCTCAGCCTCCATCTCTTCGCCTACCTGTTGCCTCCTGTTATAATCATGTGTAAAACTGTCTGTTACTCCCTGGTGAAAAGGCTGACATTTGCACATGGATATTGTACTCATTTGTTTGCCCTAAAGTACCTGAACATACAGAACCTTGCTTTGCACTTGAGACAAGGGCAAATATCAGCTGGTTTGATCTCATTTTGAGCACAAGATGTCTGCGTTCATGAATGTTTGCTGCTTTCTCACAAATGAGCTGCCAGTTACGTGATGCCTTCAGCATGCATTCAGAATTTGAGTTTGCACATGTAACCATGCATGTGTGTTCATTTGTGTAGGTATGTTCATTTTTATTTAATTACCTAAGATTTTAACTATTATAGCGCTACATTGTTGTGGTGCAGAAGTTGGCTTTGAGTAATTGATGTATTATCTGTATCTAGATCTCTTTCTTAGATTAGTTAGAAACAAAACACAGAGGCTTGTCTTTTCTTTCACATGCATACAGTTAACTTGCATGGGAAACTTTTGTGCACTGCGTTTTAATCATCTCAAAGCAATAAATCATCTAGGTGTATTACCATTGTTGGTAAAGCAGGATTCCTTGAGGATGGGAAAACGTGGAAAAACAGACAATGTTCAGATTTATTGCCTGTAATTTCAGGGCTGTAGGCTAACACAAATTGCCAGTGTGCTTTAAAAGTCCAAGCGTTTAAGTAGGTGCCAGGGTGTCCTGATGGGTGCACCGATAGTTCTAGCATTTGAATTAAAACGTCCTTTAGGTTGATGTTCCTGTAATATATATTACCATATTCTTCAGCTATGAACTGCTCACTGCAAGAGTTAAAGCAGTATGATGGAGATTGTTATGGTGTTACCACTTCATTTTTGCTCACTAGTGTCATCTGTCACAGCTTAAGGTGTCAATGCAATCCGAACTGAATTCGGACATGTGGAATAATCTCATTCAGCACTCTGATGAGCTGGCTAGATGAAGTGTAGATCCACTGACTAGAACTCAGTGTTAAACTGTAAAATTTGTAAAGTTTTGAAGTAATTCAGTTTCATTCATTGTGGGAAAATGGCTCAGATTCTGACCTCATCTTTATAATGTGCAAATTCAAATTACATTAAAGACCGAACTACTATACATTATAGCTTTGTTATATAATTGCTTGTTTGGAATTAGACTTTATAAGGTGTTGTGGAAAAAAATAACAATTAAATTGCATTCAGCCAAAACCAACTAAATGCCACAAGGATAATTGAGAAACTCATTTGAATACACGATGTTCCAAAGGGATAGCAGCTGTATTTGCCGCTGGTCCCCATGTGAATCCACAAAGCATGCCAAAGATTACACTGCTGGTCAAATTGACCACCTTTGGGATATTATGTACACAGAACCCAGCAGGCATATCAATGATATATTGAATAAGTATAAGATAACATATTGACAGGAATAATCACAACCAGTAACAACAGTATGTGGAAAAAATAAAGACGCAAAAGGCTGCAAGAGCTGCAGAGTTTTTAGATTAACTATGTGAAGTGAGGCTCATGTCGTGTAGCGGTGCAGTTTAGTCAGAGTGGACGTGGGCAAAATATTTTTAAATCTAATCAGTCACTTTGCAAACAAAGCCAGTAATATGGCGACATTTCCTCAGGAGAGGTGGTCATTATAACAATTAGAGAGTATTAAACCTTGGTTTCAAGAGGTTTGTGTTGTAATGGCTGGGGATTTATATTTCTGATTCGACAGGCCAGACACATTTTCTCTCAAGCTTGTTCACACATGTAATGCAGCCAGTGATCTGCTGCGTAGTTAACTCTGCCAAGGAGGTTATGTGATCACTCGCGTTGGTGGAAGGGTAGCACATGGGCCAAGGATGAACCAATTCAATTTTGGAGCAGATCCAGAAAAAGGGATGGAAAGTCAATTTTTTCTTTTTCTTTTTTTATATTTGTACATGGGGTTTGGTTGAAATAGTGGACTGTGGGACCTTGGTGGAGCTGTGCCCTTCTAGTTTTTAAGTATTTGCAAGGGAGCATTAACTTGCTGATTACAGGTATCAGTTTTTATCATTTGATCACTAAAATCATTTCACAAAGCAGTTTTCCCCACACCAGTGGCTTAAGAGGGCCCCGAGGAAATAACTCGAGCCATTAGAGACATGCACGGTATTTTTCTCCACGCCTTCGCACCTCCATTCCTTTAAAATACGCTTTCTCTCCATTAACTTCCCTCTCCCATTCCATTCATGGCTTTATTCCCAGCCTGAACTCTCCGGAATTCTGCATGTGATTATGTGTGTGACTGACAAACCTGCTGGAATAAGTGAGAGCTGAGTCTTGAGGAATTTTGTGTCATCCTGTGTATGACATTGTGTGTTTTAGTGCGGCAGGGTTAGTGTCGGGGATGCACCCTGTATGTTTTTAGGAATTTGTGGAAAACTACAAGTATTTTTGTCGATGTAGGAGATTCAGTTTGTGAATATTGAGGCAAGCATAATTTAGGACACTTGAATATTTTCACATTTTTGTAATATTATGACCAGTTCCAGCTGCAGCACAAATGCGCAAGTCATGTCCAAACACACCAACTCATGTGACTAGATTCCTTGCATGGCTATGGAGGATTCAGACTGCCTTTCACCAAGAGTAGCAGATGTTCTTCCATGTTTGACACAGTTCCAATCATAGTTAATGTGCCAGAAAACACTGATACTGAAAATAATGACATAGACAGCTCTAGTAAGGTGTAAACATACTTTTGATAAAATGATACTGTGCCGGGTAATTTATTTTGACACTCCTCTCCAGTGTATATTGTTGTCCACTTGTGCGATGGTGAGTCACTTACCTGATGCTTACTAGTGGATTTTCCCACCACGCCCGTACAAGGTGACTGGACAACAACCTCGTTACTTCTGGGTGTGTTTATACAGGCGAACCTCTGCGTCCGTGAGTGTATCGCCTGTCAAAACGCGCAGGGAGGGAAAATATGGATCTCACTTCCACGCCAGGAGGGAAGCTGCAAACCATTTCTCCTTCCATCCACAAACACATACACATTATGGAGCTTTGATTATGTTATTTTTTTTCTCTGTGAACTCACCTGTGACACAAAGTCATATGTCTAACAAGTCAACAGCCCAAGAAGTTAACATGGGTGCGACTTTCTTCCATAGTGTATTGTACACACAAACACACCTATACTATTCACAAACATGCAGAGAAGGACAGACAGTCACATACTGTACATTCATACACACACTTTGATAGTGGGGCTTGACAGGGAGCTATTGACTGCCTCTGCCTGGCTTGACAGACCATTCACAAATGCTCTCTGCGTGAAACCTAATGTACTGGAAGAGTTGGATGTGTTTGTGAGCGTCAGTGAGTGAAAGGGCGAGCTCAGAGAAGAAAATGACTTAATCACTGTATTTCTTTGTGTGTGTGTTTGTCTGCCTTTGTGTTTCCTTTGCTGGTGTTGCTCGTCTCAGTCGTGGGTGTCTTCTGAAAGTGCTAGAAGTTGCGTATTGACACCAAACAGCCAAAGTGGCGCTACATTGCTCCTCTTCCTTTGATTTTCTTTATATCTACTCATCGGATCTAGAGTTCATCTAGTCAGACAGATGGAGTTATGTACAGTGTCTGATGTAGTCATTGTTTTATTTAAAATATATATAGTTTTTAATGACACAATAAGTTCATCATCCCATCCACTCTCTCCCCAGTTTGTACAAAAATCCCACATATTTTTCATTGACTTGCAATTTTATTTTTGTAGTAAGATGTGAACCCGAGATGGAATTAGACCAGTCTTTTAAATAGAATTTCACTCATTTTAGAATTTAAGACAAGGGCTGACAATATGTGAATAAAGGCAGAATAACAGATATTGGAACTAGTGATTGTTCGTCCAAATCTGATTAGTCCTGACCTGATTTGACACAATTCTGGGTTTAGTTTATGGTGGTTACTATTGGAAGAAAAAAAGAAAAGAATCTCTAAATCTGGTGATCAGAGAACCAAGTGTTCCTTTACTCCTACTTGTTAAGTAAAATACATGATTTAATGGACATAAGAATATTATCACAAAGCTGATATAAGGTTTTCACAAGACATTGATATTATGTTGTCTGATTGAGTCTGATTGTGTCACATTCACCTTTTTTGTTGTTGTGTCGTGCTGTGCTTGATTTATTGAATATTTAGGCATTTCATGGAAACATTTCATGGACTTCCCATGGTTTAGATAAATGTTTGTTCCACATTGATGAATATTCTGTAATTAGCTACTGTAACACATTTTAATGCTCACCAATTTTTTTTTCTCTTTCTTCCCTCCTCCCCTTTATCATCTCTCCTGTTTTCTCTTTTCTACTTACCTGTTCTGTTTCTAACCCCTCTCTCCATGGGTTCTCCTCTTCTTTTCTTTATCCTCTGTATTCTTTCATTCTCCACAGACAAGTGTGATGAAGCTCTAGCCTCCCCTCTGCCTCACACAGCCTTCACCAGCTCATCTGTCTTCTCCAACGGATATGCACCTGGATATGCCAAGCTCAACAGGAGAGGAGGTAGACACAGACACACAAAGTCACATGCAAACCAGGTGCATACATACATAGCTGCTGGACATACACACATCATCTAGACACAAGTAACGGTAAATGGTAAAGGGACATGTCCATACATATTTATAGATAATTTTACAAATGACACACTATGAGGTAAATGTCCAAGCCTTCATACAGTGGCATGCTTCATAGAGCAGCACAGCTGCACTCACTCCTCTTTTTTTCCTCCTATTTCATTTTTCTTGTATTCTATGTTACTCCCGTCCCTCTTTTTTTCTTTCTCTCAGCTTCTCAGCTTCAGTCATTATCTCCCTGACTCAGACTGCAGCTCATTTCCACATCAGTCCACAGCAGAGAGAGATTGGGCCAGACAATTACACCCCTCTATGTTTATACAATTAATAATTCATACTTTACGGTCTAATATAGTCGCACTACAGCTGAGGCAACAAAGCTCAGAGCTGGCAAATAGAGGTAAAGTAATCTGGTGTGTTTAATCACACCAGTAAGATTAATGTTGAAAGAGGCCAAGACTTCTCCAGCTTTAATAGCCATCAAAAAGAGACAAAGAAGAGCAGATGGAAAAACAAGGAGGATGATATCCTTAAGCGCACTAATGCATCACTGCAAATATTCTCCTACATTCTTTCTCCGCATTTCTTGCTTATTCAATCTCTTCAATAATGAATGTCCTTGGGGAAAATGCGATAGATAGATATAAATATAAAAATAAAGTTCCTCCGGCATTCTTGGTGTACTGACAAGCTACTTTATTTGAAGGTGTTGTTAGTTATGAGTTGAAATTGCTGAGTTATGTGTATACAGTATGCAACATTATATAATGTAAAATAGTTTTATAAGTCATTAATTTCCTAAAGATGTTAGTTTGGTAAAACAAGCCATGGTCTCTGAATAAGGCTAATTTGATCTGCTGTAACAAGTGTAATTTTCTAACCACAAGGCAGATTTACTCACAGCCAAAAAAACAATTAGATTTTAAGATTAGTGCCAGACTAAATGATTTAAGATGGCTCTCTTCCAAAATCCAAATATAAACTGGTTAAACCAGTGACTATAATGTATATTTCAACATAGTACTGTTTCTGTATTTAGCACTGAATATTTCTGCCAGAAAAGGAACTGCTCTGCACTCTCCCTCCTTCACCACTTGTCAGTTAAGACTTTATAATTAGGAGCCTGTCTAGTTCTTCCTCTCAAATTTCCAAGTTTCTGTGATCCAATGGACAGTACATGACAGACAGGACCAGTGTTAGGAAAAAAACAACACAGTGACAAATCAGGACTTATGTTAAATGTCCCAAATCAGGCACACAGGGGCTGTATACAGAAACACAAATGTCAAGGCAGCTAAAGGAATTAAAAGTTTTATCTCCTCTATGTCCTCCAGAGAATGAAACTATGAGAAAGAGGAGGTCATCACCTCGTTAGCACATGACAAGCTGCAGTCTAAAATTAGAGGGAAAGGAGAAAGGCAGAAGAATGCTGAAGTAAGGCAGAATGGGTGGCTCGGTACATGCTTAAGAATAATCGGATGATAAAATCTGAAATCCATCTTCTTTTGTATTACTGTTTTCCCTTAATAGTAGATGCCACCCAGAAAATATGCTACTGAATTTGTTGGCTGAAAATCAGTAGTGAAGTTCAGGAGATTATGTATGTGTAGGTGTGAGTATGCATGTTTGATTTGAAAGCAATATAGTATAATGGACAGAGTTGTTTGCAGGACTATTTTTGTGATTAATCTGTGTCAAAAAGGTTTTCAAACAGACAAAACCGTGCATATAGACATACCAGTTCCACCCAGAAGCATGGATGGAGCATAAGCATACATAACGTCATATTTACACATTCAAACACTTCAGCAACACCCACATTTACACCTCACTCAAAGGAACGCACAGTGCCCACTGAACGACATAGTGCCACAAGTGAGCAGCGAGTCAAGCTTGCATATTACACAAAAACACAATTATACTTTGACAGAAACACAAGCACTTATAACCATCGCAGTAGCAAAAACAGGATTAAGCCGCGCACTTGCATGTGAATTCAGAGGAATAAAACCAGGGCATTGCTCACATGCAGCACTTTCTAATTTGATTTCACAAAAACGCGCACTCAAGGATCACAAACGCATTCCTACACGCGCACACAGACACAGACATGCCACAGTACAGGGAGGAATCCGCCCCAGCAGCTACACTGGCAACCAAATGTGCCATCAGTGGCATGAGCGCATGCTGATAAGACAATCTACTGCAATCTCCCCGTGCTATAGAACAGGGGAGGCACAAAATCAATGGGACACACCACTCATATTAAGCTTGTGTTGTGAATGCTGACAGCTGTTAAGAGTTTTAGGCAATGGGCTTGTGTGTGATCATGTGTGTGTGACTGTATGTATATCCATGTCTAAGTGTACACCCCTGTGTGTGTGTGTGTGTGTGTGTGTGTGTGTGAAAGAGAGAGAGGCAGAGGTAAAATGATGCCACAACGATTTTCCGGCAGGCAACCGTCTGCTTCATGCCAGCCTCTCACCAGGCCCCTGCCCTACCCTGCTTGTTCATCTGACTCCTGTATGTCTGTGTACTGTATGCGTACGCGTTGCATAAATGTGCAGTGTTTTATTTATGTGTTTGTTTCCCCTGTCAAGGAGGCGATGATCACTCACTGTCCTGTCCAGCTGTCTGTCAGCAGGATTACACAAAACTACTGCGCAGATTTTCATGGGAAGGTAGAGCATGGGCCAGGGAAACCACCTTAAATTCTGAAGCAGATCCATAAAAAAAGGGAAGTACTGGAAGTACTTTTCACTTCCGTTTTACATTGGAGATCCCCAGACTGACTTAGAACTATAGAATAGTAATAGTTAATCATGTGTACCATATTCCTTTTCTGCAATTAAATCATTCCCCAAATCTTCCTCACTGGACCTTTTAATAATAATTGTGTTAGGAGAAAAGGAGTAGACTATTGGCTTGGCAGAGGTCTGCACTTCTAGTTGGAGAAGATGGTGTGCTAAATGGAGTCATTTATAAAACCTATACACTTTTCTTTTCTTTTTTTTTTACCAGCGGACTTAGCACCGTAATGCTGAACACCTTTTGTTTCTGTTTGGAAAACGCAATTATCCACAAGCTGTTACAGTATGGTATGCAACATCTAATTTGTAGGATATTAACTGACATCTTATTTAAGACTGGATCAGTTTGTCTGCTGTTACATTACATTTTTGTTTGTTTTTATGATAAGCCAAGCAGCCCCTCAGTTTTGAATACATAATGTCCTGTACCTGTACCCTGTAGAAGCCATTCCCTGTTTTGTCCATTCCTTCAGTACCCTCTTTCCATCTGTCCCCTTCTATGCTACTTTGACCCCTGCTCCTCTGCCTCGCTTCACTCTACCTATCCATCAATCCTCTGTGAATGTACCCCCTTCCACCCCTTAACTGTATGTCCTTGGTGCTGGATAATGTGTGGGACCCTGCACATTCCAGGGGTCAGACTGAGGGAAATCTTCCATATGCAACATTCCCAGTTCTTAAAGGCAAAGAAACAATAAATAGACTCACACAATAATAATCCCTCTAAGTCATCACATCTGACAGTCTGTCAATGTGTGGAGGTATTTACCTGCAGAGACCCTGTCCTCTGCCTGTATTTTCTATTTTCCTCTTTTTTTTTCTGTGTTCGGGACGTTTGTCAGTAGCCTTTGGCAGTGTGTTTGTACCTCCAGCCAATAACAGCCTTGCAAAGCGTATGTTGGCATAACAATATAAAAACCAAGCAGCTCTGCAGTTTTGTCCGAAAGACAAAACCCTGGGCAAAGCACCCACAGACACCTCTCTGTCTGTTGTCTATTGTCTGTCTACCAGACAAACACAGAGCAGGAAGGAGGAGAAACAGAAAGGAGGAAGCATGTGCTTCAGTTGTATTTCCCTCTAGAACATTCCCAGAGAGTTTTGTAGGCGAGTTTATGTGCGCTTTAGTGCAAAACAGTACGAAAATAACGTTTTATTCCACTGCTTTTTTCTTGCTGTTGGCACTCGCTCTTGCCATTCAGTCTATTCCTCGCTTGACCACCACTCGCTCTCCCTTGTTGACTGAGCAGAGAAGACGGGCCAAGTTTGAACAGTTCTGTTTGCAAACATAAGCGGGAGATGTTGCATTTTTTGCCTTTAATTTAGACTTTCTCCTAAGAAATGTGTCTCAAACCCAACTTGGTTAGGTAGTAGTTCACATGAATAATGTAAAATCTGTAAAATCCTGCTTTAAAATAAGAACATCAAAATACGCAATGCTGTAAAGGTTCCTTTTGAAAGGTAATAGGTTACAGATTACCAGTAATAAGTAATGTCACTATTTTTATTACTTCATTTAAATAATGTAACTCATCAAATGAGCTATAATTATATTCATTTGATTACTTCCCTAACAAATGTTTTAAACTGGTCAATAAAGCTCAAAACTCCTCAAAAATCTGTTCAAACCAACACTGTACAGTAAGAGCCCTTTTATGATTTCAGAAGGAAAATATTTGTGCATTTCCACAATTGACAGATGCTCTTGTCTGATGACATGGCGTCCATATTCTACACTGAAAAGAAAAAAATCCAATGTAGGAAACATTTTGATTAGTGACTGTAATGTAGTTACTGTACATCTTTTCTCTACGTGACTGTGACTGATTTTATTTTGTAATTTAATTACAATAACTGGAATATGTGTAACTAGTTACTCCCCAACATTGAAAATATGCCATATTATAATCCACAGGGCACTTCAGCATATCATTCACTATTTAATGTGCAAAAGCTGAGAACCCCTGCTTTAACATTCAGTAAAAGAAAGATGAGTCACATAGCAACCACACAGTGATCTCATGATCTCCACCTCACATAAGCGTGTGTTCAGTGCTGCCAGCTGAAGACAGATGCCCTGTGGATACAGGTTAAAATAGAAGAGGCATGAAGGGAGTGAAGCCAACGAAGCAGGAAAGTGGGTGTGAAGAAGTGGAGAGAACAGGTGAGAAGGATTGAAAGATATGAAAACAGTGAGGGGATAAAGTTCCCATAAAAGAGAATAGTGAGGGATGGACAAAAAGTGATCCTACGTTAGTCGAAATGGTGCGAACAGTAGAAGTCACCTGCAAATTTCTCAGCTTTTATGTCTTTTTTAATGACAAAAGGCAGCATCAGTCATGTTTCCATGTGGGTGCATCTCATTATCTTTGCCACCATAGAAACTGAACTTGATAATGGGTTATTCTGACGTAGCTTCATTCAGACAAAACTTCAGAAAGTAATTTTGGCTTAGGACAGAGCCAAGCACCCAGAGAGAACAATGAATATCTTTTGTTTGTGAAGAAAGTGAGTAAGAATGGGTGTCTGTGTATGTGTGTCTGTGTGTGTGTCTGTCTGTGCATGTGTGTGTGTCTGTCTGTGTGTGTGTGTGTGTGTGTGTGTGTGTCTGTCTGTGCATGTGTGTGTGTCTGTCTGTGTGTGTGTGTGTGTGTGTGTGTGTGTGTGTGTGTGTGTGTGTGTGTGTGTGTGTGTGT
>JAPQRN010000014.1:15941908-15953208 GCA_037367275.1 Coranthus polyacanthus | reverse complement strand
CAAATGTGTGAGTGGGAGAGAAAGAAAGAGAAAGAGAAAGAGAAAGAGAAAGAGAGATAGAGAGAGAGAGAGAGAGAGAGAGAGAGAGAGAGACAGAGAGAGAGAGAGACAGAGAGAAAGAGAGAGAGAGAAATTTGGCTTCACTGTGATGATATCAGGAGAAAGAAAAAGGGAGTTATTATGTAAACAGAAATACTTAACAAATTTCTGTGCTCTAATTATAGCTGGCAATGTAGCCGGCGATCGCGTCCAGATCAACACTTCTGTCAAGAAAAGCCTCCAACGTTTGAATAATAATAGCCTCATTACATCATCTTGAAAGCGTCAGCCATTTATTTCATCCAATAATACGCCTGCTAAGTTGAGAAGATAACCACATACGCAGCATTAGTGGTTCTATTTAAAAGTGATGCTTAACATCAGTGACACTATGTCCTTATGTATCATTATAATTAAGGCACGGAAAGAGGAAAATACTTGATTATTTTGAGTGTATTTACTTCCAGTATGAGTATATATAACTTCTTATTAGTTGTTTTGGATGATAGACACCCATTGCAAAATGCAGTATTTATAGATGAATATGAACTCAAGCCAGAGGTTTGTAAAGAGACCATATAATGACTCAAGTGGCAGACAGAGATGATCCTCAGATTTTCTCACTAAAACCCCAGAGTAAACTGAAGCTATCAAAACAACTGATGAATGTTGATTAAAAACATCACCACAAGGCTCAAATGAATTCCATTTTTATTAAAGGGAATGCGTTGCGCTCATTTGATGTAAAAAATCTGATTCTTAAGAGGGTTATCATTCAGTTTGATGTGTTTATGTTTACCTCTTGTTTTCATCCTCATATTGGTCCAGCGCATGCATAGGTATCCAGGCAGATGCACATTGACTGACACTCACTACTGCTGACCAATCGCCTTTTGTAAAGAACTATTACATTCAATATCCAAGTCCAAAAAATTTGAAGTTAACTAATCAGATTGCAGAGAAACCCATGACTTGCAGTCACGACTATAGACTTTTTATGACACTTTTCATCTACAGTGATATAAAGTCTCTTCTAACTTTCGGCTCTGTATCTTGATCCGGTGCTTTGACTTCACGGGAATTGAACGTCTCCCTCTTTAATGTCACTTCACTCCATTCCAGATAAGAGTTGTGCGGGAATTAAAAATTGCTGAGTGTGAATAATAAGAATGATTAATTCAAATAGATAGGCGACTTCCCAGTGGGTCATGGGAGTCTTGTGCGGTACAGCTTTAAGTGTCGGCTGTGAAACGTGAATAATATTGTCTTAAACGTGGTGCGGAAACGTTAGGGAGTTAAACACTGAATGAGTGTGAAAATGCCGGTCCCCTCAAACAGGCCAACATCGTGTTGAACCACACTTCAACTCACAAATAATGACACACACGCACACGCACTGCAACTCAGCTCCATGTGGTGTGTGAGGTTTTATAGCAGAGCCAGGGAGTCAGTCTTCACTCCATCAGTGTTGGTCCCTGGTGAGCAGAGGGGAGAGAAGGTGCCAAATGTTCACAGCCTGAGTAATGGGCTCTTAAAACTCAATTCTTCCCCTCCGTGCATGTGTGTGTTTTTTGCCTCTGTGCAGAGCTGTAGAGGGAAATGTGTGCGTTTCTCTTTTTTGAGTCTCTAACATTTAATCCAAGGCAGCCGAAGAGGGAGGCAGAGGGAGATATACTGCTGATGGTGTGATACTAAAATGTTGCTTGACTTTTAAAGATTTTTCATTTTCTTTCTTTTGATAGCTGTGTAATGATTAAGATGCCAAAGCAATGTACATGGAAAAGTAATAGCATGAAGTGTTCTGGAAGTGCCTGAGTGCAGATAATGAGAGACTGCAGAACAGAGGAGGAACACTCTAGCATATAGCTTTAAAGGACACAAAGGGATATAATAATGTACTCTCTCTAATAAATAACATAAAGACAGTTAAAGGAACATTGCCTGTGAATATTAAAATATTTATGGAAGATTTTAAAGCACACAAATCACCTAGAACGCAAAGTGCAAAAGAGGGAAATGGAGTAAAATTACTGGAATGTTAGATGTTTTGTAGATTATTATGTTATGCAGTGCATTTTAAGCTTACTTGGAGAAGACTGCCTCAAAAACTAACATTGCATAAAACAGAAACAAATTAGGATAATGCTTCTAGGTGACAATTTCAATGATACAAAAAAGCAAATAGAAAAATGTTACAGGATACAACACAAAACAAGTTCTTCTTTCAGTCCATCTGGAGCTGTAGACCAAGATCAAAAATCCATTTAGCTTCTGCCTGCAGCACAACTTGGCTGTGATCTCCACCCCTAGTGGGAGGCTTGATTGATTGTGAAGCCTAGAATTTTAATTTCGCGAACAAGTGTCAAGAAGTGGTTAGCCAGAGGAGATGAGGAATCTCCCCTGCTCATGACACTTTTTATGCTCAACAAGGCCTGTTTGTGAGGTGAGTTGTGTTTTACCAATATGTAGTTTTAGGCACGGGGCTATAAAGTCGCTCTCAGGAGGCACATGAGGTGAAGAAAGTAACAGACGAGGAGCTGCAGTGTCTAAAGCGCTGTGATTTGGAACGGTAGGCCTGATTTACAGCAGTCTCTGAGGTTAGTGTAACAATTAAAAGTTACAATGGGTTTTTCTCAGAAAACATTGTGTTATCGCAACACACCACTGGGTTTACTACAAGCCATCTACTTACTTTTACAAAGAGACTGCGTTGGGGATGGGAAAAAGAAAATAAAGATATTATAATAGAATGGATGGTATTCCTACCTGGTCTCGTTAAAACATGTAATTTATAACGCTCAGAATCCATTATAATTCTCTGCCTCAGTATAAGGTTGCTGCAGTTTAAAGACCAAGAGTTAAATTAAGTATTACTACAGTTTGTCTTGTTTTCTTGGCACAGTAAAAGCACATAACACAACCACCCACAGGGCTTCACAGAAACACAAATTTCTCTATGGCCCTTCTGTTTTGCCCCGTACACTTGTCGATAAAAACAAAAGACCAGACGAGGCCGGACTGATTTCCCCTGCCTCTGTTAGGAAGGAGCACACATACAAATCCACACACACACACACACAATGGCCCTGACTCTGGGCTGGTCCAACAAAGGGTCCAGCAGCAACAAGCAAATGCCAGAAAATGGCTTTCACTTGTTGTTTCTCAGTATCTGGAGATCTGTTCTCTGGAAAGGCCTGTCTCTGGCTGTCAAAACAGAGACACGTTCACAAACACACACAAAAATCCACGTACACACACTACGAGAAATGACAGATGCACATTCAGGAAATGAAAAACAAGCAGCCGGGGAGAATACGTGTGTGTGTGTGTGTGTGAGCTGATGGTTGTGTAAATGTACACGTGTATGTCTTTGGGCACAGACATGCCAGCATGCGTGAGTGTTTGCATGGGAGTGGTGTGTTTTGTATGTGTGTGTGTGTGAGTGCGTATGAGACCCAACAGAGCGGAGGGGGGGTTCTGTTGACCAGCTGTAGTAAACTGATTGGCTTGTTGTTTCTTGAATGACAGCGGCCCTTGGTGTTCCAAATGCCCCACATGGACAATGACTGGCTCTCAGCTTTCCTCATTATTTCTGTTTTCCAAGTCAAGTTTCCTCTCGTTGCTTTTCCACCACTGATCACGTGGATTGCTAAAATAATGTGACAGCTTTGCTATATTTTGATTGTGATCCAAAGTTTTAGTTGCAAGCCCATTAAAACTTTTAAAACACATCATGTTCGATTTTTATCATTTTAAAAATGTAAGCACATCCTCCCAAGACTACAAAAAAATAAGTAAATGCTCATTTTAGGGTTTGAGTCTACACAGGATTGAAAAATGCATGAGGAATTAGTATTTTTAAACCTGCAGTACATATTTAACTGGATAGTTTGACACAGTAGGCAGCATAAATACATCAATCATTCAGACTTACAGTTGTGGACAAAAGCGCACAAAAAATGCAAATTCCGCGTCTGCAGATATGCACTGTTGCACACACACATACCCTGACTAAAAACTGAAAGTTGCCTCGGGCACTTTGTGGCCTTTGTTGCCGTAAATTACCTCACTTCTTGATTAAACAAAACGTCAAAGTGTCTAAGCTCTTAAGTTGCCAAACGCTTACACACGTATACACAATATGCAGTCACACACACGCATGCACAAGTTCCCAATTACTCATTGGTTTGCTAGTTAATGACTTGACTTTGCAAGAGAGGGAATTAAATGGTTGACTAGGCAGACTTTTCTGTGGTGTTCAGCATTCACAACTTTTTCCTCATATTCATCCTCCTCTCTTCCCCATCCTACCTGCTGCCCTTCACTCCGCATAGTAATGTCTTTGAATTGAGCTGTTCATTCAGCCAAGCACAGATAAATGCCGAATAGCGGGATGAGCACAATAGAGAAATAAAAGAAGGGACCTGGAAAACTGGAGGGGAAGGATGGAGTTTTTGGGTGGAGACGAATAATAGCTTTGTTCTCTTTCTAACACTTTGCTTGTGCTCTCTCTCTCTCTCTCTCACACATATCTAGACAAGGGCAAGAAGAGGAGAGTGTCAGCTGGACTAAAAGTATCAGTCTTCAGCATGCCAAATCCTCAGTAGATATAGAGTATTTTTATTATTTTATTTCCTAAATAAACTCCTGACTATGAAATAAGCTTAAGGGTGATATGAGGTTTTAATGTTGCAGAAAGGTTTAAATGGCAAGGTGCTGTGCAGGCGATTGTGTGTGGGTATGTGTGCATATGTGCCTGCATGTGGGCATGCAAATGGATACATTTGTGGTTTTTGTGCCTAAACCAGGGCCACAGGCATTTTGGAAACAGAATAGTGAAGGACAAACACTCAATAGAGGGCACATGATGTGAAGAAACTATTGAATGTTTGACTGAAATAGAGAGATGAGTTTTAGTGAGAAAAAGAAACCGCTCCACATGATGATGATGATGATGGTGATTTGAGGAAGTTTTCAACAATTTATGCATTTTCAACAACCCAGCAGCCAGAGAAGAAACCACACATAATTTCAACGTTTCTGAACAAAAAAACACCTTTCATATCACCATTTCTTGATCAACGTTAGAGCCGTTTTGCGTTTCTTAAATAGGCAGAAGGTGGTTGGAAAAATACGGGCCACCAGAGCCTTCTCGTCCCATTTACACAATAAAAGCAAATTGGTTAACGTTTAGGAAAAGATCTTGGTTTGGTTTAAATATTACTAAATACATTATGAATCTTATCACATCCTTGCACACTTCTGTACTAAACTAAGTCCTAGCCCTAACCAATTGTTGTCAGTACATAAACCTAAGCATGAAAATCCTTGAAATACTGAAGTCATTTCTGCCTAAATCTTACTATAAAAATTGTTAAATAATTACATATGAACATAATTTCTTAGAGAAGTGCCATGTGTTGTTAAAGCACTATAATATAATGAACATGTATGTAGACGTGACGCATATTTTTGGTTCAGAAATAATGAAAATATAAAGCAAAAAGCAGCACTTTATTCTGAGGATTTTTTTTTTTTCAAGCACCATTTAATGTCATACAGTTTCAAAGTTTCATAGTACTACAAGCTCATAAAGATCTGTGAAAAGCTAACCTCTCCACTGTACATATGTATATTCAAACTGCATCCAGAGGCAGAGAGAGAGAGAAAGAAAAGCATCCATGAGTTTATCTGACGATGAGTTAAATCTAAATAATTAAAAATAATGATCCAGTCGCTTGTGAAGAAAAAGACTGTAATTAAAACATTCTGAAGCAAATAAGGAGCGAGAGAATACCAAATAGCTTCCCTTCACTGCCTAGCTATCACTGTGACGCTACCACCTTCACGCCTCTTCACATGTAGTAGATAGTCTTGTGTGAATGAATTGCATCCTTCTCTCTCAAAAACAGCAAAGCCGCCCATGGACAAGTCACTTAACCCAGATCTTCACTACCAGTGCACCTGCAGAGAGTAAGAAGTGTGGTTAAAGTACGCTGGACGGCTCCCCGATGAGTCACGGAGCTGTGTGCATTTGAAGCAGGGTGCTTAAAAAAAAAAGTGCGCGTGTGTTTGTGTGTTCAGTTAACCTTTACTGGATAAATAAAGATTAAAAATGAAAGTGAGGGGAAGACACAGAGGAGATAGAAGCACTGTTCACCTCCTGTCCTCTCCCTCACTACAGTGGAAGTTTAGTAGCTTAGAGCTTAGTGTGAACTCTTGACCATCTTCTCCTTTGCAGATAGCATATCTTCAGGGGTACATACTTGGGTCAGCAAGGAGTCAGCTCAAAGCAGACTGTCTGCGTAGAGCCCCCCCACCCACCCACTCCACCCCACACTCATCCACTGCCCTGCCCACGTCATGTCTTATCTAGAATAGCACATGGCTGTGTAGAGTCTACTGTCTTGCTCTGGTCTATTTACCTGCTAAGCTATTAATGAGACTTCTCCCTGATGGTTTGTGCCAACTGTTGTGTGCATATGTGTTCAGAAGAAAAGCAGGAAGAACAGGGTGGTGCCGTGAATGTTTATTTCAGAGAGGGGGAAGCACAGAAGTGAAAATAGTTCAGGGACTGTGGTGAGGTGGATTATTGGGTGGTTAGAGGTTCTCTCCATTATGTGCTAGGTCAAGTGAGCAAAGCGGCACTGAGCAGGAGGAGCAGAGGAAGGGAGGTAAAAGGCGAGAAAAAAGAGGAGTGAGGAGTTGAAAGAAAATGATATGTTAACCAGTGCTTTTTTTGTGGAGACTTTGTCTGTTCCCGCTGTGCTGTGGTGTCTTTTCTACATAATTACTGCTGCCTTTTTGTGGTCAGCTGACTACAGACTTCTCTAGCATAATGCTCCAGAGACAGAAGTTAAACACTGTTGTTTAAATGAGTACACGAAAAGAAAGTGCATTATTTTGATGTGGATTTCATACACAAGCCTCATACACTGGTGGGTAGTTAAGTAAATAAATCATTTTTTTTCCCTGAGAAATACTATGTTTTCCCTGACTTTGTACATATTTTGTTTGTAGATAATATTCTGTTTTCTACGGGCTGGGATTATAGACACTGCACCAGCTAAACTGCGTAGGAAACAGCGTTAATATGACAAGAAAATGGAATAATTACTGGTCATAAGCCTCTGTAAATCTTTGGAGACTCAGAGCTCTGCCTAAATATGAAGAGATGCAAACAAGGACTTTCTTAAATGTGCTACAAGTCACATATAATATTGCAATTTCCCCTACAAAAGCCCTGCAGTCGGACTGTCTTATAGAAGCCATATTAGATATGTAGACTCATAATTATTTTGTATGTTTTGTGAGTGTGCACCTTAAGGGCAGGATGTGGTGAGTGGAACAAATACTCCAGCGTCAAGTCCTGAAGCTTGTTGTTTGACTGCAGGCTTGTGGCTTTGATGTATTTAATTTCATTGTGTGTGTGCGCGACTGTTTTCACAGGCCTTCTCTGGGAACTCCAACTCGGAGAGCGCAGTTCGGCATGAGCTGCAGCAGGGAATTGTGGCTCGCTTCCTTAGGCTCGTCCCGCTGGACTGGAGCGAGGAGGGACGGATTGGACTGCGCATAGAAGTCTATGGCTGCTCCTACTGTGAGTGCACATCCAGGAACAGAGGGTAGACACAAACACAGTGCACATGTTTCTATTCTTCTTTCTTCTACACTCAGTCTCACACCTGTAACACCTGTAACCTTTGCACATTATTAAAAAGAATAAATCAAAATACAGTGCTATTCATTTGCATATTAATAGCTTTACACTCACTCGGTGGCTTATGTCAAGCAGGAGTCGATTATATTAGCTCTCACATAAAAAATGAGGTGCAGTGGCTTTAAACACATTTCCCTGGGTATTTAAGTCATATCCGTAACTGTGTATCTGTGAGACTGTACAAATAATATACAGATGTGTACACCGTGAACCTGTTCTGAATCTGTTTTAATACTGCAGAAAACTACGATAGACATTTCTGATCATATCCATGGAGGGCGGTTTGCCAGACACATCTCTTCATTATGTGTTAATTCTCTATAGGAATCAAAATGCATGCCTGGACATGAACACATAAACTCAAGATACATGCACGTACAGCAAGAGACTGACAAAAACATAAAGATGCACACTCACACACTGTCTTTTGCTTTACACAAATGTATCAACCGGGGAACTGACTCTCTTGCAGCCTCTTTGCTCTCATCCTATTAAAGACTGCCAAATTGATTTCGATAACAATTTTCAATTAAGGTTCTGCATAAATTACTGTTATAAGTGACACACGTACATATTTCATTTAGCAGATGCGATTACAGTGTGTGTGGATAGGTCCACGAGTGTGTGTCTGTGCGTGTAAATACAAGGGCAACGTATTGCATTCCAGTCAGTCCTCAGCCCTTTGATTGTATTCCCCTTGTTTCATTTCCTTTCAGTGGTCAAAGAAAAGTGTCAGCGGTGACAAGGGTGACAAGAGCTGGCACGCACACACCAAACATGCACAAGAGTGCACACCCCTACGAACGTATAGACACACAGAACAAGAAAAGCACAGGTTTTAATAGGGTACTTATGCCCTAAAACAAAAATGCTGCTATATGTTTTAAAACTTTAAATCAGAAAGTTTGCAATGCTATTTCATTTTCAAACATATTTGACCGTAAGCCACTGCATTCAGCTTTAATTTGTGTTTTAAAGTTTCACCATAATATTTATGTTATACGCTTGGCTTCCCCATAAGTGGAGAAAATATTTTTACAGACTTCCAAGAGTTCAGAGTAAGGCAAGTGTGAATAGTCAAAAGGCAGAAACATCAATGCAGGTAGCATTCAGTACAAGGCTTGCAGAAATCATTTCATAATTAATGAGCGATATGTACCTTTCCAAATATAAAATATGCTATTTAAGTAATATGGAACAAGATTAAAAACGGGAACAATAAATATGCAACAGTGCAGCTGGCTGTCATGGTTTGGACAGAGTAAAATACAGAGTAACATACAGTACCTGCCATGTAAACTGCACAACACTGCAGTGTTTTTGCAACATTAACCATTTTTGTTTTAATCACTGAAAAACCAGGCAAACCCAGTTGCTGGTCAACATTGCTACTGGCGTGCTAAATGTGAAAATAAGTACTTTGACTGACTAGACTAGATTAGACTGATGATTGGATTTGACGTAGATTTCGTTGTATTTGGATTTATTTGTTCTCCATCTCCTCCCCTGACCTGTCAGTTGTCTTCCAAAAGGATGTCAGGTATTATTTATGTATTATGATTTTTTTTTTCTGCAATATCTCCTGGATCTTATCACTATCTGAATCTGTAAGAGGTTTGTGCATCAAGAGTGACATCTGCTTAAATTACAGTTTGCTTTCCAAGCTTTTTATTGTTTCAAATGATACCCAGTGGGCCTTTTTCACAGAGGACATGTCATAGCAGCAAAAACAGAGGCGTCAATAATACTATACGCCATTTATCATACTATAATGATAAATGGCTTACATTTAGCTTTGGTCAAAATGTCGTCACACTGATGTGGCTTACTGGGAAACTTAAATAGAAAACAAGGTAAAATAATACTTCAGGTCTTTTTCCAGTGAATATGTTTACTCCCATTCAATTAAATATGACAGATAATTTGGTAGACGGTATCTGAGATAAACAAGAATAATTAATAAAGCATCAGTTATTAGGCTCAGTCTGTTTCTCTGACAGATATGAATGTTATCCACCACACCTTGGTATCTGTCAGATGAGACATTTAATAAATACACAATCAGGTGAACACGGCTACCACTCAGATATGAGCGATAACACACATAGAGAGGCTCACGGGCACACGCTCAGCTACACACATGTACACATACATACACGGCATCATCTTTCAGAGCTGTCTGTCAGCTGTGTTTTGAAGCCCGCAGTGCTTTCTGATGATTACACTGTCACTGCTCCTATCTTCAGCATTCAGTCAGAAAATGAGAAGTCATACATTTGTCTGTTCATCTACCCATCCTCTCTGCCACTCTCATGGAATCAACTCTTCCTAAATGTTTTCCTGCTTCCCAATCCAAAGATGAAAGAGACAAGCACGGCGTTGGGGCGAAGACAAAGGAAGAGGATGAAAGAGGGAAAAAAAAAAAAAACAATAGAGAAGTAGGAGGAGGAGAAGGAGGCAGATAAATATAGATGTTATGTTCCCAGTATAATCACCAAATATGTTGGTTGTAAATGATAATTCTGGGTTTTGAAAATGTATGATAATTAAAGGCAATACCATATTATGACTCATCGAGGACTGTGCAATGAAAGACTGCGTGCGTATATGTGTGTGTGCCAGAGCTAGAGGCTATAAAGGAGTCGTGATCCACCGTGCTGTGGAATTTACATGCTCATTTCCATTTTGATTAACATAGGATCAACAGAAAATCAATTATTTCATAGATGAGTAAGGAAATAGTAGAGCCAGAGTGTGCGACAGAGAGGAGAGAGTCAGACAGAAACAGAGAGTACAAATTTAATTTTCTGTACCCGTGCAAACCCACTCAAACAAGTAGGATTTCAAAGGGACACATGCATGTCTGACTTCATCGTGCGGCCTGGTTATGCCAGCAGTACACTAAATCTGGTGTCAAGATGAGGCATCCCCACCATCATCCGCTGAATCTAAGAAATAGCATAACTGAAGCTGAACACTTGAACAGTGCATCGCCGTAGTCTTCAGGCTCAGGGATGCAGCCAGTACAGAAACAAGCAGACGACAGACGAATATGATTAAAAAAAATAATGCCAAAGCTTAAATCAACTCTTCAGACTTTTACATTTGCTGACTGTGTTTTGCGAGCGATGACAAAAAGCTTCTTTTTTTTCAATTTCCCATCATCTGAAACAGTTAAAAGCAAGCAAATTGTACATGATGATTTGTAGGTCATGATGTGGATGATCTACTTCCATGACACCTATTTCTGCGTTTGCCTTCTGACACTTGTTGCCATAGATACACTTGACACTATTACACGGCTGTTAAGTGGATATTTCACTCCCCCACGATGCAGGTGGGGTATGTGGTATTTCTTTGTATTGGCTGTTAGTTAAAATAATGAGCGGCAGATCACAGTCATACATGTGTACGCAGGTAAAAACAGCCAGTTAATAATGTCTATTCTTATCTATTTCAGCAGGTACAGGCACCTGCATGTCCCATGATTAATAGAGCATTAATCATGGGACAGTGTCATTTTACAGTGTGCAGTGTCTCAGGG
>JAPQRN010000014.1:15852705-15941808 GCA_037367275.1 Coranthus polyacanthus | reverse complement strand
TGTTTTCTTTAGATGTGTGGCCATCATTCCCTTCAATGTGCAACTCGTGGTGAACGACTGCAACACTCATCAGTTTGACCAGTTCAGTGCTTTAAAGGTTGCTATAAAAACCAGACCAGGGATGTTTTGAAAATGTTTGAATTCATGGATATAAATCACAAACCACAGTGGGCCTATATGTAGACTACGAAGCATGTTAGTTTATTTCTTGCAGCTGTTAAAGTAACATTTCTGAATAATTCTGAAGTTTTTGGAACCTGACCTTCAACTCTTGACCCTAAACTTGACCTTAACACGCAGCAACACAGGGGTATTGTAATCATTTTTTGGAAATGTAATTATCAAGTTGTGCTTTATTTTCACCCTCGTGCGTTGTCCTTTTCTCATGCAGACACATAGACTGTCAACATGAAAATAAATGCAGAATTAAATCCCCCTTTCTGAACAGCTTGGACAGCTTGCCAAAACACTTACCACTATCCCAGTCTTTACAGTAATAGAAAAGAAATACTTTCATGGATCAAGTCCATTGTCACACAAGAGCTCACAGAGAGTGCATTTCCATTGGTGCACTAAATACTGTTGTCATTGCTTTACTGAAATATTTAAAACTAAAATTTAAAATACCTAAAATAGTGTTGGTGAAGTTGCATTAATCACTATGGGGGGCAAACTATTGGAAAACTTTTTTGCCATGAGTGTACCTTCTCATAACTTTGTGTAGCTGATATGACAGTGAGATTGAAATCATTTATTTACTCAACCCTGATAAATAATAATTGACTATCATGAATTTGGAAAGATTATATTGTCATCTACATGAAGCTATTTATACTGAACCTCTATTGCTCCCTCTGCATCTCAGTCACCTTCTGTTGCACCACATTTCTGGTGGAAAACCACCATCTGGGTCAGAGTCCAAAATGGCAGGAGTCCCCTTGGTCAGATTGCAAAAAAAATCAACCATTTTGTATCCATGCCATCACAGCTGTCCTGGCTCGAGCCCAAGTGTTCACCCTCTGGGTCAAACTGTCACCGTCTTTCCTTCTCATTCTCTCCATTTCTCTCCCAATGATCTGCAGGTGGTAGAAAAGCCCTCCATCCTCCATAAAATCTCCTGCCTGACATCAAGCACTCAGCTGAGCTGGCAACCCTTTTCTGAGCTGCACACCTATATCTGCAATATCTCATAAAACAATTGGAAAACTGTCAAGTACCACCTCTGTTTGCACCATAAACGTGACAGAAGGAGATGATGAGAGGGGCGGGGGGACCGAGCCAGAGAGAGGGAGGAGGAGTGAGGGGAATAAAGCAAATGAAGTGAGGGGACGAAGAGAGAAAGCTAAATAGGGGAGGAAAAAAATAGGAAATGGAGTAGTGCTGGGAGTAACAGGGGAAGATTAAAGGGGAGACCGAGAGTAACAGCTAAGTACGAGAAGGGTAAAGTAGCGGAAGAGATGGGAAGACATGTTTTCACCCAGGGAGAGACAGCGTGACATCATTTCAGAAGCACTGATGTTTGAACAAAGGGAACACATGTAACTACTCTCCAACCTCCTTTTTTCAGGTGTTCTTCATGAAAAAACAGGCTTCTTGTAGTTACGCAAGCGAGTGCATGTGTAACAGGCGAGACGGCAGGAGAGCACATAGGACTGAGGGGCAGCGTGACAGCGCATGAATATATGTGTATATGAGATGATGTGATCTTTCCCAAGCCCTGTTATCCCAGACTTCTCTCTGCCATCTCCAACCAGTCAGACCACACAGACCCACGTTCACACTTCACTAACCACTTTAACAGTCGCGGTGATGATAGTAAGACTGAAGAGTGCCTCAAGCACTGCACTTTATTTCTCTTGTGAAAATCGACAGTGTTTGTCTGTATTCTTTTCTGCCACCTGTCTTCCTCCATTCAAACCTTGGTGTTTACAAGTAAAAAAAATAGCTCATTTGGAGTTGATAGAATTGTAAATGTCATGCTGCCTGATAATTGAAGATACTTTTTATCAGATATTTCAGTTTTACTTTAGATGAGTGTTTTGTTTTTTTTTTTTTTGTGAGGCGTAAATCTAAGTACAGTGCTAAGTACAATCTAAGTACACAGGTGCTTTTAGTTCTGGATGGATAGACTCCAGGCTGCTCAGGTTGAAGCTGACTGCATCTCTGCACAGTATGTAATCAACAGTAATAAGCGAAAACACCTGTGTAGAAGTTTCAAAACCAGAATGGCTGCACCGAATTATGCACATACTATTAGTGAAAAACTCTCCATTCAGTCCATTTAATTTTCAAAAGTCACCATTAGTCAAATTTAATACCAGAATGATTTCCCTCTATACACCTTTTTATTGTGTCACTGCACTGTTTCGCATCTGCACTAATTTACAACTTGGAACAAATTGCAGAAATATTTTAAATCCACTTCAGCGTTATCCTTAGGGCATTTTACATTTTTACATTTTAGTCATATTTTACCCCGAGGTGTTCTTGTTTTAGCTGATTTATTTGTTTTGTATTGTAATGACTGCAACTATTCTTAAGGTTTTGTTATTTTATGAAATTGCCTTTTACTTTTATTGTCTGTTTAGTTGTGTTTATACAATTCTGCACAGTTGACTAAGCTCGTTAGCATGTGGGGGTTTTGTTTGATATAACTAAACACCAAAATATAAATTAATTATTTCTGTCCCTCTTGTTCCTATCTGTCTCACTTTTTGTCTGTTTTAGGGGCTGATGTGATAAACTTTGATGGACAGGGTGTAATCTCTTATCGTTTCAAGGTACATGATTTATTACCCTCGATGTTTGTATTATATAATTTAATTCACTTCAGCTGTTTGTTTAGGTAAGAAAGTTCCTTGTCCCCCATATTGTAAAATGGATCACATGTGGTGTAAAATGCACTCACATTCATGCAGGTAAAGAAGATGAAGATTATAAAAGATGTAATCGCACTGAGATTCAAGACGTCAGAGAGTGAGGGTGTGATTCTCCATGGGGAGGGCCAGCAAGGAGACTACATCACCTTGGAGCTTCGCAAGGCCAAACTGCTCCTGCAGATAAATCTCGGTAGGCAAAAGTGCATGATATTTATTTCAGTGACATAATGCTAAAGAACAGGACTTTGGCTTTGATATTCAAGTGTGAATAAATTCAGTTTAAGGCGGAGCTACGTTTGTAGCATCTTGACAGGATAAAAAAGAAAAAATCGTGTCTTTATCGGCTTCACAATAATCTGTAACTCTTATAATCAAAATGTATTAAAGTCTGTCAAAATCACATTATCGTGTGTCAGAGATAGCAGCTTTTTTACGTTCCACACTGCAAGCAATAGCTACAGCGATCCATAAACCTGTAGAGCATCACTCACAGTGAACCAGCTGCTGGTGTGACTGTTAAGAATAACGCTTGTGATAATGCATGTCCATACCCAGTGTTACGCCTAAATAGTGTAGCAAGTGTATAACTACCTTATTGTGTGAAAAAGAAACAACAAAATAACTACATACGATTTATATGCATGTGACGATGCTTAAATTGTAAAATCAAAACCTGATCTTTTTTTTATAGTTGTTAATTAATACATACACATGCAAATTTTGGAAACCTGTGGAAGTTCCTGTTTGCATTTTTATGAAGCACAAGGAACTTTTGTGATTTTCTTTTCTATTTTAGCCAGAGGAGGTACAAAAACATTTTGTTCTTATGAGTCATTTTAGCAGCTCAGTACCATGACCACGTCTGTTGCTGAGAATTTATACTGAATACATATATATGAAAACTAGCCACAACTTTGTTTACAGTGTCCACAGTCAGTGTTTTAGCCACAAATTGTATTGCTGCATGTTGATTACAGGCAGTAACCAGTATGGCTCTATCCTGGGCCACACCTCTGTGACCACCGGCAGCCTCTTGGACGACAATCACTGGCACTCAGTGGTGATTGAACGCTACCGTCGTAATGTCAACTTCACCTTGGACAGGCACACTCAGCACTTTAGGACCAATGGAGAGTTTGACCACCTTGATTTGGACTATGAGGTGAGAAGCTATGTTTACAGATAGGTGCAAAACAAGAGGTGGGTATTTGTAGCTGTAGGGGTGAGCGATGCAGCCAAAATCTTCTATCCCTGCATAGACCTATACCAGTAAAAGTAGGCTATATATCGCAATGCAAGATCTTCGTTCTGACTTGTTCTGACTTATCAGAATAATCATGTCACATTGACTTTCCTCCATGTTTGTTTGTCTTGGTTTCATCCAGATATCCTGCCTGTACCCATGCCATGGGATGGAACACAAAGCATTGTCTAAATGGCAGAAAATATAGAGTGTGATTAGTGACACAGCTATGTAAGCGATAGCGCATAATATGAAACGACAGAAAAGTTTCTAACATCACACACTACATATTGTTATACTGCGCAACCCTGTGCCACTTATGATTTACATCCATGGCATTGTGTAGCATTATATTATTAAAAAAAACTGCAGACGTCACAGACAAGGCATTTATTACTATCCTTAATATTACAGTTTAGTTGAGAAATACTTACTGTACTCATAGAACATTTGATGAAGGAACAAACCTCTGCCACAAGGGGACGTGTAGGGAGAGAGCCACTAACAGGAGTTATATCATTGACAGGAGAGGCTGGACATGCATATTTACAAGTATTTTGCCGGTAAGCATGCTAATAAAATGTTACTAGTGTAGACTGAGTAGTTCTAAGGTAGTGCTAAGTTACTAGTAGTAGCTTGATGATCAGGCGGCTGAGTTAAAAATTGACTGGAAATTGTAATAGATAGTGCACTTGTTTAGAGGTACAGAGCAGATTTTTCTTTTCTTTCATTTTGCCTTGGTAGGTAAAGTAGCCTTAGTGTGTGTACATTCTGTACCTTCAGCTCCTCTTCCACACGTTTACTCCTGCTAGAGGTCTTCAAAATGGTAGAACATGTGCCATTGAATCTGAAATGTGAGCTGGCCTCCTTGTTTGGACCCACAGTATTTGGGAGAGTTTTAAAAGCCCAGCATTGTATTCCTGACTCAGCCCAAACTTTCTACAAGGACAAACCTACTAAAACATACAGCATGAAAAATTGATGAAACCTCAGGATTGGTAATTTAATGACCATGGGGTGGAACCAGATCGCAGAAAGTTCAAGAAGAGTTCTGCAAGTGCAGTTCTGCTTTAGGGAAGTTAGATTTTTTTTAATTTAATTTTAATATAATTTTGTTTAATTTTATTTGTATCTCTTTGGTAATGTGGGCACTTCCCACATACTCGGGACCATCTCAAACTGCCTGCAATCACAATAATTCACATAGGCTACTGATTATTTCAAACCTGTTGAATATATAAGAGAATGAGTGCTTTTTCTGGCAAAACTGAAAATTCTATCTACAGATTGGTGACAAATTAAAGGAAAAATCAAAAATCAACAGGTGTTGGGTCACCACGACCCACCAGAAAATCTTGTGTTTGATGATGGTGGTAAAGAGCACTTTCCAACTCACGGGTGATCAATTGGGTTGAGATCCGGCCATAATATATGATTCTCTTTTCATATCCATCAAACTATTCACCCTCGTGCCCTATGGATGGGGGCATTGCCATTGTGAAAGACACCACTTAGATCAGGTTTTTCCTTTCATTTGTCACCCTCACTTATAAACCGGCTGCCCTTGTGATGCTGTTTTGTACTTGTTGTCCTCCACATTCTTTACAATACATTGGAATTACAGGAAATTAGATATCGGTTTTACAGTCTGCCATAATGATAATCCATAAAACTCACATAATTAATGTCAGTGAGTAATGGAATGCCTCGAGATCAGCTAATAATACTTAAAACAGGAAATTGATTCTGGAGTGTATAATCGCTGAAATGCACTTGCGTGTAATTTGAGTGTTGTCTAGTGTGTGCTCGTAGATCCATATATGGGTATATGCACGTCTTGTGTTCGCGCGTGCATTGATATGTTTGTGTGCGAGTGTGTGACCGTTACTAGGTATTGCTGATATGGCTGATCTGTTCCAGTGTTAAGTAGGATACTGAGAAATGGCGCAGGACAAACCACAGTCCAATTAAAGTGAAGCTGTTGAATTAAGGGATCTTGAGGGAAATCCATACAACAGGGTGAATCAGAAGGTTTCGTGTATGTGGTGTGTGCTGTGATGAAGCCTGGCTAGGTCCTGACACTGTTTATTGCCTAACTGAGTTTTTCTACGGGTTGTAGTATACCACTGCACTCCTTCTACTCTACACACTTCATATGGCGTCTATATGTGAGGTGTGTGCAAGCCTGTGTGTTGTCTGCTCCTATTTAAGCCTGTAGACTAAATATCCGGGCACATTTGTGTCTACCCTTGGCAGTAATTACTAAGACTACTGAAGCGTCACCACAGACACACACACACACACACACACACACACAGATAGACAGACACATATCTACTGGTAATTGCATACCACCCTTCATCATCTTGGCTTTCCTCTAAGCTCAGAGCTCTGTCTGAGAAGTGAACACATGTACAACTGTAGAAAAATATGAAACGCACTTTACATTTTCATTAGTTCTGTGTCCTTGAGTGCTTCTTACCAGATGCCTGTTTATTAGCCTGCACCTCCTCGCCTCAGTTCTCCTCTCATCGCATCTGTTTTCCAGAAACTCCCATCTTCTGCTCTTAATGCTGCCTCCCACTTCTCCAATGGTCATATTATACAGACTTAAAATCATACACTAATGTCAAAGTAGCTGAAAGAAAATATGATATTTTATTTGTCAGTATTGTCCCTAGTCCTTGTCCAAGTACTGTAGCTCAGAACAAAAACACACAGGGAGAATGAAGTGCGTCCACTAATAGCACCATAAATTGTGCTGCATTTGTGCTAATCTGCTCAGCTTTAAGAACCTATTCACAAAATATGTTGTGCTAATAATGTGCTGCTGCAAATACGCCCAGAAAGTCCAATTTGTCCTTGTTTTGCATCTGTGTGTTTCAGTGTTACAGGTTTTTCTCCATATTTCAGTAAACAGACAGGTCCATATTGAAAACTGGAGGAGCAAAAACACTCAAATTGCATGTCTTTAATTAGCAGACATTTCACATCTATAGTCAAGCTATTAATGCAACTTAGGCAGGTTTGTTTATGTCTGACACATTAGTACTGTACTGATATTCTCTCCGGTTCTGTCACAGCTGGCTGCAGCATCACACAGCAGCTGAAACAATAAGTGCATCTCCAAGCTAAGAAAGATGCTGTGTGTATTTACTCACTGCACAGCAGCGGTAACTTGACATTAACAACAGATTGGTCAGGATCTGACAGTAATAATGTTGTGTAACCTGCAGCTGTTATGTTCAGATTCCAGGTTCATAAGGTGGTGTCTTTGTGATAAAACAGCCTGACAGCCCATTATCTAATTAAGTTATTTTATATTATTAAGAAAACTGAAATTTTAACAGTAGCGAGAGAGACGCTTAGTCTTAATATGTCTAATTTCTATCTCTTCTTACCTCTTGTGTTTGTCTCTAGTTGAGTTTTGGGGGGATGCCATACAGTGGAAAGCCAGTGGGAGGAGGAAGGAAAAACTTTAAAGGCTGCATGGAGAGCATCAACTACAATGGAGACAACATAACAGACCTGGCCCGCAGAAAGAAGCTAGACACCTCCAGCTTTGTAAGGAAAATGTGCATGCACGTGCAAAGACAACTTCGCGCACGCGCACACATAACCCAAAATCCATAAGTCTTAACAACGTCGAAATAACTGGCTTATAAAAGCAGCAGAATGTCGTACATGCTCATTATTGTCACACTAAATCTGCGTCTTTGACCTGAATGAGGGAGCAAATTATTCACTGCAGCAAAAAAAGCTGAACAGATTCATAATTAATCAGATACAACTGCCCTATCAGTGGCACCTCCATGTGTTTACCTTCTGTCTTAAAGCTTTCTCTTGATTTTTTTGGCTGTCATTTTACCGTGTATATGATTGCAATAATGGTAGAGCAGCTTGGTTTTGAACCCTGAAAACTTTCAATGCCTGGATGACAGCTCGATGAAAGCTGTACCTTGTTGCTCCTCGACAGTGGACAGCCGGTGTACCTTCGATCTCTGCTGAACTGATTGAACAAATCAAGTGTATTAAAGCTGCACTCTAATTCTCTCCGATTACTCACACAGCCATTCATTTCTAATCAAACTAGATCCGCTCTCAAATTTCAGAAACACACACCCAGGCAGATGCAATTAGGAAACATCTATAGTTCAATATGTGTGCATTTGCTAAAGATTTGATTAAGAGCACAAGGCTGGAGAAGCTCAATGGTAATTAGTTCCTAAATTCCACAATCGTGTTTGTTTACCAGCATCACATAAACATCACCCAGGTTCTGCCCAACCCTGGTTTTCTTTGATGTCTACAGGCAACATCAGGCTTTTGAATCTAGCTTTTAGTGGAGAACACCTGAAGGTACCATGCAGACACTAGATTCAAAGCCCTTAAAGCTTAGTGAATAAATAAACAATTTTCTAAAGCATTTGAAACATTCAAGCAGCTTCACATACAAGCCCACAATCAAGAGATTAGCTTTGTGTTTGAATTCCTCTTTGAAAACCAATTGATGACTTCCTATCATCTCTCTCTGTTTGTGTCCTTTTTTTCTAAATCTTTCTCAACAGCGTAACCTGTCCTTCTCATGTGTGGAGACCCACACGTTCCCCGTCTTTTTCAATGCCACCAGCTTCCTGCAGCTGCCAGGTCGAGCCAACCACAACACAGTGTCTGTGGGCTTTCAGTTTCGGACGTGGAACCCAGACGGGCTCCTCCTCTTCAGCAATCTTGATGACGGCACGCTGGAGATCTCACTGGAGGATGGCAAGGTTGTAGTTCATATCAATGTGACGAAGGTGACCAGAAACAACCGAGTAGATTTATCGTCAGGTAAGTCTGTGCACTGCCACCTCTACATAAATACAAACGCACTATTTAAATGCAATGTTGTTTTCTGTTGGTGTGCGTAGAGTTGAGTCCAACAGCCTTCAAACGGTAGATAAATTACCAAAGAAAGAATATGTGTTGTTGAGTTTCATAGCAGTGTTGCTGTGTCTTATTTGGTGTGTGGAGCTTGGACACAATGAGTTAAATTCTACAAGTATGTAAGCAGTCCCGAAAAAATAAACAGTGAATTGGTGGAGGAGTGTTTGCACAAACAGAAATAAACGCTTTGAATTGGTAGTGATGAGATTTTTCTGCTTCAGCTGAAAGTAATGTCAGGCAACAAAGTAGGGTTGGGAAATATGGCAAAAAAAATATTGCAATATTTTTCCATTTGCACTTGTAATCTGATAATGCTGCCATTTGGAAGATGCTTGAAGCCTGAAGAAAGAGGGTTAGCTACTTTACTGAACTTTAGAATTTTAAAACATTAACATGAGGAAGCATTTTCATACTCTGAGTGTAATGACTGACAGGCATTTAAACAAAAGAAAATGAGAAAAAATATAAACTTTCCTTTCTAGCATTCGTGGCCATTCCGGTGTATATTTCTGAATTTACGAGGTGCACTTGAAGTCTGTCGCCTCCCGAGTGTTTTACCGCACAGAGCAATGTAGATTTTAGAGTTTACGAGGTGAATGAACCATGAAGTTACTGCTTGTCTTTGTCAAACTCTGGCACAGACAAGCAGGCAGGACAGAAGCAGCATGTCTGTAAATGCAACTAAAACACAGCAGAGACTCTCTGCGTAGTTTTTTATTCCATGACTGCTTTGGTACAAACGTTTACCTTTCAGTGTGGTGCATAAACTTCTGAGCATACTTACCAAAGGGAAAATCTATCATGGTGTGATCGGCTGTTAGATATTGGATGTCCAAAGCTTATCATTGTTATTGACGATGATAAGCAATCCCATTTTGAGATCTTTTTATCCTCCAGCCTTATGACATAAATATAATATAATTAAGATATGAGTATTACTATTCTATTACTCAAATTGTTTTGTTCAGCTGCTGCACATAAAGCTGAAATGTTCACATTAATCATTAAGGTACAAATTAGGAGACGTAAGGTTGTCTTCATTGCCCGTGTTCATTCATGTCTCTTCCTCCTTCGCTACCCCCTCCCGTTATCTCCCGCCACCCCCTCCCCACTCCTACCCCCACATATTTCCTCCCTCTCTTTCTCTTTCTTTAGACACACTTATTTATTCTGTCCACTGCTGCTTTAATAGGCCATTATGCCCAGGGGTAGGGATTATTACAGAGTTACCCTCTAGGCTAATTGGGCTTGAGCCTACGATTACATCAGTATTACTAGAATACAAAGACACGAAAACGCACCCTCGCACACACAAACACACGCTCCCTCCTTTGACTTTCTTATTACTATCTCTAAGAAAGAAAGGCACACTGGTTTTTTGCTTTAATGACACAGTGGGAGATTAGTAGACTTATACACTCTGTAATGAAATGCTTAGTCCCTCTTAATGGCAAATATTCGTGGGAGACGTATGCACACTTGCACACACTAAGAAAGAGAGCGAAAGAGAGAGACATAAAGGAGAGGTTGTTACGCAGAGTACACAATCCACTTTCTTTCCCAGTAGGATAATTTGTTTATGAAGCTGTTTAGCGACATTGTAGTCATACACATAATCAGGCAGTTACTGGAAGGTGCAATCTTACTCCCATAATTCACAGATCAGTTATTGTGTGACTTATAACAAGGTTGACATACTGTGTGTCTAGAGCAGAAAATAATAATGGCTGAAAATGGAATCACTCCAGGGTTAATCGTTCTTCAATAGGGGAGGAAACAAAAGTGGCTGCACAATAAAAATTAAATAACATGCTTAATGAATGATGTCCAGGGCAGTGAACATGTCACAATAAAGTGTGCGAAGGAGATAATTTTAAGCACATTCACATGATTTTTAGAACTTTAGAAATGCGCAGAATAGATCCATTTAAGCTAGAGCCCTAATGTCAAGGGACTGACATTTATAAGAAATGATTACAGTTTGTTTTAGCTCTCTGAAGAAGTTCACAAGAAATAGCAGCAACAAGTATTCTACAGGGAGAGTATTTCTTTTGTTCCTTTCTTCAAACCATCATATGAAGAGGTCTCACTACAGGGCACATTTTTGCATCGGTAGTTTTTATAGGCGCTCTATAGCATCTCCAGTTTTCTCGCATTTCAATGCAAAAATGTGTGTCCTCACAGATACATGGTGTTATGTGCGTGTGTGTTTGTAGTTGTGAGAGAGCAAGAACATGCCCTGAGGCGGTTTTTGACCCGCAGAAACATGCCCCTGACTCCTTTGAGAAAACTCCTGTTATATCACACTTCCTCCTTTAAAGCAGAAAGACAGAGGATGAAACTAAAGAGGGTGATGAGCCCTTGGAGAGAGCAATCTAGATTAGGCCGTGGGTGTCTTCTTCATGGTAGTAGCAGGTACTTAGTCGATTCCTGCAGGGGAGTCTGATCTTCCCTTCCTTTTACTTACTCATTAACTCACAGTTTTGTTCATTTAGGGAAAGTGTGCAACAGGACCAAAGCATGTTTTGATGTGTCAAAATAAAAAAATCAAGCCCCTATTTTCTTATATTACCTACCATGAAATTGTTTAAAGTTTGTTCCAATAAACAAAGTCTGTACAAGGAGCTGCTTCGTGTACCTCATGTAGATAGACGATGAGTGCTGCTCTGTGCTTCTGAGTGTGAGTGTGGAAGATGCTGAGCTTTGATCATCCTCCTGAGTAACTATTGAATCGTTGGATACCAGCGTTGTCGGAAACAATATTTACTGCTTTGCTGCTTTTGCGCAGACAGAAACGTCGTTTTTCACACAACAAAGTGAGGGAATACAGTATGTTTTTGAACTCCTGCTTTCTTGTCGAAGATGATGAACAACGTGAACGAAGTAGTGAAGATTAATTTTGCTGTGCTGGAGTAAATATGTTGATATGGTTTGGAGAAAATATTCATCTTTCCCCCTGCTTGCATGCTTTTTGATAATAAAGAAGAAACAAGAGGAAAAAAAAAAAAATCTAAATGTAGTTGAGGATTGACAACTTTAAAGCACTTTAAAGTTTCTTCTCTTTATTTCAGAATTGAATGTTATGTCATTTTGTTTTCTAGCAGTTTTATAAAGCAGATATTTGTTAGACATCGGCCCCTTCTTTGCTCTCTTCCGCTTATTCTTCTTATTATTTTCTGCATTACTTCTGCATGTTGACGTATTTATTGTATGGAGTGAAGGAAATGTGGCATCCAGCAAAATCATTCAGGCATGAGGATCGCAGCAAATACAGGACAACACAACAGGCAACTATTTGATTCACCCACCAGAGCAAAAAAATATTCTTTCTACCTTAATGTCGCATGCGTGGATGTGAGTGTGGATTTGTGTGCGTGCGTGTTTGTGTTCACACCCATCAACTCAGCTAGAAGTAATAACATCAGTCCCTTTGAGATGCAGAATTCCTATCCCTCACACACACACACACCTGGTTATTTGAACAGTCTGAATAGGAAGTATAAGGCATTACAATAATGGAAAGGCCTGAGGCACAGATTTAAGGGGAAAAACACACTACAGCTACCCTCGATTATAATGTTATATTGTTTCATTCCTCCTGAGTGTGTGTGTACCTCTGTGCACTTGTGTTTATATGTGTGTACGTAAGGCTTAATGTGTCACATTGTCAGGCTTTGTGTGTCTGGCATATTGCCATCTGTGAGGACGTGCAGAGCTCTTAAAGCCACCTCACAACCGAATATTTAGGAGTAGGAGATGGGAGAGGATAAATTCATGAATGCCAGAGGGGCCCATAAATTCATAGCAGACACAATTCATTTATACTGTACATACAGGATCAATATGTAACAGAAACAGCGGGGGGGGGGGGAACAGGAGGAGAGGAGACAAGGGAAGAGAACGAGAGAAAAAGGATGGGGAGATGAGCATAAAAGAGGACGAAAGAGAAGACGGAAAGAGGAAGGAGTCTAATGTTACATAACAAAAAATTACAAGCACTTCGGGGATTTGTTGCACTGTTTCTTATGGACGTGAAACATAAAAATAAATGTTCGAGAGCATTAATAATATTTTTCTCCCCATGTGTAATGTGATAATATGATAATTGTTGTTTATTAGTTTCAGATCTGTGTAATCGCTTTCCACCACTGAGACTTTAATAAGTATTCACCTGACCACCTCCGATCGACTGTTTATTAACTCCCAGCTCTATTTCTCATTTTACTGTATCCGAGGAACTCATCATTAACTGAGCCCGAGTTACTGTTTCAGGATGTATTAAGAAGTTTATGAAGTAGGCACCATCTCCCTGGTTTTAGTAAGGAGCCCATAAAACATTTCTTTGTCTCATACCCTTTATAGTTTCCATTTAATAAGGGTGTAAATATTTAAAATGCTATAGTAATTTCACTTGATTTGGCCTTTTGCAAAAAGAGCCAAAATAATATGTTAAAGAACTTAGATGAACACACACAAACATAGACCGAATGCATTCTCATGCATGACTTTTATAATTATTCTGATCTTTTCATTTTAATTTTTTTTTTCAGCTCAGATTTACTTCAGGTTAAAATCCATGCAGCAAAACTGAACTCAGGGTGAACCCATTTCTTTCCTCCTCCTCACCTTGTACACTGTTGACACCGGCATGTCATCTTGAATTATGATTTTTTGCTTCATTTTGAGGAGGAAAAAAAAAAAGATTACGTATTATTTGTTTCACCTTACCCCAGCTTTCCCCTCGCTCTTAGAATTAGATCAGTCTGATGCCATCATCTGTTATCTATCGTTGGTCCTCACGGCAAATATAGCTAAAATCAATAGAAATACAAGCTTGCACACTTACCCGGAGACAGATGACCGCAAACACACAAGACGTCTTTTTGAACCCAGCAGAATCAGTTGGTCTTTGTTGATCTGGAACATGACAGTCTTGAATATGGAGGGTTTGCTGTTTGTGCCAAGGCAATCTGACTCAATCATACCGCATGCAGCAAAACATATTTGATGACAAATGTCCTTTTCAGTGTGTAGCATTATGTTTCTGAATGGGTGTGTTAAACATCGGGCTACTGCCCCCTTCAGGATTTCAGTCTTGATAAGGCAGCATTAACATTAAACATTACTCGACTAGTGCCGGGTGAAATGGGCAAAAATATTATCCCAAAAATGTCATATTTCTTTCAAGTTTAAAGGCATTTAAAGATGGTTATTTATGGTTTTAAGCTATTCGTTATCGTCAAAGCACTTGTAAAATGAAAATTGTTGCATGCATAAAACTAACTAAACAGCAAAACTTTGATACATTTTCTATGTGTTTTAGCTGAAAATGTGAACAAAATAAACCTTAAAGACAAAAGAAAAGTTTATATTACGATAATGATATTTACTGCGATGTACAATTATATTGATAAGTATCATTATCGTTATGGCCCAGCCATTCTCTAATCAGCTCTGTACTAAAATCCAAACTGTGCAGAGCGCTGTGTTATATTGTGTAGTGTAATGATTTTTAGTGAATGTATTTTGTCTTTTGCTCGTTCTATGTATCTCAACTAAAGCAGTACATTCAAGAAGGGTTTTAGAATATACGAAAACTTTGACAACCAGAAATGTAACTTTTATTCCTGCATTACTATAGAAATAGAAAAAGAAATATTCATATTACTAACAATCCGTGTGATTCTAAGGAACAGCAGTGGGCGGAATTTTCATTTTTTGAGATTTTCCAAAGGGAGTAGGATGAGGAAAAAAAAATGCTAATAATAATAATGGGGGGAAAAAATGAATAAAACACTTCTTGTACAGGTAAATGAGCCTAAAATATGATTAATTGTAGTGGTCTGTTATTATAAAAGGCATGATTAATATTGTTGAAGAAAATCATCATCAAGTCCAAAAGTTTGCTGTGGTGGTGGGTTTATTAAATAGAATATACCGGGTCTCACTGTTTCTCTTGTTTCCTTTCCATCTCTTAATGATCTCACATCCACTCACTGGCAAACTTACTTCAAAATGTCTGCATGTTTCAGCTTCTTTGGGACTATGATTTTCACAGACCTCCAACAGCACACGGCACAAAAATGTGGGTTTTCCAAAGGAGCCTCTTACCTCTGAGTAAAATTTGGAACAGAAGGTGATGCATCTTTGGTCTGAAAAAAATGTTCTCTATTGAAGCATATTGCCATCTGGATCACGGCACCATTTGTCAAAGAAAATCATCATCATAAATTCCATTAGTTTGGTGTGGTGGAGCGTTTATTAAATAAGTATAATATGCTGGTTATATGGTGGGTTCTCCCCAGAGCCACACGGCATGTGGAGAGGAAGTGACCCAGAGAAAAAGGCACAAAAGATATTTATACAGAGGAAGCACAAGGAGGGGAGGAGATGTAGCAAAAGAGAGGTGTTTACAAATGACAATGAGATGAGCAAGGGCCAAGGTGATGAGACCAAGAGGTCTGGCATGCAGTTGTCAATGACAAAGGGATGCTATGGACAAAAACAAGCACAGTGGAGAGGGCAGGAGACACGTTCAGCTTTTCTGCTGACGGTATCTGCTTGACTCGCCTAGACTCATCATGGCTTTTTTGGCATTTCCACTGCACGAGAGCAGGGACCACCAGATGCTATCGGAAACTATTTCTAGTATCACCTTCGCAGAGGTTCCGAACAATCCAAAGTGATGCTAAACGTGACGTAAAATCATGCAGATCGCAGATTGGACGATCCAGAATCGTCGCCGCGTCAGTATGTATGTGTGTCATCATGTTGCGATGCAGGACACCAAGCCAAGCCAGCAGGAAATCTCTTAAATGTTCTTGATGAATTGACCGCAGGTTTGAAGTCTAAACAACTATATTCTCGACTGAAAAAATCTTAATATTATCTATTATTATTATTTTGGAAATTGTAACTTCTCCTCCTCCGTTGCCTCGCTCATAGCTGCAGTCACGCTGAAGAGGACGTCGCAATAGTTCACACTGCATCACGATGACAACCAGCTGCTGTTCCTGCAGTGGAAATGCAACATGCTGGTGACAAAACTGAGTCAAGTCGAGGCCAGTCGAGCTGGTACCATCAGTGGAAAAGCGACAATAATCTGGACTGTCAAGGTGTTTCTACCAAATGGTCGAAGAATCAATAGCATATCAAAAGAACAAAGAGTACTGACTATTCTTCATCACCAGTGGCCACAGAGATGCTAAATCATAAAGATGTATGTATGTAGATGCCAGCTATGTTTGAGCCTGTTACATGTTAGGCAGTGAAAGTGATAAATGCAAAGCACATCCAAACAGTAAGACATAATGAAGATGTGTGCTAAAGTGAATCAAAAACACTAAAGTAAGCTGTATGATCAGATGTAGCATTTGTTCTCCCCATGCATATCTACCAGTTGGTTATCTGGCAGTAACGTTGAGTCTTGTTGACATTCAGCTCCACCTTCACTTATTACCATGTTCATCCACTCCTGGAGCTCAGCCCAGGGGCGCTGATGCTGGTCTGCCCACTTGTCTGTTTGTGCATTGGCTCGAACCCTTTATGCCTTACTCTAGACTTTCTTTGACACTTTTATTCCCTGTCTTAGCCATCTCGCAGACTGACACAATAGCAACAGTGAAATTGGCAGTTTTAGTCAAAATGCGTTTTTCTTTCCACTACATCCTATCCAGGTTAGACACAGTCAGGGTTTAAGATGCCTCTAACACATGCACACACTGTAGGAGGTGAGGTATGTGATGTGTATGTCATATTTGGTGTTACCATGGTGACGGGGCACAATGCGCATCTTCAGTCCACATGTGTAACGTCTGTGCTCAGGGAGAATTTCAGAGGTTTAAAAATCAGTGTTAAATGCGCACTTTCATTTGTGTCCGTTTATAACATATACTATGGAAATTCCCATTTGAAAAGGTGACACACAAACATGCAATGAGTCTCAGTTGTTTAGAATAGTGAGAAAATTCATGTAGCTTTAGAAAATTGAAATGAAAGCAAACTTAAAATAAACAGTTTAAAGGGATTAGGCTATTTGTATTAAGGTCTGTGTAAAGCTGGACTGTATATACTAAGCCAAATAACCCAGAAAATTAAATATAAGCTGGGGTTTGTTGAGACATGCTCCGTGAACACAGCTCTCAGTAAGCCTGGTCATTAGAGTTTCAGAAGTTTGGACATTTGCTTAATACATGGCTGGTAGCACTGAATAAATTGTGCATAAGTTACAAATGACTCTTTCTCATTTCATCTCAAGAGCATGGTCTGAGCAGTGTAACTAATTGATTAATTGTTTCTGTCCATATTGTGTCTGCTTCTGTGTAGTAAAAGTCTGCATTTCATCATTCTACTACTGTCTACATTCACAGCAGATGAGCTGGTATCCGAGTAATCTGAGACAATTCCCGCGTAAAGCATCGTTATCAGCTCTTCTGGTCATGTGACATGCAGCTCAGGCGTGTTAAAAGGGACAGAGATCAATTCTGAAATTTAAAACGTATTATTATTAGTGTAGGTGCAGCCATAGTGAGTTTAATGCTAGCGAGTTGTGTTGATTCTTTGACTATTATGGTATGAATTTACTGCCATCCATTCTCCATCCTTGTTGGTGAACTCAGTGACTCTGAAGAGGTATATGTATATATGTATATATATATATATATATATATATATATATAGAAAGATCAGCTTCTGTTTCTCCCTCAATCCTTTGACGCCTGTTGCAGTGCACACATGTATTCAGACATTAGGCCGGAGTGGAGTTTAAGCATTAAGTGATCAAAATCAAGAGAGAATTCCAGCTTCGGGCTGTCTATAAATAATAGCCAAACCTTTATTATGAGATAATTAGACCACATACCTTTCACATACAGGAATTCATTTTTGTATTTTTGTGTAAAGATATTTTTGTTGAGTCCTGTATTTTGGTTTTTCACTGGGCTGTCAGCAGTCAAAGTGCATGTATTTAAGATCTTTTATTTCTATACTTACCATCGTTCTCTATTTCATCCAATTTGTGCTTGGTGAGCTGCAGTCCTGTCTTGGAAACCTTCAGCTCCTTCATGAGAGCTGTCATGTCCCTCTACCAGGAGCAGTCCTCCTTACTAGTTGTCACTCCGGGCTGCCAGTTCTGCTGCCTGTGGCATGAAAGCTCGTCATTTCTTGCTCCTCTTTCAAGATTTTCTCAAATTACCACGATATTGATTTTGGTAATTGCACACCAAAAATCTGTCTTTTGGCATCTACCACTTTTTTCCTTTTGGATCCGCTGTTCAGTCTTAGTTGCACCCACACTCTCTTGTAATTGCTGTCACTTTATTTCCAGTGGCTGTCATTCTGGAGCTCATCACTGAAATATCATAGAGGATGAAGTTCTTTTAAGTAATGCTGTCTAAAGCAGCAACATGACATCTTCATAAAAATACATCTCTAGCTTGCATTCTCTGTTACTGGCGTTATGCCACTATGTTCCACTATCCAGTCCATAAAACTCTATTGGATGTTTTGATATCATAGAATTTCTTTCTGCAAAGTGCAAGTATTGAACTGTCTTCTCAAGTCTGCTTTTATTTCCAATCTTTTTTCTAACATTTTTTGACTGAACAAGTAATTAAGATTGTCACATTTATTCAGTAATGCAGATATTCGGTGTATATCACCCTAGCATCACAGATATCATGAATGATATCTGTGAATGATATCTTATACCGGCCACTTTCTCTCTCCGGGGTTGTAGTTCAGCCTTGGTATTCTTTAGTTCCACCCTCTGTTCGAACTGCCGTGTCTCTTAGAGCTCTCAGCTCATCCCAGATATCCTTGCTAGTCTAGCCACTTGTCTGTAAACCTTCAGCCGGTCCTCTGCTCTCTCCTTGAGTACACGTCCCAGACGAACAGTAACACTAGCAGAGTACCCCTCATTGTGAAACTCCCTCACTCCAGACTCACACTCCTTCAGAGACACCTTTCAGAAATCAAATAGAGTCCAAGTTTTGCACACGTTCTCTTGACCGCAGGTGCGCACAAAAATGGTCATGTCATTTACAGGCACTGGCAAAAGAAAATCCTGTCCTTGGAAAAATGTGGAAAGCACACAGTGTCTGCAGCTGGAAAATTTCCCTTCTATCTTCATTATATTTAAAAAAAAAAAAAACAGAACAGAAAATAACTTATAAGGATACCGCACCTACAAAGAACTCTCTTTATTGCTTTGAGGTACTAATATAGGACATAAGTGTGCTATTTCATTAAGTGTCATTGTTTTCTTATTTAGTCTAACATGACGTACTGGGAATTTAGTTCATGTTTGAATATTTATTACAACAATGTGGTGTTTTTTTCATTTGGGACAAGACTCCAACTCTTTTTTTTTCCCTTTTTAAGTATTCAAATTGAGGCCATGTGATGACACGTGTAAAGCTACAGTGCAATTTCTTCACTGTTATTAAACTCAAAACAAAAGTTGAGCAAAGTGACAGGTCAGACAGTCTCCTTGTTATCGGGCTTCTGCATATAAATTACTCCACAGCAAGCTATGAAGTAGTGTGAACATTTCTCTCCCTTCTTCTTCCCTCCTTCATTATCAGTTTTCTTTTTATTTATGGCAGACCGCTGACATGTGTGTCACGTGTTGCCGTGTGCGACACGAAGAGAAACCACATGTTTATGCGTGTTTAATTTCAGCGTGTTTTTCAGCATGCTCTTGTGGCTGTTTGTACTTGTTCTGCGATGAGTGTAAAGATTCAATAGCCCTGCGATCACTGATAAGGTCATCATTCAAAGCTATTGCAGGTGATGTAAAACAGATGAGGGGACATGCGGTTACGGAGTATCTATTTTCCATTACATTGAAGAGGTTATATAGAGGGACGGGCCAGGATGGAGCAGCTCATAGTGATTACATCAAACAAATATTCAGACAGAAATGTGATTGTCAGTAAAAGAGCAAATCAAGGTCAGTTGCCAGAGCTGACTGCTGTTACTGTCATTCAGACAAAGAAGGTGCCATACTATCTCTTTTCTTACTTAGTACCACAAAATGCATTGTTAAACAAAATTGTTGCATTTTAGAGTGCGTGCTGTACTAATATGAGCCATAAATAATGCTCTTTTGTTAAAATGCCTTTTTTTCTTGCTAACGCAGATGGCCATAATCAAGGAAAATATTCAACTTTTGCTTGCATATTATCTGGCTTGGTTTTCTAATGTAACCTTACAAAAGATAGTGCCAGAGCTGTCATTGTTCTCCAAGGTGATGTGTTTTACATAAGCTTTCAGTGGACCCAAGTGGATGGTTTTGCAGATACTGACAAGGTAGAAGTGGGTAAATGAATTGAAAACATTGTGAAATTTGTTCCGGGAATTAAGTTCACTCTTCAGTATGTATTACATGAATAGGTTATTTTTTCAGAAATGTTAATCCATTAAGACATAATTAAACATATGCTCTTAAGAGTGGGCGCAACGTGTGCATACATCTCCCTACCCTTTAGAGACGGATTCGCATTTTGTTTGTTAGTTTGCAGCAAAAAAGTTGAGGGGAGCATGTACTTCTCCACATCTATTTCAGTGAATCACAAAGCATTTCTTCAGTCACGTGTCTTGAAAATAAAGACATCATTTCAAACGTGCCCACATTGCATCCATTCAAAAGTCAAATCCACATGCGTTCTGCATCCAGTCTTAATCACCTAATCACTATCCTGTCTGTACAGTTGTGAAAGTCCCATGTGTGTGTTTGTGTGGGTGTATATTTAATCAGCACTGCCCTGAACAATGCCACAGTGGTCAGCGCCTCTCAGCAGGAGGCCATTTGGTTCTCAGTTTCTTCGGTCAGCGCCGTGATCACATACACACACATATACTCACACATGCACATGGTCGCCCTGCTGATGGAGATTAATTAGTGTAGACTCCCTGCTGGCATGAAAACCAGGTTCTCTAAGTGCATTCTGGGAAGAAATAAACAATGTGCAAAGTGTGGCTTGTAGATGGGGAAAAACGCAAATGGAAACTGCCACACACAAAATGCACCATCACGGGCATACGCACTTGTTTACACACTTCAAAATGTCAAATGTATTGACTCGTGCAGCATATTATGGTACATTTTTATTGATTTACATGCAAATCCATAGGTATGTTCAGTCTTGTAAGACTGATTTGCACGTGACCGTTTCTTGAACTTTGCTACAGTGTCCTCACTATTGATGTGATACACTCACTGAAGCGATGAGCTGAGCCGAATTGAAAAGACGGGCACTGCAGCAGACGGTCACACGAGAAGAGGAGAATAGAGAATTAAGGAAAAAAGTGAAATGGAGAAATGCAAGAAATGAAATAAAGACAGAGAGAGAAAGAATCAGGTGACGGAAAGAAGGAAGGTTGAATAGAGATTGGTGTGAGTAAGGCGGTGATGTATGGAGCAAAGGGTGATGAGAGTGAGCTGGCTTCTCACTCGGCTCCAGTAGTAATGTCCCTTTCCAAAACATCACTCATATTTAATGGAGCACAGCTACAAGAGAAGAGAGAGAAAGGGAGAGCACAAAACTTACATGCACAACCACAGACACTCCATTGACATATGCAGACAACACAACACATTACAGACTTATACACACTTGAAAAGAGTACTCGGAGCTTGCATCCGCTGATAGGGAACGTACACATGCACTCTGGTACTCAGATTCAAACAGGGTTCTCTGAGCGTTAATGGAGTTGAGACATAGGGGCCTTGAGACTGGAAGCTGCACTCAGCTTGGAATGAGAGAGAGAGGAAGACGTAGCAAGAGAGTAAAAGAGAAGGAAAGAAGAAACAGGGAGCACTGACATACATACGGAAATACATACAGAAGAAGAGGAAAGAATATGGTACGCTTACAAAAAAGGTGAACATTTCTTAATTCTGTTTGAAGCCACAATCGCCAGCGGCTCATAGATATGGACATACTGTAAGAAGGGGGAAAAACTCACTGAACACTGAAACACATCAATAGTGAGGACACGGGTGTAAAGTTCAGGGTACGGTCACGTGCAAATCCAGTTTTAGGACAATAATGTCATCAAAAAAACTGCTGTAGGACAAAGTAGAATGTAAACATACAGACACCACAGTAAGAAACTTTGTTTAATCTTAAACTTTTTTTCAAAGCCCACATACTCTCACCCGTGATGAATCACTCATTTGTCGTTTTTCTTCAATCCTACTCAGGTCCTTGACTTTCTTCTATGTAATATAAGATACTTTTACTTTTAAAATACAAAGGATTAATGTTGAAAACTATAGCAACAGTGTGGGTAGAATTGCACTCATTCCCAGACATTTGTGCAATACTTGTTTTCCGACGGCATCTTTATTCCCCACGCAGGTTCAGGACTTAATGACGGCCAGTGGCACGCAATACGTCTGGTCGCCAAGGAGAACTTTGCCATGTTGACGATAGATGGCGAGGAGGCATCCGCTGTACGCTCCACTTCACCTCTTATGGTCACCACGGGAGGAACCTATCACTTGGGAGGTAAGGGTCATGCCAAACACCTTCACTACATCGTGAAGTTGAAGGAGCGGTTAAAAAAAACATCACAGCCTCACTTTAAGCCTTCATGTATGGTCAAAGCGTTCAATTTTAAGGCAAAGATGGGGTCAGAGAGCAAAATGTTTGTTTCAGACTATCTGGGTTAGGGTTAAATATTGCTTGTTGGTTAGTTGCAAATTCTGTCATTTGTTTCCACACTTTAAATGTACAAGGACAGTGCACATTAATAAACATTTCTATATATGTGCAAGTTTAGCCAATTGACTAATTTATATATGTATAATTACAACTATAAAAGACATATATTAAAACACATATTAAAAGAGGAGCAACAATGTGGTACATAATAGTGCACATGTCATAAAAACACACGAAATACATAGTACATGTACATAAAAGAGAAGTTATCGCGTATGGTCTCACACTTTAAAGTCATTTTAAATAAACAATATGTGTCGCAATCTCTGATAACTGTTGTCAGTCCTGATGAAATAAGCCCAGGACAAGACACGCAAATCTATTAGAAATACACGTTAATTGCATGTGTGTGTTTTCAAGCTCAACATGTCTTGAAGTCATCTCTGTTGCTGTCCGTGTCCCAGTGCTGAGAGTTAATAAAGAAGTTAACAAATGCGAAGAAGACACAACTGGACCAACAAACACAAATTGACGACGGCGCGGTGAGACAGTAACGCACATGCACGGACAGAAACCACAATCTGTCTGAATTTGGAAGACGCCGGGTTAATGATGCCTGAGACCGCTGTCCGTCTGTTGGAAGACGGTCCGTCTCAAACCGTGCATGTGTGTGAGTTGGGTGTGCCGCACCTGTATGAAATTACAGTAACTGAGAGCGATAGTCTGCGGACTGATGGGTTCATCAGACTTTTCGCTCCCTCTAACCCCGTCTCTCTATCTGAGCAAAATCTCCTCCATCAAGCAAAACCATTTCCCCAGGCCAGTCAATAAGGATCAGAGCACCTCACGCACACACATCCGGAGTCTTTTATTCTGTTGTCCATCTTAATTTACTTCTCCCTGCCGACTGCATCTCTCTTATGCCCATGATAACGTGTGTACTTTTTATTATGATTTAAGCTTGTGTGGCCCTGATGTGCCAAGTGAATTTCAATCAAGGTGCATTTAAAGCCTGTTAAAGTGTCTTCAATTATACTTCGGTTTGGATTTTTTTCAAAGGCTTTTTAACACCTACTAATGCCTGACAAAAATGCTATCCAACCAGAGCCTTTTCAGATTTTCAAAACTGCATCAGTTAAATGTTTAAAAGGAGTTCCCAAAAGCACAAGTGGATATAATTACATGCCAGTTATGAGGCTCACTAAACCATAATATAGAGTTTTACGCTTTTTTTTTAAGAATGGGTTTATTTTCTCTCTTTTACACAACTTTCGTCTTTTGGTCTGTCTTATCTGGTTTTCTTTCCTTTCCTCTCTTCTTCCGTCTAGTCTCCATTTTGATCCAATTGATGATTTATTGATTTTGGTAAGCTGAGTTAGGAATCAATAGTGGCTGGGAGAAGAGGATCTCTGCAATGTGTTTACCCCTTGAAGACGACAGTGGAGAGAGACACAGAAGAGAAGCAAATGAAAGATATGTGGGAGGAAAAGACTGTATTAAAGGAAGGGGGATATAAAGGATAGCTGAGTAATTAGAGATTTGTAAAGGTCAAACATTTTTTTACTTAATTGTATCTTCTAATCAGCGATGACGAAAACAGGCTGAGGGACTGCAGTGGGACCGTTTGCAACAATTCAGAGAAATACAACTTTGTGTTTTCAGAGGAGTTTTCCTTACTAACAGAGGTAGTGTGTGGGCTGAATTGGCAGCGAATGTAATTTGGGTATTTCTTGTTAATTTTGCATGACATAATGAATGCTGAGGAGCAGGGAGCCTCGTGGTAAACACAAGTTTGAAGACTGCAGGGGATACAAAACTGCTGATTATTATGGCAAAGAGAACAAAGTGATATTTAGGCCACCGCTTCACAAGATAGGAGAGAAGTTGTAGAAAGACAATTTTGGAATGATTTCAACCATCAGACCTGAGATCTCTTTCATAGGAAAGGTACTGTAATACTGTTGCAGGATATTTTGAGCTTCTGGAATTATTTTTAGTTTGCTCTTAAGGTTTTGAAAATTGGGTTTGGCCTTACTTGAATGGAATACGAATTCACACTGCATATTGATAACTCTTCAGATTTTATGACCTGATTTTTTTTTTTTTTTTCCCCCCTGTGCATGTAACGCCTCGCCTCCTCATTGTTACAAATTTCCAACTTTGCGTTTGTGTGTGAGTTGGTGTGTGGGCGTTTTTGACCGCACGCTCAGAAACTCCCATGCACGCATCCTCATTTAAATTCACTCAACTTAAAACTCTGACAGAATATCTACCATTTATTCAAAACACTCATCCACCTTTTCACATCCAGGAGCTAATTTCATCCCAGCACAAAGGTAACAGAATAATGTAGTGAGTGTACAAAAGATAGTTTAGCCTTTGGCTTGCCCTCAATTACTCTCTCTGATCGCTCAGCCTGATGAGTCACAGAGGCCAAGCACATTAAGCCATCCTATAAAGCTCTCTTAACAGTATTCCATCAGCACTTTTTTTGCGTGACTAAAACTATTCTGTCAATGTGGCTCAATTAGAAGAAACCCAAACAATTCATGTTTCCTATACACAAAACAAGGTTTCAAGTTTTTTGTGTAGGACCAGTCCTCCAGGTAGCCATCTGCTCCACATCCTGTGGCTTTAAGGCATCAATCTGCTGTATTTCCTTTGGCAGCACTTGCTGATCATTGACCACAGATGGACCGAGCTCCAAAAACAAAGTCATATCGCACCTTCTCTCAGTGTCTGTACATAAAACATGCACTTATTGATAAAACTAATGCCTGCTTTTCTGATTCCAATGCGTGAAGTGTTAAGGAAGTAGGAATAAACCATCTACCCAAACCCTGCTTGGCATCAGAGGAAGGAGAGTTTGACTATCTGTCTTCTTCTATATTCTTATTCTACTGAGGTGTTTAATAACCGTGACAAATTGCCACATTAACCAAATCAGGACAAATTACTGCACTATTATGTAGAAGTATAACCACCACATACATGCAGGGATAAACATACAGTCTGAGGTACAGTGTTTTACTTGACATTTGTTTCATGATTAGACTTAAAAGGGATCAGACTGTGCGTAACAGCTATTTCATATTTTGGCATAGATAAACATGTGCAAAGGTTGTTGACATAGAGACATTATGTGAGATAATTATCTGTGTGTGTGTGGGTTGCGTCCTCCAGGCTCACTACTGTGTCTCCATTAAATTTGAAACATGGAGAACAGTTAGCCAGAGGCTGGTAGAGCTCTCCCTGCTTGGCTGTAAACCATTAAAACCAAGCCAACTTCTGTATCTGTTTGTTTGCTTGATCGAGTCTGTGTGAGGCTTTTTTTGCAAACACAAATACTTGAAAACATGACATAATGCAAAATCTTTTTTTTTTTGTTGCAGCGCTTCGCTTCATAAATATCCTTTTTTTTCATTAATAAAAACTATTTTTGAAGGTATTGTAGCTCCTTAATGCTTTCATATATTATTAATATTAATAGCGTTATATGAAGACAAGCATCTAATTAATGCTTTAATTAACTTAATACATCCCCTCATTTGCATACGTGGTTATGTTTAATGTATTTTGATCACTGTGATGGGACATTATGCTGCATCAGTACCATTCCCAAAGAGTTTAAAGGCAATGCAGATTAGGCACTTATTTTTCCTACTTTACTTTTTTCTTTTCTTATCACCTTTTTGAGTTGGGAATATTGCCATATACATGTGCAGTTTAATACGACTCAATTAAATGTATTTAATTCTAATTTCATAGCTTCGTGAATAAGAAAACTGCTGCGAGGATGCTAAGTGACAAGATTCATTAACGCCGTTCTGACACGTCAGTCATGTTTTTTACCGGGAACAGTTTTCATTGAATTCAGTCACACTCCACATAACAGTATGACTTCCTAAAGGATACTCTAACATGTAACACCAAGGTTAAAGGATCTTTCGCTTCAGATGTCAGTGGAAAACGGGACTTGTTTTCTCATCTTAACCTCAGCTCAACCTCCTTCCTTAATCCATTCAGCTTCTCCTGTTTTCTTTTCTCATCCCTTTCGCACTTTCCACCTTTCTATCTTTTTTCTCTCCCTCCAATTTTTCAATTTATCTTCTCTTTTGTCCATCATCTTCCCCTTTTCCCTCTCATCACTCTCATCCTCTCTAACAGGGCCGACCCCTTCCTTTGCCTCCTCTCGTCTCATCTACACCCCTCCATCCTTCAAGTGTCTGCTTTTAGAAGCAGTCTCCTGAACCCAAAGCCTATTTTACGGGGAGTAGTTTCTCACTCCTGACACTGCGCTTAGAGAAATTAGTAAGTGACTGACACGAGACATCCACAAATTGAATTTCTCATTCACACGAACACATGTGCACATACACAAGGATATAAAGTCATGATGTTTTCTTTAAAAAAAAAAAAGGGACAAATAGTTTTATTAATGAGAGAACGGAAGATTATGTGTTTCCACCCTGATGCATGTTGGTACTTAATAACTGTGAAACTGCAGTATTTCTTTTATTAGTTTTGCTATCTCCTCTTCTTTAGCAAATTCATAACTTGGTTGAGTGATTCAAATAGTATCACTATTTCATCATGTCTTTTTCTATCACTTTGGAAATGTCATTTTCTCTCATTTTATTTTTTGCGCATGAAAGAACCTTATCTTATACTATTTGATGGCCTTAAATGTTCATTTTCGTTTTACAACGTAGATCACGATAAAATAACAAAAGGAAGCAAGCTCAAAACAAGCAGAGCAACAAACAAATAATGAGAAGCTAACGGGTCTGCACCAGCAATTAGTAAAATGAATGTAAATGTGAAATATTTAAGAATGAAAGACTCTATACAAGTGGCTCAGTTCATTCTCAGACTGACTCCACCCATTTATTTTTGGGATATACTGTATTTTGGATATGTTAAGATATATATTTTGGGTTATTTCTGGTCCAGTATAGTTAGAAACATTAAATGCATGACCCAAGCTGCCCGTGAAATGTGACAATCACTCTCCAATCTCATTGATTAATGCCGACCTCAAGATGTTTCATGAAGTTTTAGCCAGTAGACAGTATAGTTGGGAAAACAGCTCAAACAGGCTTAATCTGGCTTCTGATAATATTCGCTGGCTTTTGCACATGCTGAGTGCAAAACATAAAATCCCACCTGCCCCTGGCCTCCTACTTCTGGATGCTGAAAAGGAGTTCGATCGTCTTGAATGGCCTTAGCTTTGAAGCGTTCTGAAGGAATTTAAGTTCAGAGATAAATTTATCAATATGATTCAAAGACTGTATGCTAATCCTTCTGCCTGGGTAAGTGTGGGTGGAGGCTTCTCAGATTTATTTGACATTGGGGCACACAGCTAAGGGACCCTCTGTCTCCTGTAATCTTTAATATATCTATTGAACCGCTTGCACAATTAATTAGAAACTCTCCTCAGATTTCCTCTGTTACAATAGATGCGACATCACACTCTGCTTCAGTTCTCCACTACAAAGGACTGACTGTCTGATGGCAAGGTTGAAATTGAAAACAATCTAAATATAGCGCACTCTTAAAGCAAAGAGTACACTTTTTTTATGCAACTACACTTCAAAAAAATACAACCTAACCCATTAAAGGTTGTGATGAATCATACATGAGACTTTGAAACCCACATTTCTGACAGAGCAGCCTCTGTTGTCCCTATGTATGGATGGTGCAATTTTGGGGTCATACTGTATCTACCATGGCTTGTTTTAAAGTTATGTTACATAGCAGGAAGTGGTCAATAGATAAAGACAGTTTATCCAGGTTGGTTTGTATGTTAAACATTTACAAATATGTTGTTATTGGCAACAGTTCTGTCTCATATGAATATGTACATTTTTACCTCTGAGCATTTTGGCTAATTTCCAACACACCTCCCGTAGTTGCAGATGCATCGCTCTAAACATGCTAGGATAGTGAGAGAAATATTCAGGTTTACAGTGTGAGGGTATCCATGGAGTAGAGAGCTTCTGCTGATCTTCCAGTGCATGTTGTAAGAAGAACTCTTTGGACCCAACAGGCGGGCTGTGAAAGCCTGCCAGCAGGACTGTGGGGGATTATTGCTGCTGTTCCAGATCCTGAGTGGTTGTGGGAGATAATACAAATTAAACCGCACAGCATAGTTGCGTTCAGGAAAAAACATGTGGTGACATGTTTGTAGATTACACTATAGATATGTGATGTCTTGAGGTCACATAGGTGGATGACCACATGTTTGCTTTGTTTGGCAAGTGTTTGCCTCTATTAGACTCGAAACCATACTGCTCTCACCCTTTATCTTTTTCTGTTTGATGTTACACCTGCATTGCAGTTTTCCAAGGCATCAAATTGTACATTTTTAATCAACATAAAAGAAGCAACGCCTTAAGGTTTTATAGGTAAATAAAAATGTTCACAAGAAAAAGGACTGCAAGACAGATGAAATATTAACACTAGGCAGAGTCATGATGTAGTGAAAATATGAAATCAAAATTACAGCTGTGATATGTTTTCTTCTTTAATATTGGTTAACCAACTTTTGTTATCTGAACTCGAAAATTAGTGTAATTCAGTGGCCCGATGAGCATTAATGGTGTTAATTAGATCTTTTTTGAATTTTGAATTCCATTTCCAACATATTTTTCTAGAGAAACAAACCAGGAGTGAGTACAAATTTTGATGTAGACAGAAATTTTCAGTTGCCTGTCTTAAAAATTCTCTTCTTCCAAAATTAGCAGTGTGCAGAGTGAGGAGAAAACACCCAACAAGCAAATAAGACGTTTGTGTGGTTTGGACAGAATAACAGAATCTAACCAAATCTGCGTCAGGTTTCAAAGCCTAGAAACATCCATCAATCCACCGATTCCATGGCTACATGCATTTCCCCATTCATTCTGCCAAACTGTCAAGAAGGTTGCATTTCCTTTGCATTCATATGCTATCCACAGGACACAAACTGCTGCCAGCCAGCTGCACTCCACTTTGTGTCTCTCTCTCTCTCTTTCCAGCTCTCCCTCTCTCCCACTCCTGTGGAAAGACAGCAGACAGGTGTAGCAGGAGAACAGGCAGATGGCAGGGATGACAGTTGAAACTTCTAGGGGAGGAAATGAAAATCAGAAGATGTAAAGTAGCGGATGAATGCAGCACAAACAGGCACAGACACACACATTTTACTTGTCTCCTCCTTTTTTTTGCTGGCATGTCATCCAGCCACATAAGCTACAATTATTTCCGTGCAGACACGCAGTGCATATGCCCTCTATAATAAGCCTCTTTGATGCTTTGGCCTTGAGGCTGATAGCCATGCTGCAGAGTGTGACAGCTTATAACATCACAATGATGGAGATGTCATTGAGCAGCAGTGTTTTATGAGTGGCCTATGTGCTTATAGCAGAAATGTAATTCCAATTCTCTTCTATATCCTACAGTGTATGTGCGCCCACACATACTGTACTTCCTACACTCCACAGTATACGGTACACATTCACATTTAAACATGCACAATAAACAGAGTGCTTAGTGTGTGTGCTGTATTGCCGCAACACGTTTCTCTCTCCCACACACAAACACCATGTGCACACATTTTTGTCCTCACCTTGTCCCCTTTTCAGTCAAGGCCTAGTGCTACCTCAGGACGGTCCATTGACTGATGTATCTCATAAAGGTGCATATAGTAAAACCTATATGTCCTTACTATATTGTGGCCTTAGCTCTCATATTAAGGCTAATGGACCTTGGGGATAAGCTCTAAAACACTGACTGATAAAGGTTCGTGGCTATAAAAAGTGACAATAACCAGCCACCGGTCAGGTCTGTTGTTCCTCATCAAGGTTGATGCCGTTGTTAAGTTTGATGTCTGCTTCTGCAGAAAGTCTTCCTTTCATGATCATGAATCAAAATAATCTGCCTTTGATTGTTTATCGTCTTCTTCCCTCACTGTTTTCACTTCTAAAGCTTCCTTCTTTTCAAAGCATTTTTCTTTTTTCTGCTTTCAGGGTATTTTCTCCAGACACTCTTCCCACCCTCCCAGCGTTCCTTCCAAGGGTGCATGCAAGCCATCTTAGTAGACGACCAACCAGCTGATTTGCATGCAGTGGAAAGAGGCACTGTAGGAGCGTTTGAGAATGTCAGCCTGGACATGTGTGCAATTATAGACAGGTAAGAGCACCATCAGTTTGCACACTTACGCATTCACAAAATCCTCTAATAAATAAAAATACACAATCAGACATATACAAGCACCAGAGCACTGCGTGTCATAAACCAAATGGCTTAGAAAACCTCTGCATTCTTATCTGGAGATGTATGACTCAGTGCTCTGGTCGTTGTATGTGTGCATGAAAATATGACTGTGTGTGGCGGGTTTTGTTTGTCTGTCATTCTGATAAATGGATGTAACTGATGGGGTGGATTCACAGTGTCAAGAGAGTGTGAGAACACTACATTATTTTGTTTTAAGCGGAAAGAAAAGGGTATGCTTAATCCAAAAAAAAAAAAAAAAAACACTGTATGATCTTAATCAAACATCAAACATAAGCAACACATTTCTCTTTCTTATTGCCAAATGCGACAGAGCTGGAGCTTCTGCTTACTGCATCCCATTGTTGGCTCACTGGAAGCATTCATTACAACTTGTTGACATCTCAATTTATTTTCTTGTCGTAGACTAGACTAACACATTGCCACAGATTGAATCATCTAAGCTTTGAGCTCAGTTTGAGGGCTTATTTGCACTAAATCTGATGCCTATGTACAAAGTGTCTAAACTTAGATGTAATGTGTTGGCCACAAAGAAGATTACGGTGGTTATTAGTAATTGCCTGGATCACATGTTTATGGTAAGCAAGACCTAGAGGCAACAATTAGGAGATGACCTTGCGCTGATTGGAACAGCGTTTTCTCTGAATTGAGCGATTTGTTTTCAAGTCAGCTTTGCCGATAACACTCAACTCCATCAATATCCATGCCCAGAGAAGAAGACACCAGCTGCCACTGCTTGATTTAGATCAATTCTGGCCTCACTTCATGAAAGGTCTGGATTGCTGGGACACAAGATAGTCCAAAGAGGAGTTGTAGATGGTAATGGTGAGGAAGGATGACAGCTGTGGTGTGGGAAAGATTTTGGGAATAATTTGCCGTGGCTCGGGAGAAACCCGGAGGAAACCGGAGAGAGTTGACAGGAAGAGAGTTTGAGGAATGGCCTTGCTCTTGAACTTCAGCTAAAATCATCATTGTGTTTCTGTATAGCTGAATTCAATATAAATATGATCTTATTGACTGTTTTTTTTGAGCAAAATGGTGACTTTCACAAATATGGTACTGAGGTTGTTCCTTTTAATTCCTGGGCAACTGCTTGAAATGTGTTCAGCTCCATGAGTAGTTAACCTTTTAGCCGAGAAGATTTTTATGAAGGTTAACAACCACCCAGCCAGCCATTTTTACATAAAACTTTGTCCTTCCTATCCATCCTGCTATGTTAGATTACAAGGATATTATTTAAAAGAACATGACTGAACACTATTGAAAAAGGTAACGTCTTTTTTGAAAGCTACATTTTGATGATAATTTCCAGGCCTTTGTTTAATTAATGGAATTGCTTGCAGCCTTCTGTTATCATTCGTTTTGCAATGTGTGAGGTAATGTAGTATGAAATTATTATTATTGCAGATTGTGGTGCATTAGCACTGCTTGCTAACAGCAGACTGGCTGTGGTCAGATTTTTACAGCCAACTCTTGTCAAGGTCCTAAGATGTCCGCAACACTTTCCTATCCTTGTTGGGTGCAGTATTGCCCATCTCTATTACTTCAAGATGTTGTGGATCAGCCCTGCAGTACTTGAGGTGGGGCCCTGTACTGCCACAGAAGATGAATGGGTTCACTGTTACCATCTAACTAATCAGAATGTCTTTGAAGGCAGTTCAATATCCCTGTCTGACCTCCTTTTGATCAATGCTGTTCCACTGTGGGATTCTGTTTAGGCTGTGATGGTGGAAGGTGGAAGAGGCTAAACACACATACCCAGAGACACATACACAAGCTGCAACACATAGCAAAAAACACAGACAAGCCTGTGTGCATGCAAATGCCTATATTCCACAATGACACTGTCATTCTGTAAGGTCTACTACAGCAACACACACGCTGACACAGAAAAGCAAAGTTTAGAGGCGCTCCTTGTCGCGGTATAGATTTTTCTTTTTTTTTTTCTCACGCAAAGCCCAGAGCATATATTCAGTGTGCTTTAGTGCATGCAGCTTGCTGAGCAAAATGTCTCTTGTAATTGTGTGTACTCATCAATCGCAGTCCATTGTGAAAGCACAGTGCCTTTTATCTGCCCTTGTTAGCTTACTGACGCTGCGAGACATCGTGGCACATATATGACAGGCATTTTTGACATTTTTATTCTTTTCATGTGTTTTATATGTTGAGAGAATAAAGGTTTAATATGATTTGAATACCTGGGTGGGTGTAATAGTCACTGTTACATCAATTCCTTTTTCTCAGCAACATTATTTCTTTTTTATGTAAAGCAATCTAGTCTTAAGATCTTTGGTCTCTGCAGCTTTTGTGGTTGTCGGTATGTATGCTTAGAGGAGGCTTCAAAGCCTTCTATTAATTGTTTAGCAGCAATGTACATGTGTGCTCATGTTACCTTTAGCTTATATGTATGCATTAGTCAAAAAAGCCAAGCTCAAGATATCTAATGAAGTGGTAATTTTTTTTTGCAAATGTCATTTATTGAGCCAATTTATTCTGCAGGAGCTCATTACATTAGCTCTTTCTCGGGCACAGTAAACAAAGTGCTTTCATGAAACACACCTGCACCTCATGCCTAAAATATGTGTGGATATGAAAGCTAATATACAGAGTCATGAATATAGTGGTCACAGTTAGACATGATCTTCGTCAGTGAAATCTAAGTGTTTTGTATGTCAGCTCTGTATTTACTGTAAGTCTGACCAGCAGTGATCTTCATGTCTTCCTCCAGAGAAGGAAATGCCTCTGTGCTGCTTAACTGCTCCACATGACTAACTTAGCATTTTAAAGGACTCCTGCAGCTTTTATGAGCTAGTGTTTGTTTTTCACCCAGCTGGATTTCCTCTTAACATCACTTTGATTCATTCAAATAAGCCGATATTTTAATCGCGTAACTTGTGCATGAGCACATGTGTGTATGCGTGCGTCTAAAAACCCAGCTGGAAGACTTCCGTGGCTTGGGATCCGTCCCCACCAGACCTACAGGCGGATAACACAACCTAGCTTTGATGTCAAGATTTCAGCTGGGATTTCACCAAGAAAATAGGAACTTGCTTCTACCCCTCTCCTGCCACTTGATTTTTGACATGTGAAGACTTAATTACTCTGTTTTTGGTTAACAAGCAGGAAACTGCACAGTACATAACGATGGTGGACGTCGCGTTAAACCCCTATTCTGTCACATCCAGTTTCCATTATTACATAAATAATGTTTCACTGACATGCAATTTATATGTTCTTCCGGTGAGTACCTGTCATTTCATAGTGCTATTTTTTGTTTCTGAGAATTTACATGCCTTGTAAATGCTAAAAGGCTCTCTCTCAATCCCTCTTTGTTGTCTGTCTCCTCAGGTGTATGCCTAATCACTGTGAGCATGGCGGCCGGTGTAAACAGACATGGGACAGTTTCAGCTGCTCATGTGATGGAACAGGATACACTGGAGCCACCTGCCACACTTGTAAGTCTGCATATGTGTGCGTTTGAGTACTCTCTCCCATCTCTTCTGTTTTTTTGTTGTTTTTTTTTAATCCCGCTCAAACACTGCCGTTCTCTGTTGTGCTTGTTTAGTTTGGCCTTCCTCAGTTCGCCTTTGAGTGATTAAGCTGTTTCTCGTTCCAAAAGTCACAATTTTAAACAGAGGGACAGATGAACTTTTGAAGTGTTCGGAGGCCAGCAGCCTCGCCGCCCGCTTTGTGTTGTTTTGTTGTGGTCCAAGAAGAGGCAACCCGACAAAAAGAGCCAGTACACAAAGAGAACAGAGTCCGAGAGAAAGGCAAAGCAGAAACAGAAGGTTTTGGTTTTTCTAATGCTATTAAAAGTTTGAGAATGCCTTCCGTTTCTCCCGTATGCCACAAATATTTCTCTCTTTAAAATGCACACACCCAGAGACATTTTAACAATATGTGTGCGTTCAAGTGACGCCAAAATATTACAGACTTCCATTGGTGCAGCAAAAAACCCTTCCCCCTCCATACTAATCTGTAGGACATGGACCAAACTGAAAATTCAAAGTACTCGTGCAATCATTTTTTCCCCAAAGGTGATTCTGATCCTTTTAGGTACTATTTATCACGCATGTGTTGTGTTCAAGTTGTCATCTTTCTAATAAGTTTGTTTATATTAGGGTGTTTGCACAGTAAGGGGTGTTGTTTATCACGATTAGCAGCTATAATGACCAACCACTGTGGGGAAATTCATCAGATGTGTGGGAGGAGGTGAATCTGGTGTCCAGTTGGCAGATATCCCATGTCTCTACTGTACAGACTCTGGTTGCAGAAAGAAGGTCAAAGAAAGAAAAGGTGGCAACTAATTGCGATATTTTAGCTTAATTTTGCTTAGCGGGAGGAAGTAGTGTTGTGTCGTCCATTTCCATAAACGTTATAGTCTACTTGACAGTACAGTACAGCTGGTGTTTTTATTGCTGTCAAGCCATCACCGTGATTTTTTTTTATTGTTATTTATTTCTAATGACCTTTTCTCACAGATTCCAGCAAAAACTCTCGTAGTTCAACTTTCATTGTATTTCAGCCTTTGACCCATGACTTTGAAACAGATGAAGTGCTGCAACAATTCTGCGGAGTTCTTTGCAGATCTTTGTGAGATAGTTCATAAGGGTCAGTTTCACCAAGAAGCAGTTTCCTTGAAGAGCTTGCACTCTCAGCAAACCACTGCATCAGTAAACTCAAGGATGAGCAGAGCGACACAAAAGAGAAAAAGACCAATAACCAAATAGTCCAAGGATATACATAAAGAGAATAAAGAAAGAGCATAAAAGAAAAAAATATATATCAAAGCGGAGGAGTAACATGTTAACTAAAGAGTGAAAAAGATACATTTTCTTTCTTTTTAAACCAGTGTTAAGCTTGTGAACAGTCTCGCCTCAATCAAGAAAGTTTCAGTCAAAGTCACACACTCGCATTTCTCTTTGAAGTGTAATTCTTCCTCTCCTCCCCTCCCTTCTCTGTCCGCCTGCGTGTAGATCAACACAAACATAACATCAATACGTTGTCAGATAGATTGCTAGAGTGTGCGGGACAAGACACCACTTCTTGACAGGCATTGAATAGAGACTGGCAACCGCATGAAATTGCCTTTCTGGAAGGAGGGGAAAAAGAATAGTACTTCAGACAGTGATGTGCTATTTTAGATCCATCCTAGAATTTGGATAATTAATTAATCTTTACTCCGTTACATAACAAAAATACACTATATTGAAATGTGGAACTGGAAGATAGGCAGAAAAGCACACGGAGAGACAGAATGCAGGCTATCTTGACATCACTGTAAATATTTTTGTTGAATCTCTTGATTGCCTTACTGTGCAATCCTGGCCTCCTCCTGGTATAAGAAACAATAATATTTAATTATATAGCCATATCTTTTTTGTTTTCTGCTATATAATAAACATAATCTCCATATTTAGCCTCATTTCTCTTTACTAGAGGTGGGAAGGAACAATGTACAAATACTTTGTTAGTGTACAAGTAGATTTTTCAGATATCCGTACTTTACTTGAATACCCTTTTTTTTACTTTTAACTTTTACATTTTAACACAAATTTATGTACTTTCTACTCCTTCCGTTTTTAAAACAGGCTTGTTGCTTTGTTTTTAATACATTTTACCGACATTGCTGATTATCTTTTAATTTCTATTTTGCATCATAGCGTGGCCTCCCGCCACCAGGACTGATTTCAACCTACGTGGATGGGAAGATAATATATGGAAAAGATGACCCCGGTTGCATATAGAGCAGTGCATATCACGCATGGCAGACGTAGCGTAACATAAAAGACGTAACAAGACAAAACGCACAAGAGAGGGAGACTTGACCTCGTAGGTCTCGAACGGCTATGTTCGAGACCGGGAGAACTAATACCGACAGGGATGATGTGAGGTTCAGTTGGCTTAGCAGAGAAACAACCAGGAGAAATTAATACTTCTACGCTTTGAGTACATTTCAGAGCTTGTTTTTTTTACTGAATCAATACTTGAAGTACGTTCTACTTTAGTAAAGAATGTCTGTGCTTTTGCCACCTCTGCTTCTCCAACTCCTTATTTTTTCTTTCCATTTCTCTTTTTCCCTCTTTCATCATAGCCATCTATGAGCCCTCATGTGAAGCGTATAAGCATCTGGGCAGGTCCTCTGATACCTACTGGATCGACCCCGATGGCAGTGGACCCCTCGGCCCCTTCAAAGTCAACTGTAACATGACAGGTGCGTGGGACTGCAGGTCATCTGTGATCTGTGTCCGTGTGTGGGCGTTTGCTCGCAGTGCACCTGTGTCTATGTGCTGTGTGTTTGTGTGCATGTTTGTGTGTGTCTTGCCCTGCTGACCTGTGAGGGAAGAAAACTCTGCAGCCCTCATTCTTAACCTAAGACAGCACCGCTCTTAACCTGCTATACCTGGGGTTTCCATGACAACACGGTCACAGCTACTGACATTTATCGCAGAAGGCGGTTCAACCACACACACACACACACAGACACACATCGTGATTCAAAAACACACTCGTGCACTACAAACACGCACGGCAAAGACTTGCAAATGTTGATAAAATAGTCCAAAAGTCTTACACTTGCGTCTCACGCATATAGTTACTGACACATCCACCTACAAAGCTCCGTACACGCACACATGCACACAGACACAGAGTGGAATAAGTGGTTAGGCTGAAACAGCAGAACACGCAGGCAGAGCAAAGGCGAGACTTTTAATGAAATGTCACTGCACTCCGCTGGCTAGCCCCTTAGTCACGCTGAATAGCACACTCACACACACCTCAGAAATGTGAAGAGTTTCTTTTTTCATACATATACACACACCTCGGAGACCTAAACGCACCCTTCCACTCACACATCCCCTGACTGACAGTGTGAATGAACAGGGACATGTCTGAGTGACTGGCTCAAGCTATAACATCACAGAAGTGTCTATTAAAGCCTGGAGTCTCAAAGCAGAAACTTACATTACACAGAACTTCACTGCCGTGACAGCTAAAATGCTGTGTGTCTGTTTATGCCGCTTTATCAGCAGGAGGTTGAATCTACTGTATATGTGCGCTGTTACCTAAAAAGACAAATTACTCGCTACATCTAAATAGTTCGGACAGTACAGTTAAAATATGATTCAGGTATGTGTCTGCCTGCACTGTATGTTTAACATGCGTGTTTGTGTGTTTTCAGAGGATAATGTGTGGACCACAGTTATGAACAACCTGCCTCCCAAAACCACAGTGACTGGGTCCAGTAGAGAGAGACGCACTGTGTTACAGGTCAACTACAGCGCTTCAATGGACCAGGTAAAGCACACAGACATACACGGCAGCGCACGTACATAACAGTGGTGAAAAGTAGCAAAGTACTTTTACTCAACTACTGTACTTAGGTACAAATCTGACGTGAGTATTTCCATTTCATGACACTTTATACTTCTACTCCACCACCATCTATGTGGCAGATATTGTACTTGAAACACAATGATTCTGAATGTTTGTGATAAACTGAGGGCTTAATTGTTTCCTTAAAGATTGCGAAAGTTCTCCTCTTTCTAACGATAAGTACATTTTCTAGAAAATCCTGGCATTGTGCATTGTGACGAAGCTGAAAACAGCTCATGAAAAGTTGACTTTTTAGAGATATGCGGTTCTCACGGGACAGCGACGCCACAAACATATGATGATCTTATAGAATATAATGTATAATGTCAATACAAGAGTAAGTGTTGACAAGTTAAAGTTTAACAACTGATCATTTGATACATTCATAACAAGTAGCCAGTGTGTGTCCTTTTTCTTGAGAATATAATGAATTTATAATGCGTATTTGTTTCGGCACTGGCAAATTTACAACTCGCAAAATGCAAAATATGTTTGCTTGCTAATATTAAGGAGGCTGCCTGAGTATATAAAATTTTAATTGGCAACCTTCTTTTTCTATTCATGGGCCACGACAGGATAATCAGCTATAGAAAACAGATTAATGGCTATATTCTCAAATGCTTACATTTTCCAACTATTATTAAACATGAAGTGAGTCATTTCTCTAACGATCACGGAAGGATGTAAACATGAAAATGCGTGCTATTGGATAGCCTATACCAACGGCAGCATCATATCCCTTTTCGTCTCTCAAATCTGGCATACTTGAAAGCTTATCATCTGTAGAGCGCAAAACAGGCTGCTCTCACTCAGCTAAATGAGTCACCGCAACGACAAACAGCATAACTCATCCCTCTACGCCACATCATCAGTTGTTTTTGTTCCAAATGTACAATGAAAACCGATGCAACCAATAATAAGAATTTCACCTTGCTGTATGCCTCCGCCACCTGTCTGCTGCAGTTCTGCCACATACAACTCACACTTCCTGAGTGTGCTTTCTCACATTCAGAAGTCGATACCTTAATCTTTCTGGTGAGTGGTTATAGATTGCAGTTGTCAGTCTCAGTCAAAAGCAAACTGCTTGTGAACTTTACAGGATTCAACGCTCCAATGAAAGGTGACAGCAATTTTTACCTGCGACGTGTGCATTCCTGCTGTGTTCAGGAGATGACACATTAGCATATTGTTCCTGTAATTACATTCTCTTTTAATTTATATGGATGACTTATTTCATTTTCAGATTCTCTAAATCATGAGTAGCTAAATTAACAACAACATTACGGTGCACTTTGCTTCATTTTGCAGCTCAATAATTTGTTCTTACATGAAATTGACCTGTCTGCTTGAATAAGATAAAATGAAAATACATAGCGCTGCTTGTGTTTCCAGGTGACAGCCATCACCACCAGTGCAGAATACTGTGAGCAGCAAATCGCCTACAGCTGTCGCATGTCCAGACTGCTCAACACGCCAGGTAATGACTGAGGATGGCATCTTCATTCACGATGACTCAAACAAAAGTACACAGCACTGACACAAGCAGAGGGTTTACCTGTTGTCAGAATTTGAAGTGTAAGTCTCTCCAACTCCTTCTGGCTGGGGATTCTACGTACGGGAGACAATTTAAAGGAAAACTGGAATAAATGTGCGAATAAAAATGAAGAGTTTTGGAGAAAAGTCATTATATAAAGCACATTAGCAAAGCAGTTGCCAAATACAGAAATATCCTGCGTCTTTGAGGTGCACGTACTGAGACACAGTGCATCGGTGCTTTAATTTGTCACCCATCTGTATATTTGAACTGTTGCCTTTATCCTGCCTTTGCCCAGCGCTAGTCTACGGAAGACAGAATGGAAATAGACCACTGGAAATGAGTTGTGGTCTGGCTCTGTTCATTCCGAGTAGATTAACTTGGATTACATTCATTTGCATTAGATTTGTTTGGACTCAGTCTGTTTGGCTGTAATGTAATTGAGCAAGGCTAGGTAGGGTTTTGTGTCAGTTTGGTTTGGATTAGTTAGGCTGGCTTGTGAAATGGTTGAGTTGTGCAAGGTTTGCCCTGGATTAGATACGTTTGATTTGTGTTATGGCTGGGTTTAGTGGAGTTTAAACAAGGTTTTGAATAGTTTTTTATGCAGAAGGAGTTGGGCATAGACTGGGGATGCAGCTGTGCAGCTGCCACCACTGGCGACAGAAGAGACAAAGGCAGCAGCATTTTACTGTTGTCTTGCTTAGTCTGTGTCTGTGCTTGGTATTTAGTCTAATATCTTGTTTGGGAACGACATTTTCTGTGTGTGTGTGTGTGTGTGTGTGTGTGTGTGTGTGTGTGTGTTTGTGCATAGTATTACTCACAGTGCTACGTGTTTTTCACTATAAAAATAACAAGCTTGCTGTCATTTTCCGAGGCGCTTCTTTCTAGCAACACACACTCATAGTACACACATGCATACACATGTGCAAAAAAACACTCACCTTAGGGAATAACTTCATAAAGACAAGACACTCCTGGCAATTAGAGTGAGTGAGAGGACATAGAAAGAGAGTGAGGGAGGAACAGAGGTTTGTTAGTGGCATGGCTGTGTGTGTTTGTGTGTGTGTCGATGTGTGTCCATGGTCCTTGATTGACTGAGTAGGAATGAAGCAATAGGTTGTTAGTAATAGTTGGGTATTAGTGCAGCAGACCAAAACTTTGCAATTACCCTCCACTGCACTGAGAGATGGCACCTATGCACAACACACAAATACACACACTTTATTAATATCCGCTTTTTACACTGAAGCCTAAAATGCCGTTGCGCGAACGCACAAACACGAGACGCGCACACACACAGTAGCCTGTCCCACCGCCACACACACAATAAGTCAGTCCTTCATTAACTAGTTTACTCCTAATTCACTACCTTGCAAGTTAGGGAAATCCAATTACCAGTCAAGAATGACTGAGAAAGTAGAACCGGGAAAAATCATTTACCCAAAAATATGCTTCATAAATTAGCTGTCAGCTTTCATCAAATTACACTGTCAACAGCATTTCCACTGTGAACCACAAAGACACACACACACACACACACACACACACACATGCACAGCTATGCCCACAAGCGCACTCTTGCTACTTCCCTTCCACCCCATCCTGATCTCATCCATTACACGAGGGCCGGCATTTTGAGCTAAATGAAGCGTTAAATGGGAATTATATTCTGCCACCAGTGACATCTCTAATTTGGAACTTGGGCAGTAATTGTCCTAATTGCCCGACCCTTCCTCACCTCTTTTATACATTCTGTATTTTTTGTAATTTGTTATCACCTTTTTCTCACTCAAACACATCCTGTACATAAGCGCGCACACACACACACACACACACACACAGTTTGTCTCTGTCTAGCATCCCCTCATTCACAGGATGGGTAGATAGAATAATGGGAGCGCTTGATGCTGATTCATGCAGCAATACACAAACACAGAGACACAAATTGGACAGACACACATGGTCAGGCAATATTTCCTTTTTCTCTCCTCCCTCCCCTCCTTCTATTTCATCTGTTTCTCCGATGCTCCCCCTCTTCCTCTGCATCCACATTTATCAATTTGTATCCATCTAGATTCACTTCTTCCTCCACATTTACCTCTCGTAGTTCTCCCCCTCATCCCATTTACCATTCCAAGGTTCCATTTTTTTTGCCTTTCCCATTCTTCACCTCCAAACACACCTCACATTATTTTCCCCCTCCACTTTTAAATCTCTTTTGTCCCATATCTTCCCATCTCTCCTCACTCAGCCAGTAAATACTGTTTCCATTAGTGTTGGAATCACAGCTTTTAAAAGAGAATTAGCACCCTTCACTAATGATTTAGCATCATTCCTTCCAGTATAAACAACCTGTAAACAACCACTGGCAGCGGGCCTGCACAAACCAAGCCCTCGCACGGATGCAGTCGTAGACAAAAACCCACATCTGTCATCTTCTGACACGCGCACACATCCGCAAAGAAGAGCATATGCCAAAGTGACTGGTGTTCATAATCTGTACAGTTGCCTGCAAAGGTCAAGAATTTATGATGTATAGTAAATAGATAACACTCTGTTCTTTCATTTTTGAATGTCCTTCTCACAAATCTCTTCATAAAAGTATGTTTCCTGCGTCCTGCGTATGTCTTTGTACATATCGAAGTACTCTTTTTATTCCAACCTTGAGAGCAACTTGATAAAAAACACCACCTTTATATTACTGGTCTGATACACTCATCTCCTCTGTGAAAGGCCTGTCTTGAACGGTTGAACATTAGCATAGATTTAAATCAAACCTAACACAACTATTCAATATTGAAGGTATTTATTTTAAAGCTGTATAAAAAGTTCTGTCGAAAAACACAAATGTAAATTACACGATGGCCTGTTTTTCTGTGGTGTCGCGGCTGTTTTTGAAGACTCCAGAAACCAGAGATGCAATCTTAACAATACGTAGCATGTTTCTTCTGCCGAGACGCCACACTACTTATTCATGCACACCGAGTCTTAGAGCCTCTGCTTTTGTGAATGTCAAAGCACATCCTCTCTACTAGTTTTCAGACTATCTAAAGCAATTATAAAATCATTTATAGCATCCAGGTTAATGAAGAGGGAAACGTTTCTATCACACATTGTAAATGAGCTCATTAAATCAATGAACTGTGCTTTGTTTAGATGTTAGTGTCTAATGTACGCATTGATTAGAGCAGACACAGATGCACGCTATTCACATGTAGAGTATATGATAAGGCTTCGGCTAAATCACTGAACATTTGACATTTATGAAAATTAAACCTCTAAAGTTCCCATTTATCATTTTGCACTAAATGACATAGAAGTGTAATATAAATTTCCCTTAAAATTGATGGCAGTAATGTAGTAAACCCAGCGCAATCAAGTCAATAACAACATTATTTAAGAGTGAATTCGAACGGCAACTGATCCAAACAGTTTGTTGTTCTCAAGCAGTAAACACTGGCAGCAAAGATACAGCAAATGTTAATGTTTTGAGATAATAACCTGACCGGTCCAAAATGAGAACGCTGATAAGCCTGGATAGCCAGACGTTTTCTCGCCACTAAGAAAACTGTTCACTCGCTGTCAGCACAACCACAACTAATTTGTCTGGATGATGTTATGAAGCTGCAATTGTCAATGTAATTTTTTCCCCGGTAATGTCAACAGTTATTATGCGAGTGTGAAAAATGCAGTTAATAAAGTGATACTATTTCAGGATTTTATTAGATTATCATCTTTGTTATTTATCATATTTATTGGCTGCTAAAAAGCAAGAAGCGCCCGCAAAGTAGGGAGAAAAGTAAGGAAAAAGAAGACAACATACAGCGAGAGAGAAAGCGAGACGATGGAGAAAGCACAAGAAAAGTAGAGGGAGCAAGTGATGCCCCTTTCTCCTGATACTGTTACTGTCTTCAAGCTGTTGGCTGAGTATCAGTGTTAAAGGTCTGGCCTGTGTCCAGCTAGCCTTGATATCAGGGTCTGAATGCTCACTGCGTAGGTCAATTAGTGATATACCAGAGGGGAGATAATGGCAAGCTGACTTACTTGCTTTTTTAATAAACATGCATTGTGACAAAGTATGATTTTTTTCCCTTATATTTAACCTGGGATATTATGGCTCACTGAGTATTGTGTGAAAGTAAACCATTAGGTACATATGCACAATTAAACACGGGTTAAAGATTTAAAGCAGGAGACAGAGAGAGAGAGAGAGAGAGAGAGAGATATGGGGTGGGGGAGGGTGGCCCGAGTTGAGAGATGAGTATGGCTCAGGATAATGAGGCTGTGTGTATGCACAGCGCTGTTACAGTTCATTCCTTGAACACTTCTGGTCTCAATTATCGCCTCACAAGTCACAACAACGCATCTGCACAAATACCGCACACGCAGGCTCATAGGTCTTGCATTACACACTAATGACTTTATTCTACAGGACTGGTTAACCACTTGTTTATTTTTTCTGTCATTTGTGGTTTCTTATATTCATCATTAACCTTTACAAATGCAACAGCAACTGGCATTTTTTCCCTCCCTTCTCTGACGCCTTCACCCTTCTTCTTCTTCTTCTTCTTCTGCCGCTGTAAAAATAAGTGGTACAAATAATGCCACGCGACGGCGAAACGTAGCTGACATCCAAAAGTCTGGAGTTAATTATGATTTATGGAAATTATCGGATAATATGCGGCCCTTGATCAACCTTCCTCATCTCGCACCTGTTGCCTTATTTATTAACCTGTCACTGTCTTTCATTCATTTCCAATATCCCTTTATATATTGTCTCTTTTTATTAGCCTATTGTGCCCACACACTGCCAAACTGTGCCACGTCTTACATTACTCGACTAATGTTCTGGTTACAGTGTCATTAATTTGTGAAAACACTCAAGGCAATAAGCAAGTCAGGGGCAGAGAGAGAACAAGAGCTAATATATCGAAAGACAAGAGAAAGGAGAGCCCATCACCCGGGTCTTCAGGCGTCTCTCTCACTCCCCATCACCCATGTGTCCGCCTTTCTTTCTCCCTTCTTTTTCTTACCCCCTGTAGACAAGATGCTAATTAACGTTAAATTATCCTCTCTATCTTTCCCTGCTTTAAATGCACTGATGGGAAACCGCCTCTCTTCAAGGTTGCAGGCAACTTTTTGGCCAAAACCCATTATGTGCACGGGTAAGGGAGCTGATGGTGTGCACTCACTTGAAAAGAGACACTCGAGGCCGACATGTAAAGTTAGGCTTTATATAGCACGGCAAATTAACGGATGGAATTAGCCCGAGACCCTTCTCTGCTTTTCAGACAGGTTAGAGCAGGAGACACTTGAAGACATCTGTGGTGGTGGTAGTTAAAGGTTTGTTAATGAGAAACAGCAGGGGTTTGTGTGTGACGCCGGGCGGGTGAGTGAATATTTTTCGTGACAAAGTGGTGTTTAGCGAGAGAGATTGTACATGAAATAGAGCAACAAAGTGTGATCCGTCACAGAGGAGCCCAAATCATTTACATCCCATAATGTCTGCTCTCTGGTTGCTGTTACCACTGTAATGCGTCATTGCCCGGGATAATGCTGTCATATGTTGTGTTGACAGAGTCATGTGTCTTATCCCACCCCATTTAAATGTACCTGAGTGCAGCACTTACAGCTTATAGTCACACAGGTGTCTGTGTCGAAGGGAAGGAGTATAACACTTTACAGTACATTAAGTTGGAGTAATAAGGTTTTTGAAAGGGCAGCGTCTCTCTTCTAACTGAGGAAATGGCAGAGGAAAAACTTTGTCATTTCCTCAGTTGCGCTTTTTTCTTCTTTTCTTCTGTATACATACAAATATACTTCTGCAGTCTCCCAGGTAGACAAACCCACGAGTGTCCCATGGGTGGTAAGGTGTATGCCTATGGGAGCTCTGTAACTGAATATCTGTGCTGCTGGATGGTGTGTGATATGATGGAGCACTGTAAAGACAACACCAGCTGTTGGTGAAGCTTTTACTGCCTCTGCTATGTGTGCACTGTTTTGGTCTATATGCTTTTCAGAGCTTTTATTTCTCTTTTTAACTTTACTGGCATTGCAGAAGAAGACGCTGCTCATGGCTGCTGCCCACTGGCTGTAATATTCCCCCGGCATGTGAAATATTCTCTTATCCCACTCCGCCCAGTGTTTGTACTTACTTTTCAGTCTTGATTTGCTGTAAATAAAACATGTTATTAACTTTTGAAATGCAGCCATAAGAGCATTTTCACATTGAGGACCATCTCTTAAAGCCACACAACAGCCCTTCCTTATACAGTCCCCGAATTACCAAATATTTACCCAGTAATATATATTTAATTTCAGTATATTCCTGGATAGTTATCACAGGTAGGTGAATACAGAGAACCTACAGCTTAAATACTAAGAAAACCTCCACTATTGCCGATCATCTCAACTTACTGTTGTGACCGGTTTAGGAAGGTAAAAACGACTAAATAAGACAAGGTGAATACAGAGAAACTAGCAGAAATACTAAGCAGGGCTTTCTTTACCAAACATGCAAACTCAGAAATAAAGTAAAATGCTGCCAAATGTGTTGTGCTCCTTGAAAATAGTTTACACATTCTCATATGTTTTACTTGCTGGAAGGAATCTGTCTGATGTACCCGCAAGTGCCGGCAGCTAAAATTAGTGCTTTTTTCCAGCAATGAGCCAAAGATCAAATGGTATGGGCTGCTCTCGGTCATATTTCGCTCGAGGTACATTTTTAAGTAGTCTTTTGAAGTCGATTTTCTGTATGCTTATTAGTTTGTGATGCAGGCGATTAACAAGGACTAGTGTCTCAGCAAATTTCCTCTCTGTTTGTCACAGTCCAACAGTAAGCGGCATCACGTCCACATTGGAATACACTACAAGTGTGTTGGAAATGGAAAAGGTGCTGCAGTGCAGTATATCCAGGTGTCTGTTGGGAAAATTCACCAATACTCTGAACATCACTGGTGAAACCTTTATGTACACATTCAGAAAATGAATCTTCCTCTCGTACGGTTAGTGCTTCTCCGCTTTGCTATGTGTCATTTGTATCCGCTACTCGAAGTGAACACAGTCGCTGGCATTGTCTTTGGTTAATTGTTGACAAGATTTGACCAGTTCTAATAAAAAAAATATTGATGTTTTAAAATGCTGCACATCGCACCTTTATTACATGCTTTTGTTTCAGAGCAGGTTCAAACAGCAAATGCAGAATATTGTTTCCTGCTTTTGCTCTTTTCAGCCAAAATTAGACATCAGTCGATACAAAAAGCCTACAAGGGAGTCCATTATCCATGCACAAAAGGCAGCTCTCAGCACATAGTACTGTGAACAATTTGCTAATGGTTTTGTTACTGCTATTGTGTGCATTACAATTCAACATAAGCCATTAAACGTGTTAATGGTCCTCTGGGACTGAAGTAAAGGCAGTGCAGGTGAATTATAGAGAGATGACAGTATGTTTTTCTCTTCATACTTTACTTGAGAGAACATAAGCTGCGTAAAGCTAGAGCTATAAAAGGATGAGCCTCTCTGAAAATCTCAGTCTTTCCAGAAAGAGCAGAAAGGTGGATGCGGTGTGCTGTTGTCCATTATGTCTTTGTACCCAAAGATTCCCACATATTTTTCAGAAACAGCCCCAATAACACAGACTTCTCACAGAAGCCGTGCACACAAGAGAGAGAAAATATATGTAATCACGTTGGAAAATCTACTCCATGCAGATGCAAAAACATGCTCACAAACAATATCATATATATATATATATTCTTATTTATTTCCCTATTTATATATTTTTTTTTCTGTTTCTTTAGCAACCTCTCTCTCCTTTTCTTTCAGTTATCTATTTTCCTCTCCATCGTTCACATATTTATTATTCTTTTTTATCTCATCTACTTTGAGAAATGTGCTGAAGGCTGGGCTCTAGGCATTACATACAAAAAGGCGCCACACACAAAATACAGCAAACAGACACACAATACACATTGATGCAGGTACAAGGTTCGAACAAATCTAACAACGTGCATTATGGCAGCAGCTTCACATCTTTAAAGAACAACTTCCAGTTTGGCATAAATTAGTCTGATGTGTGGATCTTATGAGGCACTCTATGTGAAATATATCAAGGATTTTAGTGTATTCATTTCATTCAGTGTTGGTACCTGCGTATGTGTTTGTGTACGTGTGCAATCATCAGTGTGTTTGTCCCTTGTGGACGTCCGTGCTCCTGATATTACTGGGTGGAGATTGCTGTCAGCAGCAACATTAAAGTGAATCCTCCTGAGAGAGAACGCTCTGCATGGTTAGTGCTCAAATGGGCAAGATTTCAGATGTAAGCATAGTGTGTGATGATAAAATGAACGTGATAGCTTATTGATCTCCTGTGGGAAATTCTCTCTCTCTGTGTTTTTTTTTTTTTTTCTCCGTGGGACTCTGTGTTGCTCTAAGGAATACACAAAGTTTTTGGATACCAGGCTGTCAGAGCACTTACCCATTAATCCAGTATATACAAAAGGTCAAATGTGTATTTTTATAATTTTATCATACGCTGTGTTGAATTAATACACACAAAGATGTGACCTTTAAGATGAGACACAACTGCTTGAGATGAAATCTCATTAGCTCAGGGTAACCTGCTTTTTTGTCAGGTTAGCAAGTATATAGTCACGTGCTGCGCTGTCACATCACCCACTATCTCCAATTTATTTTATTTAAATATAGATTTTGGACATTCAGCATTGACTGACACGAAAGGTCTGGGGGAGAGAGGGGATGACATGCAGCAAATGGCACATTATGTAGGCGCATGTGCATGAATATTATTATGCATGAGTTTGCTTTTAAATTGTACTTGCAAATACTTCAATACTTGCTTCCTGCTTATGTAAGAACGTCCTAGAACCAGCTTCCTCAACTGGTGGGTCATGACCCAAAAGTGTCCCGTGAAACGTTTGGTTAAAAAAAAACCCCACAATTTTACTGCTTTTTATTGTTTTAAATGCTATCTGATGTCTGAGTTTTATTTTGACAGATGTGTGTTGAACATGTGCAGTCGGTTGGCTGTTGCCATGGTAAAGCAGACACTTGACTGAAACATATTTGCAGCCATTTGTAGCCCTGGTTTTCTGAAAACTGACGATATAAAGTTATATAATAATATAAATAATAAATATCAAGTTTGTGACATGTCAGAACTAAAATATCAAAACTGAGATGAGAACCAACATGTATTTAGAACCATTCACGGAGCAATGTGCAATAAGTGAAAACAGCTGGTTTTACAAGCCTCAGTTGTGATGTTCACTCAGTTTATTATTAGAGTAATGTGCTCTGAATGCAATGATGAAAATATGTGTAGATGTTGTTTTCAAAAAGCTCACAAAGGCATTGAGCATATTTTGAAAATATGTTTGCTTGGTTTGAAATCAATAAAAGTGGGTCGTGATGTAATGACCATGGGAAAATGTGGGACCCAAGACGAAACCACTGCCGTAGACCACACACGAGCCAATAGAAACAAAAGCCAACTTGCATTTTGCGCTGTGAAATATTAATTACGATGATAAAAAAGCAATTTACTTTATTAAAAACAGAAGAATGAATTTAATAATTTCGGTGTTTTACACTTATTAAAGATGATTAGGTCTAGTCTAAGTGGCAACATAATTAGACCAGCGTTCACACATGTATGCTTGAACTCCAGTCAGGCTGTATAACTCGTGAATCACATCTTGAACACAGTGACCCACTGGCTGGAGGAGCATAAGACTCTTTTGTGCTGCAGTAACAGGTTTGGTGAGTGGGTGGTTGTGTGGATGGATCAAGGTGCTGCTGGAGATTACTGACTTATTGGTAAGTGAATATGAAAGAATGATACATTCCCTAGTCTGCCTTTCTACCATTCATCATTTTTCCAACTTGCAGTTCATGTGAGTAAAGATTAAATCACATAAAGATTAAACCTCGATAAGGCTACTTTTTTCTGTACATACAGCACTGACCCCGGTGTTCACACTTCTTAACAAAACTTAATTAAACAAAGTTTATGTCTCTGCAGATGAAAAGTTCCTTTTTATTTTTTGCTCCTCGTAGGTGGCATTTTCCTAATTCCCTTTCCTTTTCTTGCTCTTTTCTTCTTTTGTCCTGAGTTATTGTTACCTACCAAATTAAGTGGCTTCTTGGTTTGGCATTTGTACACACTTAAGTCTGCTGCCCTTATAGGTCTATTGAGGTGTTTTGTTATGCTAATTGCAAATTGCTTGGCATGCGCATCTAATTTAAGATCAAACAGAATTCGCCAACATACTCAAGTGGGTAAGAGCAGATTTATTTTTTTTTATCCTCCCGTTATTACTTTGTGCGAGAACAAATAAAAAAAGAAAATACCCATGCATGAAACCACTTCTGTTAGACAATAGTTTTAATTTTCTGTGAATCTGTACCTTCTCATTATTGAAGCTTATTCGACTAAGAATAAAATATGTTTCCCATTTAGTCTGTTTTCCTCAGCATGCTGTGCTTCTGATACAGACAAGTCGACTGCTTGCACAATATGTAAAAACGAGTCTCACATTTTTACAGCTGCAGCAACAGTCAGATTGTGGTGCATCTGTGTTTAGTTTGTGTGTCTGTGTGTTTACTTGTCTTTGTTGTTTTTGAACTTACCAACTGAGAACAAAACAAATACCTGAATCTCTAGCATAATTGGGCTTAATCCATCGTGCATTTCCTTCAGACACATTCATGCGTTTTATTTCTATATATATTTATCTCTGTTTTTTTGGGGATTTGATTTTGTTGCAGCTGCATAAGTGAAGGAAAGTTGATCAAGACACATATTTTTTGACCTTTTTTTTTTTCGTTTTTTAAACTTGCACAATTGAAATATGTCTCCAGCTCCAAATGCAAAGAGAGCTTGTTACTTTAATTGCGTGAAGCGAGAAAAAGATGAGGTAAAGGGAATAGGAAGAGACGAGTACAGATGAGAGGAGAAGGATGGACAACGGAAAAATGCATCTTCCAATTTTACAGAAGCATAGCAATGAGAAGAGGGGAGAAATAGAAAGAAGGGGACTGGAAAGACAGTGATTGATGTAGAGTGACAGAGAGGAAAGAAAACGCATAAAAGAGAGAAGAGAAAATGAAAGGGAGAAGAAGGAGAACCAGATTAGTTTGTTTTCTGCTGCTTGCACTGACATTGAAAGATATGTCGGTACTAATGTCCCAGAAAGCCTTGAATAACACAGCAAACCAATACATATCCCCCTTAATGGGATTTTTTGAGCTCTGCTCCCTCTCACGTGCACACACACACACACACCGACACACCCAAACAAGCACATACACATAAACAGTGCACCATATGGCTGCCGCCTCACGGAAAGATAAAAAGCAAATGGAAAAACAGAAACAGCTCGCTTGAGGAGTAATTATAACATTGTCTTCTCATTTGTGACGAGCTGAGGGGTTGATCTCACTTATGAAGCTTTCGGAGGCAATCCTGGGCTCTCCATTTGTCCTCCCCAAGGTTGCCGGCGACAACGGATGCACGGCAGTCTGTGGTGTAAGACCACAAATGGATCATCAAACATACCAGCTTCAGTGATGGATCACACGCAAGCAACAGGATCCCGCTCCATTATGAAGACATACATCGGCCCATTTGCATACACATACTAATGGTCTGCCTGCCTTTCTACCTGTCCCTTCGCCTCACACGCAGATGCATTCTCAGTGGCGTTGGTGTTTATGCATGCAGCGCTGCGTCTGCATCAGCAAGTGCACGGTTTATTGGCATCTGTGAGTGTGTATGCAGGGATCACTGGAGGCAGTTTTAACACAGCTCTCGGATTACAGCTGGATATTGGGGCACAGAGAGATTAGGCCAATTGGAAAAACAACAGGAGAAAAACAGAGGAAACTTCACTCAGTGGTGCTAATGAAGCAACACAGGGAGGAACGTTGATTATCCAACTTGACCTTGAGGCATTTTAAAAGCAACCCAAGGAAAGTTAGAGAGAAAGTTGGAGAAGATGTAAAGTTTTGCAGCTGGTGTGATGCGTCTGTCAGTGTGTACCTGTTTCTGTGTTTCTGTCTTGTTTCATCTTGTGCGAATGTGCGTGTGTGTGTGTTTTCTTTGGTTTCCTTTAAATCTTGCGTCCATGTTGGTGTGTAGCAGTGCATTAATGTCAGTGAAAGACCCAGAGTGTGTGTTTGTTCCCGTGTCAGAATGTGTTACTTTGTGCCACACAACGCGGTGACACATCTTGTTTTTTGTCTCATCTCTCACACGGGGAAAATAAACAAACTAATGAATATTCATGATGTTTGTCTTATCCAATGTTGATGTAGCGTGTGACATTCTCTTGTAATTACTCTGTTCCAATTGTCGGTGTGTGCTTGTGTATGTGTGTGTGTGCTTATTCTTAATGTGTCTTGTACGACAGCCTTTGGTTTCTGACTCTTCATGCATATATCATCCTCCTGGGTACAAAGACAGCTTTGTGATCAACCTGACATCGTCCTAATATCAGAGTCGTAGATGAAGGTCCCTTAATTAATTTCACACTTTGAAAGAAAGAGCCAAGAGGAACAGATATAACTAGATATTGTGCAAATCTAACTTATGCACAAAGATACTTATTTAATCCAAAAATAATAATATGGATGTAAGAGTTCATTAAACTATGAAAGATATAATTAGCATGACACAAAAAGTAAATAGAAGCCTCTGAAATCTGTCACCATATCATTTACAGTAAACTAGAGGAAGAGAGTTTGGTTTATAAGCTCTCACAACTCCTTTATAAAAAACTGCATGCGCCACACAATTAGGCAATTTGGTCGGCTGGATTACAATTAAACACCTCAGTTCAAAATAACTCACATAGCTGGTGCTCTCTTTTTTTGTGGCTTTGTCTTGTCTCCCTTTTCTTGTGAAAAGTTATCACAAATGCTAAAACCAAAAGAACCACATGCAGAACAGAATAAATTAGAATAATGCATACGTTGTATAACATCTTAGATATTTTACACTTAGGCTATAATATTATTGAACAGACAGTAATAAATAATAGAGGCCGCTGCAAAATGAAGCGTATTTTAATGTTTTGGTTTCTTTTTTTTATTTATGCAGCCTCATTTATATTTCATATATCTCTTTCTGTAAGAAAGTGGTCAGTGGTCCTCATTTGGAAGACATGTAGGGATTTGGGTACCGCTGAAGGAGAACTGGAAGCTCATCACAGAGTTGCTACCAAAGAGTTCCAGGCTTAAGATGATACAAAAAGATTTGGAAGAAGAAAACGCACCTACCCAGTACTATAGGTAGATACAGACACGAGATACAGTAGTTGGTATCCAGGTGACTACACATAGAGGTCCTGTACTGAATGAAAAGTCTGAGCAGGGACATTACAGATTCCCTCTCAGGTATCAGCCATGTTAGTATGTTTTACAAGATGTGGTTTTGTAGCACTCGATCGGTACAGATGCTCTAAACCTGGATGAAAATCTAACGTCGTGGTGTAGAGAGCGTATCTTGCATCCAAGCTGTTTTCTCTGGTCGAGCAGCACAGTGGGAATAAACAGTTCAAATTCAGCTTGACTTCAGCACAATCGTATTCAACTGTTTACGGTGTGGTTCAAATCTTACCGGCCACAAACCGTCTCTGGAAATCCACCTGTTGTTTGCAGCTTCATAAGGGACTCAGAGAAATATGAGATATCCATGTCCGATAATGCAAAATATGCTCCAGAAATATGTACAGTAGGTGTCTGGGAAGTTGAAAGAAACAAAACAAGTATGAAACAAGTATGAAAAGTTGAATTATTTGATTTTGCATGACTCACTGTTCAAAATGTGACAGCGTCAAACTTTGAGATTTTAATTTAATACATCATGCACTTCGTTGTTAAATAAGCAAGGCTCTCCTACATCCTGGTCCTGGAAAGACGTGGGTTGCCATACTCCTGGGTCTGGGTGAGGCACTGTTGGTGTTCTTTTTTGTGTCTTTCACATAAACTAATTGAAAGCAGTGTTATTCAGAGCATATGCTGCTGCTTAAAAATAATGAGAAGGGTAAACCTCATCAAAAACAAAGTGCTTGTGCATTGTATGATTAATATTTCAGCCATGTAAGGCACATTTTCCAGCTTATCTGGCTTTGGATGGTTGTGGAGCATGTGCCTGTAGAAGTTCATGGAGTATTTCATTTTTCATGTTGCATTTTGATTAAAAGCACACCTAGGAAGGCAGTTTGTCAAAGCCCCCCGGGAAAAGATCCAGTAAACAAGGTATCTCAACTCTGTTTAGTGCGTGAAACAGTCCCAGAGGGCAAGTGATTTGGATTATGATCAAAGAACAGCACTAACAATAACAGAACCTGGGCATTAGCTTTCTAGTTTATACCTTCATAGAAAACAAACAGTTGATGTTTGGCATCGTAAATGAAGGATACGAACAAAAATGGAGCATGAGTTTTAATATGTTTTGTTGTGCCTGCTCGGTTTTCTGTGGTTGTGTGCCAACAGTCTAATGTGGAAGAGAGAGGGAGAGACAGTGAGATAGAGAGAGATCGTCAGTTGGATGGATGCTGTGATACTCATTAACCCATTAGATGGAGTAACAGCTGGACACCCACAACCATCTGCAGCGTGTTTCCTCTCTAAACAAGACTGTTTAACCTGATCTCTCATACACACATATCGGCACAAAAACTGCATTGACTCTTGATACGTTCACACAAATCTGTCTCTACCTCTTTTTTTTTTCCCACTCACAGACTGATCTATGAATACCTCTGTCTTGATCTCCCTCTCTCAGTTTCTCCCACACATACATGCACACACTCACAGTGACGCTGAACCTTTGTGCCCTCACAAGTCCTTAATTTTCCAGCTGTGTAGGCAAGCAGCGGTGGGCAGTTTGTCCCCTTGACAAGGGTCACCGACCCAGGGGAGAGAGCTCTCTGTCTCTCCCCTGACTGCCTGGATGACTGGAGCACAGGCAGCGAGATAAACACTTGAGGAGGGAAAGGGGAGGGAGAGGGGAGTAAGGGTGATATGAAGGGGGGGGTGGAGGAAATGAAGCACAGATGGGTGGGATCGCGGGAGTATGGCACACAGAGAAGGGGAAATGAGAGAGTGTGATGAGGACAAGAAGGTGAGTGGGAGGAGGAAGGAAAGGATGGAGCGGGGTCACACAGGCAGCTTGAAGGGTGGAGGTGAGGAGGAGAGCAAGGGAACATGGCGTTGGGGGGGTTCCAGTGAACCACAGCGTGATGGATCACGATGTTAGCGGATAAGATGGGTGTTGAGAGGGGGCAGGCTCTTCTTGTCGAGAGCAGCTTTTGTCAGAAAGCAACAAACAGACGCACACACTGTCACACCGGCACCGAGAGAAGAGAAGAAACAGAAGAGATGAAGAGCTAATGTTTTGTTGTTTTTGTATTTGAGGGGAAAAAACTGAGCGTGGGTAAGAGTCAGAACAAAGAGAGGGAGAGAAAGGGCACACTTGCATAGTCCTTTCTGATTTATGTAGCACCGTGAAAGGCAATTTATATGTCTAACACACTAAAAGGATTCCAAGATTTCAACCTGCCTTTCATGCAGATACACTCCATTGCTTGAGAAAGGGCTCTACATGCAGTTTCAGTCTTTCTGTCTCTCTCTCTCTAACGCACATGCACACAAAGAGACTCACACACAGATCATTGACCCGACAAAGGTGGGAGATGTTTTCAATTTAGTTTTTCATTCACTTCATCTCAGAGTGATGCATTGCAGGGGGTTCTCCTTACATACTTTTCCTTCAACCTTGACTTGGCAACAAAACCTCAGTGATAGAGCTTAGGTGAAGGACAATTAAGACAGTGAGTGATTTAGCCCCACAGTTTTCACTTGGGCAATATGTATGTTGTATTTTTTTTTGTTTAGTTTTTTAAAGCGGCTCAGATTCTAGCTCTGACAGTGCTACATTTGGTTACTACACTGCAAGAGCCAAATATTCTTAATAAATATAACCAAATTCTCTTGCATTAAGTGAGGTAACCAATGTTGCTTGGCTCGATTTCTCAAAAAACAGAATAAAGCCACGGAAAGACCATAATGGGCCAAAATGTAAGCAAGTTGTGTTTATTACAAGTAATGAAAACACAGTTATTTAAGATAAACTTAATACTCTTAAATAAAGAAGCCATCTGAATGATCTCACTCCTAAAATAAGGGAGACAATCTTGTTCCTCTGCTGGGATTTTATGCAAACCATTGTTAATAACCAACTTATTATTGGTTAAATCTTGCCCAAAGCTGTAGTTTCATATTAAGGCAAAGTTAGATACAATTTTTGTAAAGGAGATTACTACTTGTAATGAAAAATGTTTCTTCTTTAGAAAAAAAATAAGACTTATTTCAGAGAAACAAGGCTTTTTCACTGTCTTGAAATTCTTTTTTTTTTACAGCGTACAGTTGATAGCTATCTAACTTCAGGCATGCTCTGTCTACTTACTGTTCACTCACTCACTGTTTTTGCACCAGCATTACAGTATTCTGCGCAGATATGTCAGAGTATGACAGGTAAACCATTTTAACTAGCTCTGTGAGGTGTTGGATTTTATTTGTGAAAGAAGAAAAAGAAATGGCACCGAACTGATTCTCAGTCAGAAGGCTTCTCTTCCCTTCGCCAGTGTTTCCACAAATCTGCTATGTTCTGTGAGAGACACGCAGACCATCACTCCTCCAAAACGTCCACCACTTAGCTATGAGGATTCTGTTTCATTAATCTGCATACAGTATTTTCACAGGGGTATATATTAACATGGACAAATCTCTCTGACCGTGACGTCAAGCTCTCATCCGTGACTTTGTTGATTACCTGGACCTAACCTAACTAAATGCCTCTCTTTTGTTATTCTTTTTCCTACTCACTTGTTACAAACCCCTGCGGTTTTAAATTATGCAAATTGTGCCGTGACTCTGCCATGTTTAGGGGTGCCTTTTCTCAGCCCAGACTAATCCTATCCAATTACAGGAGTAAAAGAGTCTGATGTCATTTATGAGTGTTTCTTTTTCTCACACAGGTAAACGTCAACCAAGGCCAGCAATTTAAATTAGAAACTATAAGACCCATCAGAGTGCTTAGCATCTGTTGTCCAAATGACTTCCTCAAAGGATAACCTCAAGTCAGGCCACAGAGATGCTCAGTGCTCAAGTACACAAACAAAATAAGCAATCCGAGTAGTACATTTGTTCATGTTCACAACTTAAAATTCCTCCTGCAGTGACCTTGTCCTCTACATTGGCTTAGTACAGCTTCCTTTATGAATACATTGTGAGAATTTGGGCTTCTGTTATCCAGTGCACAATAATGCTTTTTCATATCTCATTGTGCTTTAACAGCTACTTCAGTGAAGTCAGACAGGTCTTCTTTCTGATAGCTTGTGTGAAGTACCACAGGAGCCAGAATTTGAAATTACACACCTTCCTTCTGCAGCTCTCTCCTCCCGGTCCAAATCAAAAGACCAAAGATAAACATAGATGTTCCGACGGCATCTCACGGAGCTGTGGAAAAGAGGAGCCACTTTTCCAGGCTTCCGCGTCGAGCCACAGAGCAGAGCAGTAGAGTCACGTATGACGGCGTCCGGTCAGAGATCGGTAATTGCGGCTGTCGCTCACGTATTTAACCCCACTACCTCCCGAAAACACCTGTGATTAGCCAAAGTCTGCATCACAGCATAGAAAACAGAAGCCACAGAAGTGGGTAGAATTCTTGTTTCCTGTCAGACCACTTGAATGACAATATGCTGAAAGTAATTTGTGGAACAAAGCAATCCCTCCAGGAAATGCACTTTGAAGTTTACACTTATTTAGATTTAGATTTATTTATATGATATGGACATAACAGTAGCATTGGAACTGCAGCATACAATATGAATTAGCATCAGACGCACTGTATTAACTGCTTGTAGCGAAATACTACAACACCTGTCCACGGTATAACATATAACCAGTAACTCATAAACACCGAAAACATCAGACTCTCCAGATGTCTCACTTTGTGACTATAATTGCCAATAGTAACAAACAAAATCTATTCATCTGTGAGATTATTTGTCCAAAGAAAGCTGATTTTGTGATATGTTTTATCTCTTTTTTTAAATTTTCCTTTAGCAACAATCACTTCTTGCTTCTCCATTTGTGTCTCATTGCTTCACAATTGGACAAACACATATTTTCACAACTGGAGAATAGTAGCGACACAGTGGATCATTTTCTTTTTTAGGTTTATTGTCATTTGAGTATGAGCCTTTGTTTGGTGTATGCCAGTTTTTGTGCCTTGTGGAGTGGAAAATAGCATACCATCACAACACTCGTAGAAATATTACTGCCATGCAATCTGAGATGCCATGTCGCTCTCCATCCGTTCTGCCTCAATGTGAAGTCATGGGTTTTTATATCGTCCTTGTTATCAGCAACATTACACACTTACAAAAGACTCCACAAGAGGACTTGATGGTCTCACAAAGCGTGTGTGCATGGGTGTGTATGAAACAGGCAGTGCAAAGATTTAAAAGAAAGCACAAAGATGGTGAGAATGGAAGGAGGGAGGCAAGAACAGACACAAGTAAAATGCAGAACAAAGAAAGAAGAAGAGAAGAGGAAAATGAAAGGTTGTACAGAAGTATGTGTTATTGAATCTCTCCAATGACGTCTCCAGCTGTGCACCTCTGCAGGAGGTTACAGGGAGTCTACTGATGTTCCCGCAGTACTCCTTCTGAATGCTTCTTCCAAGGCAGTTATGGAATTATCATAATCCATTTTCAGGGTGCACTGGAAGACTTGTGCCATGCGGTGGGCTGTAAACTGAGATTAGATTCACAGCACGATAGTGAGGCACCTCTGTGCTTGCAAATGTGGATCGGATGTTAGCGTTGTCCCATTTTAGGGGCCGCATCCTACAAAGAACTCGGCACATGATGCTGTGGCCTGAAGCTGTATTCTGCATTCCTTGCAGAAATCAGATCTAAAAGCGCGGCCCTTCTTTGTCTTCAACTTGTGAAGACAAAGAGTACATGTAGTTACATGCTGGGGATACACTGGCTGGATCCTCCAAATATGTGCGAATTAAAGGCACATTTTTTTAAAGCCTGTCACTTCGGGATGACGTGTTTGTTCTTGAAATGCAGATTTCAAATTAACCCCTGAAATGGGACACAGCAAGTGGGTTTGAGTGTGTGTTTGTGTGGCAGCATGTGTGTACACCTATTGTACGAGTCCCTCAGAGTTTATCTGTTTGAGTATTCATTGGCAGTGTCTGTGTTACCGTATAAGGGTACTTGTCTGTGGCTCCCAGCTTGCCTTAGGCCATCCTGCGGTGTTTAAATCTGTGTATCATCTGTCATTTAGCCTTCTATCCCTGCGGCTCTAAGAAGCCTACTGCCTCCTCAGTGCTTGCCGCCCCACAATGCTTCTAGTACAATAACTCAGGCAAGCTAACAGGATCATATAACATAGCATGACTATTGCAAACACCAACAGTGGAATTTGCTTTGTTGTTCAGCTTTGCTGTATCTCGTTCAGATTTCCACCTGCCAGTCTCTCTGTTCTTTGTCGTTCCACATCAGACATTCTTTGTTGTCTCTGTCTTCTCTCTTCCTCCACAAATTAAATACATTTAAGTTTTTTCTCACTTCATGTAACCCATTTCAAGTTGTCGTACAAACTCCAACTTGGTCCTGATCTAGCAAAATATCTCCGGTAATATTTGAGACAGCACCAGTCTGTCTTTATTAACAAAAAGCTCAGTGATTGGTGTCATGGGTACTCTGAAGTTAAACAGATCATTTTCATACTGCCAACACTGGCACATCAACAGACCAACTGAAGCTGCTCGTGAAGTATCTTGGCACTCTTCTGTATTGGAAAAAATAACACTAATAGCCCTGATAGGGTGCTGTGCATTGTGAATATATCTTCTCTTTTACTAGTGATGATAAATTATATGCATGTATTTCTGTGTTCTGGTGAGTGCACATTTGGACTGATGCCTACAATAATTACAGTTACTGGTGATGATGTGTCATTTACAGATTCCCATGTCATTTCTATGGTGTAACTCTACAAAGGTGTAATCAGCAGTTTGTCTGTCTCTAATAGCATATTGTCACACTATTTACTTTCTGTGATGTGCTATTTATGTTTACACATATTTCAAAACTGATATTCACACATAGACCGCGGACATGTATATGAATTACAAATTAGTTCAGATGTAAATAACTGACAGATTGCTTAGTGTCAAAGGCATTGTGATCGAAGGTGTTTTACCGGGAAAAACATTAACTGCAGTGTTTATGAAGATTGGAGAATGTGCTGCTGTCAAAATGAAGCTTTTAGTGCCCTCTCAAAGCTATTTGAAGCTATTTGCCTTTCAACACTTTAATAATTATAGTCATCTGCACAACATTAATTTTAAGACCGCCTGAATTTGTTTTCAGTAGAAAGGTGCTGCATGTTCATCAGATTCCATCAGATTTATAATAGGTCATTCTGAAGGAATAATATAAGTTGGCTTAACCAGCACCTTACTTTCATAGACAGGTTGATTGAAGAATCCCTGTTTTTCTTCCAGGGAGTGATAGCTTAACTGCCCAGTTTGCTGTTAGAGGGTGGTGATGAATTGCAAAAGGCAGAGAATTGAAATACTGCTCTGTCTTTCTTTCTCCCTTGGTGGTTAGCTGCGGTCGCTAGTGGGGTTTAGTTTCTGTCGAGTTTCAGGGAAGAAGTGGCTGGCAGAGCAGACAATCATGCCCACCTTGTCACCCCCAAGGCCCCATGCTTCATCTCAATAAGCCCCTGTCTTCCTCCAGCTCGGGAGCGGTTGGAAATAGCATTTGGGATTTGTATGGCATTCGCAGGTGTGTGTGCGCGCAAGAGAGCGGATGTGTGTTTCCTGCTTGTGTATGTGTATGTGGGGCTCACTTACAAAAACAACAAAGATTTCAGGGATTTGAGCCAAAGTGAAAGATCATGTTTCACACTGTCAGATGGACTACATAGGAAGAGAGGAAAAAGAGGCATCCGAGAGAAAGGGGAAAAGACAAAAATGCAGCGCTGCAGTGGCAAATAAGGAGTGAAAGTGAAATATAATCAGATAGAGCAATAAAAAGAGAAGTGAGAGAGAAACTGAAAATCAAAGAAGGTAATAGGAGAATGTATTTGAGTTGGTGTTATCCATTGTGGTACATTAGCCTTTCTCTCTAGTACTCTGCTCTGCTCTATGTAACAACAAGGCTGACAAACTCAAAAGAAAATGAAGAGATGGAGGACAAGTGGGAGAGGAGAGGAGCACATGCTGACAGGAAGACACAAAGGCTGTAAACTTTTACTCTTTACCCCTTAGTTTTCTGCATTCTTTGTCAAATGCATAGAGGTCAGGGCCGCTGAATTAAAAAGAAATGCATTGGTGTGAAGGTCATATAAGAAAAGCAGCTGTGGAGTACAACTACAATGAGAAGCCAAAGGAGAAAGAACAACAACAAGGAGAATCAGTTGTGTGTTGCAGCACCTTGTTAGTACAGAAACTGTGGTATTCAGCTGCAAAACCTTCCGCTGCTTTAATAAAGATATTTTCTCTTTTCCTATATCACCCATCAGTCCAATTACTGTACACTTTCTTTTGCACACTTCCTCAGATGCGATTTCTAGTTACTGTCTGCTGCTAACAAATGTGAAGGTCATGACAGTCCATCACCTTTGCTTACCTCTGCTCTGTCTCTCACAAAGAACAGGTCTCCTTATGTTATGCAAATGAACATCAACTGCACTGTGTGTCTAAAGACGTGTTGCAGTCATGGCAATAAAGACAACATATAGGTGTCTAGTATCTGAAGTTACAGCGACTGATGTTTCCATCATGTTGAAGCTGCTGCTGCTGCTGCTATGTGTGTGTGTGTGTGTGTGTGCTGGTGTGCATGTATATTAGTATTTCGCTGACAGTGTCCAGGTTTGACTAGCGCATCACAACTTGTGACAGCCAATTAGTCCGTCATTTGGAGATCTCCAGAGTGGATGCGGCGAAGTTTGAGAAAGAAAAGCCGGGGGGGTATGTTTATATGCAAATACAAGCCAAATACTGACACACTATACCTTCATTGGAATAAAGACATTAGATATGAATGCAATTCTGAGTGAATCATGATACTAAAAAAGAATATTGTGTCAAGAGAAATTAAAGCATCGAATCTGAAACAGCTGGGTTTCTCTAATATTATTACTCCCTTCTATCATTTCTAAAGAGAATGTAATAGAGAGCCTGAAATGATAAACTAAGACAATGCTTATTACAGCAAAACATTGTTTGCCTCCAGCAGCAGACTATACTGTAACAATTATTTGAGAGTTGCATCTTCATTTTACATTTAATGTTCCACAATAATGTAAATGAAGAGTGAAGTGTGTATGCAGCCCTGCTCCTTACATCTTCTATGCTGTCTTTATACGCAGCCCATTATTTTCACCTAACACCACCCTTGTTGTTCATAACCAGTCACTGCCACTTGTCAACGGCTTTCAATAGTGTTTAACCTCTCTCTCTTCTTGGCAACATTAATGTGCTTGTGGCCACATCGGTGCTTTCATCTACATATGACTGAATGAAAAGATGTAATAAGGTAATTGTGCTCAGATAGAGATATTTCTGTGCTTCAAGGAGGCCTGCTATACACAGAACACAGCATAATTCATCAGCTATAATCTTGCGGAGAATGATAAGCATGGAGTAACCTCCGGGAATCATGACGGACACTTTGCCATTTGGGAATGTCAGAGCCTCAGGACCATTTGCCTTTAGCAGTCAGTGATCGCGTCCTAGTAAGCAATCATTCCGACCCCCTTGTCCTGTATTTCCCTCAAGCGCTCAGAGAATTACATTTTCATTTTGCTGCAAGCACTGTGATGCATTGCTGTAATCCACCAAGTGGCTGAAGTACAACCCACGCAAAGGGTGAGGCTGAGGCTGCACCTAAACTGCTAATATCATAAACCCATGATGAGTCACAAAATGGGCTCTTATCACATTAAGGTTCTGTATATGGGCACAGGGACAATACTGGTTGTCATGCATGTCTTTTCGTAATGCACTGTGTTTACAGTAAATGATGCCGTTATATTAATATTTTATAACTAGCATTTTTATTCAAATGTAATACACTAGAATAGCAGTCTACAAGACCCGCGTTTTAATTTTTAAACAGTCTTGGTGTGTTGAAACACTTTGTTAAAGCAAGTTCATTGCATCAGTTGTATTTACAAAATGAACTGTCTTCATACAGTATTGCATCATGTTGACATACAAAGTCACTAAACTTACAGGCCAGATTTTAGATTTAACACTCCGTTGAAATGAACAACATACAAAACAAATTACTACAGCTATTTTCTTGAAACAAAGAAATGGTGTCTTCAAGAAAGCTGTCTGTAACAGCAGCAAGTAGTCAGGCAAAAAGTAGGCAAAAAAAGACGTATAGCAACGAGAGAGCAGACTCCCTAAGATGCGGTGTACAAAATGGTGTAATACTGTAGTAACAAGAAAAATCAGTGAGGGTGAGAGGACAAGAAATCAGACTGGATATCAGGAAAAAGGGTGCGAAACAGCAAGACAGAGTAGTTAATTGGAAACATACATGAGTGGCCAAGGTTACAGCTGAACTGCCAGACACTAATAAGTGCATATACTGCAGTCAAGAGGCAAACTCCAACTTCCATGAAGGATCATAACCTGACAGCTGCTTGACACGTTTCGATTTTAGAATTGTTGTTCTGTTCTTTTTTTTTTTAACATAGTAGTTTTACTTCCGTGTCTACATCTGAAGTTACATGTACACACACACACACACACACACACACACACACACCTCTACCTATATGTAGATTTAATATTTGTGCGCTCACCTCACTGTGTTATTCATGTAAATATAGCCCTCTAATAAGTGACATGTATGTTTGTTCTGTCAGTCATTATAGTGTCTGACTGACAACTGTTTATGGAGTCGGGACTCTGCTCCGTGGAGTTGATATGTGTGACCTTAGTAAGAGACAATTGCCCTCCAGCTATAAACTAAACACATACAGAAATAGATGATGCCTTCAAACTCTGTCTCTGTGAAGTAGTTTGAAAGTGTTTGTGAGGCGTGGGCCAGTTATTCATCTGTCCAACTAGTCTAGGAGACACACTTTTGTGCACCGATAATGCGGAGAGAGCTGAAGGATCAAAGGACAACGATGATGATGTAGAATGTGTTGTGTGTCTGTTTTTGTATTTATCAGTCCTTTGCAAGGTCATGCCTCAGACTGCTCCGGATGTACTGTATATGAAGTGTGTATTAGGGCACATGTACAGGCATGTACAAGTGTGAGATTGCATGTGTGGGTGTTGTCCCTCAGGGAAGGTCAGGGACATTAGTAAGATCAGTAAAGCAGTCTTGTTCGTTTTATTAACTGTCTTCCTGATTACATCTTGCCCTGGGGTATACTGCCTCCATTAGCCAGGTCAAAGCATGATTACACCAGAATAGATTAGAGTTCTATTTTCCTCACTTAGAAACCACTACGGAGGCATGAGACCTTGGATATTGATACTCAAAGGTGAATGCATATACTATGAGTAACTTCATTAAAGCCTTTGAAAGAGACAACAGCCAGAGAAACAACGCAACCCACTTGTTTTTTTGATTTCTATTTCATTTTTGATAAATCTAAGTCTGTGTCTGTGAAAGCAGCAGACTTGTCCCGAGGCAAAGAATATAAAGGTTACCCAGCTAGTGATTTAAAGGTTAAAGCATCTGTGTTTTTTTGTTCCTCTGGCCCTTCAAAAGTAGGTATCAAAGAGGAATAATCACAGGGCCTGAAAGACAGTGCAGCAGCTTGAAATGTGTAAGCTGACACAAATAGTAGGATTGCAAGATAATGCGAGTGTTGACTCAGTTACACAGTAAATAATGGCAAAAAACAAAGAATGTGTCTTTCAAAGACAAAAATATAGTGTAGCAGTGTGATCTGCCCGCGGCGTATTCTTATACTGAAGCTGCCCAACATGCTTCTTGATAAAAAATGAACAAATCCCCCATCGGCAATTGTCTCTATTGACTAAAATGGTGAACTTTGGATTGATAGGTAGTGTCAGACCTCTACATGCTGTGCGCCATTGGGGATTTCCATGGATTGAAATTTAGATGGACGGATACATGTGACATTTCTAAACTCAATTTTCAATTATGGACGAGGCTTCTCCAGCTGCCTACACTGAGCCCTGATAACTGTCTGACAGGTCCAACAAATGATGAAGGCCTGTCTTGAAATGATTGAAGTGTATTCATCATTTGCTCTCCTGTGCAGAGACCGAACCTGCAAACTCAGACTCAATCATTCTGTCCCTCATTAACCAACAATGCACAGACACACATGCACTTACACCACCGTCAACGTACTTACTGCACTGCATATTATCTACTTAATGCAGTTATAAAAATGAAAATGCACCCCATATTGTAATGAGTTTTAAATAGACTCTATTTAGGCTGCTGGTAAATACTGTACTTTAAAGTCTCACGCAGAAATAATCACAAGGGTTTGCTAATGAATTAAACTACCAAACTTTTTTTGCAATGTAGTAAACAGAGACTCCATGTGTCTTATCAGTGAGTTATTTTGTTCCTGCATTGTCATATTTATGGTCACTCCTCAAAAAAGTAACTTCTAAAAGATCAAATTTGGAACAACTCAGGAGAATAAATGAATCCCAGCGCTTCTGGCACACTTCGACTCACACATGAGCATGGGTAAAGAGTAAAAACAAACCTCCAAATGCAGGTTTATTTTACTCTACACTAAAATATCTTTTATCAGTCAAACTGAAAAGTTTGGACACTAATTAAAAAGATTGGACTTGAAGACAAAAGCGTTTTCAAAGTACAAATATTCCCACTCTCCCACACAGGCCTGCACACAGTATACTCTGTACCAACGCACACATACAGTTACACCCTCTCAGTTGTGGAAGTTGGTCCAAGGCCAGTCAGTGTAAAAGATAATATAAGAGAAATGTACTCTAGCTTAGTTAAAAAAAAAAAGGAAAATTCATATGGGGTTATTATACACCTTCATACACAAGTTTAAAAACTTTCCAACTGCCAGCCCCCAACTCACCCTTTTTCATATTCCTTTATCATCCCGTATTTTTCCTCATACAAGCTTCTGCAGAACCTTCCACTGGCAGATCCAGTGAGCGTTCCACAGATCTCTCAGACACTCGGTGCATTGAGCTGTCAAACCAAAACCAAAGCACTTACGCTGCCCCTAGCCAACACAGCAACCAAACGGGGAGATTGGACAGAGAGCCGAAAAGTTTCCTAATTATGGAACACAGCACATCATTAAGACTCCAATAATGAGCTTCCGCAAGCCAGGTGCAGCCTCACCTGTCAGCCACGTCCTCATTACTAATATGGTCATCATGTTCCCCGGAACATCACGGACAGGTTATTAAGGAATGATGGGCAGGTGAGCAACACTTGGTATACTGCAAAAGTATAAATCTTGTACTTGTGAAAATAAATTGGCAATTTGTTGCAAAATGCTGCAGGTTTTTATCTAAATTCAACATGACCTATTAAATATTAGACTAAGAAAGCACATATTTCATGTTGTATTCTTTATACAAATATATATTTTTAATACTATGCAGCTGCTATTTTGTGGGAAGAGGTGAAAATGCTTATTTCTATGCGGGGTTGCATTTTGATTTACATTGGCACCCGTGGTACAAATCAATCTATTCTTTTAAGTGTGGGTGTACGGTAAATAGCGTCTCAGTAGATGTGTTTTATCTCTCGTCTCTGTTCATTTATAGTGGAACTAACGCTGATGACTCCCATTCGTGCGAAGGCTCTGGCTTTATACATTTCACACAGTGTGGTGATGCACTTTGTACTTTCTCTGGTTCACTTTAAAGCTGGTGTTATTGTGAAAAATCTCTTTGGTGTAGACAGTTGACAGGTAGTTTACACACCAAGAGTGCCTTGCATAGTTTCATAAGCTTCATTTTATGTTTGTGCTGTCATATTATTATACCGAGCAACATCTGATAATTATACACATAATATGAAGTCATGAAACACCTTTAAAACAAGAGCCACTTCAGCTGCGGTCCTAATCACCATGATGTATTAAACATAATCATATTAATGCACTACTCGTTCCATTCACTGTGCCCATTAATGCACTAATAAATATTTATGGTCAACTTATTTGTCTGCACATAACGCAAGGGTGGCATTAACATGAACTATGTGTCTTTAAGCATTAACTGATCCAGCAGTTTCAGCAGTATCAGTTTTTTTCCTCATTAATATGCAAATGTATGTAGCAAGGTCTTCCAAAGTCTGTAGGGAAAACTCTGTGCATCTGAGCTACTGTATGTATAAGAATGTGTCTGCACATGGACAGACATAAACAGATGAAAGGAATTGTAAATGAGGTTACTGTCACACCGCATCATCCTTAAGGAAAGAACTTTTAATAAGTTGTTGATCCATCGTCACGTTTCAGGGGATGTTTCTTTCTCATATGTTATTTAAAGAACGTATTGTGATGAATTATTTGCCATAAAAACAACAATGAGCTCTCATAGGATGTAGATCCCATTTCCCATTTTTGTTGGAATATCAGCCAGCAGCGGCACCTCATCCTACGCAGCCTGAAGGATTTCGTTGACTCAAGACCCAGTTTGCTACTGTACCTTGAAACTTACTGTGTCTAAAGTAACTCAGTTTTTCCATTCGCAATACTAAAAACCCTCTAAACATTCTAGTTGTTTTCATTTTAAACATTCTGGGTTATCTGCTGCACTGGCTTACATTTGTGAAGGGATAGAAATGAAAGCAGTGTTTTTTTGTTTTTTTTATTCTTTTACTGTATGTGAGCCTGTCAGACTGACATTTAGTCAGAGTAAATCTGGATTTGTTGTTAGATCATTGAGAGCAGTTGTTCAACTACACTGAATATGCAGTTTAACATTTACTACATTCGTCTGTAAAATAATTATTTTTCAAGCCATATAATGTGTTTGGTGTAGCAGAACTGATATGAGCACACTTGGTTAGCACAGGTCAAGGTAGAGTGGGAGTGGGAGACAAAAGACCTGATGTACTGCACACTTGTAGACAGAAGTAGTCTAGAAGTTTAAGCAAGAAGTTGTGAAGTCTAGAGAGAGATAAAGAGGAGTGGAAAGAAGAAGGAAAGAAAGAAAAGGTGCAACTGAATAAAACAGAAAGCGAAGTAAAAAAAAAAAAAGTAGTATGCTCAGTAAAGGAGATGAGGGTGAAAGATATAGAGATGAAGGAGAGGAAGGAAGAGAAAGGAAAGCAGCAGTAGCACTCAACCTTTACAGAAATCAATAGCTCAAGCTAAGATGGAGACAGCAGGGCATGGAGGGAACGAAGGGAAGGGGAAGCAGAGGGATGGGGAGATGGGAATACCAAAGGGTGGAAGGGGGGGGGGGACTCGGGGCAGACAAAGCTGAAAACAGAGGAGCGCGTAAGACGGGAGAATGAGATAGAGAAGGTTGCTGGGTCTTTGTGTGCTCAGGCTGAAGCCCAGCGGGTCAATGTCTGGCCCAGTGAGGTCAACCTCTTCACCTGCGGATCAACTGCAAACAAAGAGCCGGGTAGGAACAAAGCGAAGGAGAAGGATGTAGCAGGCAGGATGAGAGAGGCATGTCAAAGGTTATTTTTTCTTCTCCTTTGAAAGGCATAATGCGTACTTCTAAAATGTCTATGCTAACTAAAGCTTCCCAACTGTTTTTTTTTCCACAAAGCTGTGGCTCTGGGTGTCTTAGACGGTGTTAAATGCTTGTAAGATATTTCAAGATAAGACATTTTCAAGGCTGAAGCAATGATGAGATCTTCCATATGTAAAACCATTCAAAAACAAACAGTAGGGTAGTAGTAGGGCCGAAGCATTTTGATATTTTTGTGTGTCGGTGATTCTTAATCGGACATGGATTCACATATTTCCAAGGATGTGCCAAGTAAACGTTTCAAAGAGTATTGACTGGGGAAAAAGTGAGAGAGTGACATAAACACAGGCAGAAGTCAGGCCACCTCGATGCTTGTCGAAAACATGCTAGCTTTCCAGTCCGTATTTCTTCACTTAAATGAATAACTTGAAAGGTATATTGTTTGATGACAACATGTGAGATTATGACAAAAAAAAAAAAAAGAAAGAAAAGAAAATAGAAACAGCGTAGCAGTTGGTTGGGTAGCAGCACAGCTGGACCATAAAAGGGAAAATGAAAAAAGGAGTCAGAATTCAAGGAAAAAAATGTCTTTAAGCATAAAAGCTTGAAATCCATCATGTTTCTGACAACAAAGTGGTGCAATGATGAACATAGCACCCAGTTGTCAGCAGGATTCACATCCCCTTCAAGAGTAATACAAAGCAAAAATCCAGCAAGAGATTCTTTGACATTGATCGACACTAGAGAGACTTGTTTTTGTTGTTTTGTGTCACAGCCACATGAAAGAAATTTAGACTTTTGTTGTGGGTGTGTGCATGCCTGCTTGTATGTCTGAGTGCGTGGGTGCGTACACACAAGCGCAGCCGGCTTATAGCTTCCTCTTCCTCTTCTGAACTGTGTTAGATGTAATTATGTCACCGTAGAAAAGATGTTTTGTTGGTGATAAATTGACGCGATATTTTGTAACTATATTAATTACACGTGCGTAGTAGACTGGAAGACTGGAAACCATATGGCAAACTTTTATGAATGTTACTTATTCTATCAGCAAAGAGAGCCTATTCAACAATGAATCCGAAAATAGCTTCAAAATACGGCTCCTGCTAGTCTACCAGGTTTTTGCTCATGACAATGCCATAAAATGCCATTTTATCTTTGTGCTTTACATAATCCTAATCCTCTTAACTTTGTGTTTATTAAGCAGCAAACACCACAATGGAGTATTCAACATCTTGTCATGTGTCTTGATGTCAGTTCTCAAAAATTATTTTTCCTCTAAAGAAATGTAACACTCAAAGATGGGAATATATATGACTGCAGCTGCTTGATCTCGTGTCCGCTTCGGCAGCATTGGATAAACCCGAATCTGGGATAAAACCTTGTGGGTGACACTTTGGGTTTTTGTTCAGTCTACATATTCTGTGCATATTCGTGTAGTATATAGTAAGTTGTGAAAGCAAGAAGGAGAAAATTGGAACATTTGTTGCTGACATTGTTAATTAATGAAGTTGAGTAATTATGGAGCTGCAACTGTGATTTTCAACGGGGAGTTTTCACTTACTGCCCAAGTAACAAGACAGCGCACCCTTTTTTAAACTTTTTAAAATTCTATTTTCCTGCCTTGGATCAAGCAGCATCTAATTAATAAAGTCAAAGTTCAGTGGGGACAATTTACCATTAATTACTGCATGATTCTTCACACCTTAGCTGCTCACAGTTCTCTTGTTATATGCGATAAAAATAAAAATATGTCACCGAGGGACTGGCAAGAAGTTTCACGTGTACAGTGTTGCGTTCACTCTCTTACAAAAATCCCTCATCGCTGTCTTCTGCTTCTCTTCTCGCATGTCCTTTTTGTTAGTCCTTTCCTCGTTTTTTTTTTTTTTTGTTGTTTTTTTTTTCATTACCATTACCATTCCATTACCAGTCCATTACCTTCGCTTTCTGGTTCCCTTTTTGTCTCCACGCTGCTCTCTTCCTCATTGCCCTTGCCTCTGTGGAATTGTTTATGCCCTGTTCACCCTCCTCTGTAATTATGAGCGTTGTTCACTGTATCCCCATCCATATGACTAGGCTGACGGATATGTGAGGAGATGGATAGTGTGAGTGAAAAAGCAAAGTGAAAAACGAGTGCGCTTTGGCAGAAGCCATTTTCTTCATGACACATCTGTCCATCGGCCTTGACCTGAGGGGACACGGCACTAAATCTGACTTATAGTCGTAAACACACAGAGACACACACACTGATTGAGATTACCCTGCAGTAATGATGATTATGGTTGTTTATGGTCTTCAGACCACACTTTTGTCAGCTACAATGGCTGCTGGAGGTGTGTGTATTTGTGTGTGCACATATTCTGCTTAGTTTGTGTTTGAATTTCTAAAAGCATGCGTGCCAACTGAAGTGCATACTTTAAAGAGTCTGGAAAGGGGGGGGTAATTGCAGCAGAGTTGGGTTATTGTGTCCTTTATCAAGCAGACAAGCCAATTAGGGGCACAACCATTGATATTAATTTTCTCTTCCTCCCCCTCTCTCCTCTTTTCGAGGTGTTTTTCATTTAATGGCCGGATACACTCAGTGATGGTCTGTGAAGAGTTGTATATGGGTGCAGAGGTATGCACAGCGAAGTTACTAGAGCATGACGATGTGCTGAACACCAGACGGGGTAGGAAGGGTTGGCCCCAGACCTGTCAGGGAGGTGGATTGTGTTATGGGTGCTTTCAGGTAGAAACTGTTGAAATAACTCATTATCCTTCAGCGGTCTGTCTGCTGTGTGTTCTGATGTAGACAACGGAGATGTCTCGCCTGACATGTTGCATGCGCTAGAGGCTACATTTCCGCACTGTTTCTTTTCAGCCACCCTCTGCCGCTAAAATTAACTGTTGACAGAATTCAGCATTTATACTCCCAGTAACATAGGACTCACCAAAATAAAACAGGTGTCTTTTATGTCTGAAAATCAATGATTGGAATCAACAACTTTCCAATCATCGACTGAAGTTCATCAAGTCAAGCATTTGTATTGTTATTAATTCTTGTTTTCCTGCACAAAAGCCTCCTAGAGGCTTATGAGGAGCACCTGAACGCCACATGAATTAATTAATTGTTAGCTAATTGATGAGGGATAGCTGGCTTCAGTTAGCGAGTAGAGACAGGGTTGTATGGATCCTATGCAGCTGTCTTTTATTGATTTTAATTGCAAGTGTGTTGCCATGGCTCTGTTGCATTTAATTAATATGGTCAAAATCATCAACGAAACTCATGCCAGTGGATTTTGTGATTGTCAGATGTGAAAAAATAAATAAATATAAAAGGAACGAATAGTCACAGCTTTGCGTGGAAACAGCCAAATCTAATCTGACTGACAAACTTCCCAGTTGCTTACAGCCTTGGTGTCTTTAAACATTTCAGTCTGTCTGTTTTAGTGGATTATTTCAGTCAGAGTCTGGACAGTATAGATCCATTAGTAGCACTATCACAACTCTATGGATAATGGCTAGCTTCTTTAATGGCTACAACTGTCCCTGATATAATTATGCCAACTGCTTAATGCAATAATTAATGGTTGGTTTGCTTTTTCTATAGCTGCAATTGACCAAAAAGCAGTCATCAATCTATGACATTAACCTTAAATACTTCAGATCAACTTTTGCACACAGTTTTTACATGTACTCATCCAAGAGTAAAGAATTACAAGGAGTAATAGACCACAGGCATTAGATATTTTGGTATGCGTTGTAGCCCTTTGCAGATCAAACCGTACGGGATAGACAGGGGAGGGTGGGATGTGTTTCAAATACATCTTCAGATCGGGATCAGAGCAAGGGGAGGTTGCAATTAGCATGGATTAAAGGGCAGATTATAGCGCAACTAATGAGAACATAAAGAGATTAGATGCCAGGAAAGAGTCATGGAGTCATGCAATTGATAGACAGATATGGAGCATGGAGAAAAAGAGAAGGTATGAGAGAGAGAAGGCCACCGAGACCAACTGATATGAGAATGTTAGGAAAAGGTGTGCAAGGCAGTTATGAGAGAGAGAGGAAGGGAGGGAGGGAGGGAAGAAGGGCAGCCTGGTAGAGCAAGAGATCCAGGACTGCAAGAGAAGGTAGAAAGACATAATAGGAAGAGAGATAAAGAGGAAGAGGCCTCTGAGACCAAGAGATATGAGAGAGCAAGAAAAAGACGGGGTGAAGTAGAGAGAGACCTAAATATGTGGGAGCTGCAGAGACAGGGAAAACGGTGGTAGGGACAGGAGGCAGGGGGGTTCTCGAAGTTAACTGATGGATAGGTGGTCCTGGAGCGGAGAAAGATTGAGACAATAGAAAGAGACAGGGGAGCCAAGCAAAGACTCAGACAGATTAAAAGGAGCAGAGAAGAGAGTATACAGACACACATGCACTCGTATAGATAAACAAAAGGATGGAGACAAAGACAGACTCACACAAATACTTTCTCCACACACACACACACACGAACTCACACTGCATTATCTGTAGCTCTCGTGAGGGATCTCGCGGCACGGCTAATATGGCTCCCCACAGCCCTCCTACAAAAAACAGAGATGTTAAGAGGATAGGAGGGTAACAAAGAGCAGCGGGTTCAGAGTGGAGACTCCAGGCTCTCTACACAACAAACAGAAATGCAAACAAACGATGACAACAAAGAGCAGAAACCAGCAGTACCCTGACAAAGATGAACTGACCCACAACTTTGTGTAAAAACTCTCCAGGACTGAAAATGAATGCATGCATGTGTCTGGGAATACTTGGAGCATTGGTGCATACGAGTGAATCGGCATGCACATTTTTGTGTGTGTGGGGAGCGTGTCCTTATGGGTGTTTTTTCCAGCTAATACAAGGGGTTGACAGCATGTCTAAGACTTATTTTTGCCCTTTCTTTTTTTCTAAATAATACAGTAGCTGCTCTTGTTAGAGGAGAGAGAAGACGAGTATTGATTCACTTTCACACTCCATAGAGATCAGTGTCGAGAGCAGATGATGTGTTTATGTTATCTACGCATGTGTGCACCTGTGTGGTTGCACATGCTGCGTACTTGACCACTGAGTGACACCTGTCACTGGTGAGAGGGAATTCGTTGTAATTGTTAATGGCCCTCATCTTCAACGTGAGGTTTATGAAGAAACCAAACTTTAGGGTTATGAAAGCCACTCTGACATTTCAGCTTCACCTGGCCACCTTTCTTAAAAGCCATCATCTCCCAGACTGAGGATATGAGCAACTGAGCATAGCGAGTGCCATTTTGGATCCACTGACCTTTTAGTTCATGGTCTGACTAGCAGTGATCCCTTGATATGAGAGAAGGGTGGCCAAGGTACTTTTGCTTTGTTGAGGGCAAGGATTCTTGTAACAGAATGAGTTTTATGTGCACAATTCTGAAAACCAATGTTTAAAAAAGGCTTGGTCTCAGAATAGTGATAAGCTCAGGCCTCATTCAAACAGTATGGATGACATTTGTATCAGTAGTACTCCTGAGAGCTTTGTGACATGAATAAGAGTATTACGAGCACAATTTTGGGTCGAATTTCCTGGATAGAGCATTGACGCTTATGAGAGAAGGATAAAACTGTCAGAACTCTTATCACTGCGACGACAGCAACACTGTCACACTATTTCTCTCTGTCTTTTTTTGTTGCTGTCTTTCCTTTTTTTGCTGTCATTGTTCTTATCTCACAGCCTCCCTATATCTCTTCTCTCTCGGTCTCTCTCTCAGTCTTTGTCTTTCCCCCTGATGCTCTATCTGTCTTTGCTTGTGGTGTATACGTCTCTGCAAAAAAAAAAAATACAACAGACATGATGAAGATGTAAGCATTAACCTCCCTTTATATGGAAGAAGAAAGATAGGTGAGTGTGTCTGTATATGTGTGCGCGTGAAATAACAGACAGATAAAGCTCTCACGATAAGCAGTGTAGTGTTTCTGTCCCCGGTGACACGAGAGGAACAAAACCCTGGTCTTTATCAATCCATCATGTCTGCTTTTATCTCTCATGTGAACATTTAGCAAGTTTGATGGGGGATTTGGCTATCATATTACACTACCCAAAGTCATTTCAGAGACCGAGGCTACATCTCTACAACGAGGTCCAGCATGCCAAAAGATCAGTGGTCATATCTCAACCCAGACGCCAGAAAAAAATGTGTCGTCGTATGTTTCTGCAAACATTTGTTAACCAAAAATACATTTCATGTCACCATTTTTAGTTAATGTTATAATGTTTAGCCAAACATTTTAGCCTTTTCTTAATGGGCAAAAGGTGGTTGGATGGAGAACATGCAAAATCCAGGATTAGAGCATACCTTTGGACTCCTTACAGTAAGTAGGTACTCCTGGTTAACGCTATAGTGGTAGAAATTAATGTTTTTTTTTTGGGGGGGGGGGTTGTGTTTCAAAGAAACACTGATATATCTGTGGTATCAGTGGTTTGCAGAAATGTGCAATAGCAACATGTTATTCTGGGGATTGCTTATCAGATCCCTAAATAGACTGTAACCAAGGAAACAGTTTACCTTGTTTATTTAAGCCAGCTGATTTAAACTTTAGTATAAGTTTTCGCACCTGAAATGTTGGTAATAGCACAGGGAAACTACATTCCAAATAGAACCAAAGATGGTCTATGAACTGCGATAAATGTTTAAACACATTCCCAGATCTCAGCTACTGCTTTAGTTAGTGGCGTGTTATCTGTCACACGCAAGAGCTGTCGCCAAAAAAGTTGTAAAGTTGATTTTCTTTTATAGATGCTGGGAATGCAACGGTTCAAAAGAGCTTTGCTTACAGGACAAGGCAGGCATCGGCCTCCTTAATTGCTTTCATAATGCCGAACTGAATTCGTACCAGTTAGCCCCTTCTTTTTATCTTTATTTTTTTTAATGTATAGCCCTGCCAAGCCAAGCCAACTCCAGCACTTTATCAAATTCAAACCAGAAGCGCTTGTTCGATCTTATGTAATGTTGCATTAACACTTTCCTGTACAGCTAAGCCTTTTCATACTCTAGTGGGGTTGCTGATAATTACTGTGCACCTGTTTTTCGAACTCAAGGCTTTTTAACACCCAAACACCCACTTTGTCTCCCACATGCACACAAACCTGCCCCCCATAAACACAGACATGCTGCTGAGCCTCATCTTGGCAGTGCCCTCTCTGTAGCTCTCCATATGAACTCTCTGCCAGCGTGATTCTATCTCTCCTCCCTCACATCTCCATCCATCCATGCTGTCGTTCTCTCATCTCCCCCTCCACACCCTGTTCCTCGCTCTCTACACTCCTCAGTTGTTTGTTTTGGCAGAGCTTAAGCCGACGCACACAGGAGACTTAAACTGGCACAATACATAGCTCCCACTCCACCTGATGCCCTGCTGTAACTCCTACACCTCTCCTCTCCTCTCCTCGGTACCTATAAGCTGTTATTGTTAGTTTTTGCGTCTTCTGCTTGCAGTACAAAAAGGGATGTGAGGCTGGTGCTGCTTGTCTCAGGAAAAATGTCACCTTTAAAGGACAATGACATGGGCGCGATGTTTTCCATTTACGTAATAATTGGATTGGGGGCTAAGTTGGATATGGTTTGGGAGGCTAAAGGGCTAAGGAGTCTTTGCTATGATTGGGGACCTCGCTGACCTAAATGTGAAGGTCCCAAACTTAAATTTGTTTTCTCATTTCTGCAGGAGCGCGGCAACATGAACACACACGCACACTTGTACACAAAAAGGGAGAGGATTGTGAAGTCTCTTGAGGAGGTAGTGTTAATCCTATTGACGATGGCTTGTCTGAACAGTGGCCTTAAGAGAGATGAGGCTAATTCTCTTTATGAGGACAATAAACCCACAGGTCACCCAGGCCAATTACACACACAACCAGTATATATATAAAGACACGCAGACACATCCGTAGATTCCTCCTGGACTTCCTCGCCACATCAGAAAAATGAAAATATAATAATACGATATATCACACCTCTCAATGCAGTTTTGCTGCATCAAAAGTCTGCTTTAATCCCCTCCTCTAAAAAGTGTGGCTCAGGAGATTTTATTGTCTATGATGGAATTTGACAAAGTGATATTGACAATGCAGCTTATTTCCCGGAAATGAAGAGGAAAACGTAATATTGTTTCATTCTCTCTTGCTGTTATTGTGATATATTGCCAAAATATATTACACCAAAATATTTACACCTATCTCTCTTCCTATTTACTGTCCCATGCCAGAATATGTTATCCAAGACAATATTACATCCCTTATTGGAAACGGCGATCCTTCACCTCTTACTCACTCATTAAAACACACACACACACACACACACACTCACGGCAACATAGCCGTGTTTGCGTGCACACGCAAGTTGACAGATAATGCACAAGATGAATGTTTAAACGCTGCTCCGTGTCCATGTTTTTATAGATCTCTAAAATCACAGGTGCGATCTGTGACTAAGTATGCCTGTCAGTCTCAAAGGAATTCGCCATCCAGCTGTGTAAAACACGAATTGCATTCACCATGCAGCTGCTAGTTGTCAATATAAATCACATTAATGTGACAGAGCCTCAAACAGTTAATGATTTAACAATTAATCACTTGTAATGGGAGTTTGGATAGTTTACACTTACACTTCAGAAAAGTTGGCTTTCCTTTTTTTTTCTGTGAGGCGCAAACTGAGCATTGTAGTATCAACCCAAAAGCCAGTGAGGACACGACATGTTGTCACTATTGTCTGTATTTTTATCGTTTGTCTCCCTAGATGGAACACCCTACACGTGGTGGGTGGGTCGTGGCAGCGAGAAGCACTTCTACTGGGGTGGCTCAGGGCCTGGCATCCAAAAATGCGCCTGTGGCATCGACAGGAACTGCACTGACCCCAAATACGACTGCAACTGTGATGCCGACCACAAACAATGGTAAGCCAGACTGCTGCGTATTCAGAAAAAGCCCAGTTTGCAATAGATTGTTTGCACTGACTGTAATTAAAGTAAGTGGAAACAGCTGGTAGTAAACGGTTCTCAATAATATCAAGCCTCAGTTTAGCAGCTTTGCTCCATCACCAGTGCAACTACATCAAAGGTTCTGTCACACATATACTGACGACAAAAATTAAGCTGCATCTACATACTGTAAGTCTTCAAGATTTATTGTATGTATTAAAAAAGGAAGTAGTACGTAATACAAATCTTCACTCGTACACAGCAGTAAATTTGAAATTGGATTTCAGGTGGCTCAAAAGTTCACTTTGTCCACCCACAGATTTTCGCAGCTGATCGGAGGAAACTGCTAACTTCTATTTTATTTTCACAAAATTACATTTAGTGGCCTATCTGCTATTACTCCTATAACCATTCCTAAAAAAAAAAACTGTAAAGGTCACTGTGCCCATAAGCAGTTAATATACTGTGTATATGCACATGCTCAGTGTTGGAGAATTTTATTTAGCTCAACAGTCTTATATAAAAACCTCTCTGAATCCATGCATAACCACTAAAGGAACATTTTGTGAACGAGTTAAAAAGGATGCATACTTTTTCATATCCCTTTGAGTCACTGTGTTTAAACATCATCGTCATAGACAATATTTGTATTAATCTGTCAGCTCCACTTCTGCTTTAGCTGGACAGTCTGACAAGGCGTCCGAGTTCAAAGCAAAAATGACTGAGTGATGAATTCCACTATAAATGATGCATTTACTTAAAAGGGATGCTTGCCTCAAGAGCTAACAGTTTGTGTTTGAAAGCTCTTTTTGCCAGCTGATGGATATTCTCATTAAACCAACTGTATTGTTTCTGTGAGTGTGTCCATGCATGTGCGTACTGTATGTTTCAGTCACTTTCATGTCTCCCTCCTCGTCACTAAAACTGATGGGATTACAAATAAGTCTCGTTCTCATTAATATTGATACATTAATGTCTCATTGTTTGGATGAGTAGGTTTTTGAAATATTACCCATATAACTCTATTTCCAGTCATTACCCATATTTTTGGCAGCACGTACTGTGGAAACGCACACAAAGCCATAAATTAGATCTTGCTGTTTCATTTCCAGTCTGCAGTAAATGACAACCAATTAATATCAAATAGTTTTGTGAAGAATTTAGAAAATGTGCTCGTTACCAAATTTTAAAATGTAATGTTTGTAATTGTATCTGGATTTAATGTGACAGCAAGAGCAACTGAATTCTTCTATTCATGTCATTTATGTGATTCATTTTAAGTGCTTAAGATATTCAGTTTCAGCCTGTGCATCAGTCTTAATTTGTGTTGTATTTTCTTGTTTTTTTGTGCCATTCGAGCTTGGATTCTCCTCTTACCTTGTTCTGTTTCATTCAACGTATCTTACAGGAGAGAAGATTCTGGGCTGTTGATTTATAAGGAACACCTGCCAGTCAGCCAGGTTGCCGTGGGTGATACCAACAGACCTGGCTCGGAGGCCAAGCTGACTGTTGGACCGCTCCGTTGCCAAGGAGATAGTAAGTGATGTGTTGTGAGCGCATATGTAATGTGGAGTTGCAGTTGTTGATGCAATCTCTGGTATTCTGATGGACAGCCCAGCAAATGTAACTTAACAGTTTTAAAATCCAGTTTGGTGACTTAGAAACAGAGATACTGGTGAAGGTGAGTATTGAGTAAAATGCAGAAATACAGCACGATACTGTGTTGTAATTAACAAACAAGCAACATACAAGATTTAGTTTAAGCCCAGGATCCGACTCGGTAACCAGTTCAAGCTCTATTGATAGTGATGAAACGTGATTTATTCATAATATTGTCGGATAGATAGAACTGAAGTGATTTAGTTAGTTCAAAAATCCACATTACTGGAACTTTAATGGAGTCCCCATGTGTCCAGAGTGTGGGTCACACAGAAGGGTTCTGCCTGAGGATGTTCAGGTGCGCTCTGATTCGAGAGAGTTAAAAGGTCAGTAATGTAGCTGGGAGCTAAATCACACTGTGCTTTAGAATTATCACTGAGATCTTAAAAAGAACTTCAGTCCTTATGGGGAGCCTGTCTGGGATAATGGAGACTGGTGTGTGCATTCTGGATTAGCTGCAGGTGCAAAAGAGACCTTTGAGTAAAGCAGGAGCACTGCAGTTGCAGTGGCCTAATTGAGAGGAAATATGTCTGTTAATGACCTTCTCCAAGTCAACTGCTGAGAGCAGTTCAAAATAATTCTCAGCTGGTTGTGGAGGCATGGCTGCATAACCTTTGTGGACACCTTATCAAAGCCTGAATCAAACAGCTCCACTCCCTATAACAGAGCACTTATTATAATTTCCTTGTTGACAGTGCATGTAGCCTTTAAACAGTCATTGAAAAGCCAGTTTTGTGTTCATTGTTAAATTGTAAGAATCTCTTTCACCAGTGATTATTTGTTTTCAAGCACATTTTCGAAATGGACTTAATAATAACAGTGGGATGAGTAGACATATTCAGGATTTAACTCATCGCAAGGTTTTATAGATAAAATGTGTTTATACAGCAAAGGTCACAGCGGTGCATAATTGTAGGTAAAACTTTTGTTACATGTGAGGCCAAAAATATATCTGAAATACACACTATTGCTGCAGCAGGTAAAGGAATATAGCAAGGACAATTCTATTAAAAGGTTCACTGTGATGTGAAATAAATAAAAGGGTAGCATCCTATATCTGTTGTCCAAAGAAAAATCATTTATGACTCCCCAGGAGAGCACGCTCCTATGCAGTGAAGCAGCCCAAAACCAGACTGGAACGTCTCCACAACGCAGTTAAGATGGATTAAATTAGCTTTGAGAATATTGGCTTCTCAAAAACATATGATAACAAGTGCAGGGAAGCCGGTCAGTAACATTGTTAGAAAGTGAAACTCATGACTCATGACTGTCTGTGCATATGTTGGACTGGTCTCCATAGGTTCGAGAAGATAAATCCTTCTAAAGGATGAAATATATGTAGTGCATGCTCGGGGTGATGCCCCCTGCCCCTTCTTCCTCCTCCATTCTGCCTGACTTCATCTTTGTCAATGCCTTTTCTGTGCTAAGTGAAAAATAACTGATGAAAAACAAGTCAGTGAAAGCTTTATACAATACAATAGATGCAGTAAGGTTTATAAAAGACTGAAAAAAAAAAAGAAAAGACTGTATTAAGCTAGTGAGAGAAATGTTAGCAATGTAAGAATGATAGCTAACTTCACACACAAGCTCACACTTGACACCTGCATTGACAATTTTAAGTGGTAGGTGCATCGAGTGCAAATCACTGCTGTTCAGGAGGCTAAGCATAGCTCTAAGTAAATTCTCCAGCAAAGATATACACAGTCATCTGTCCCCTTTGCACAGCTTTGAAAGCAAGTATAGACTATTTAATATGATCTATTTCATTGTAACTTGACAAAAAGAGGTAACAAAAACAACCAGCAGAAACTAGTGAGGTAAACAGAGAGTACCCATACCGTCTTCTCACTCTCATGTGGAAGGAAGCGTTTCACCCTTTTTGCTAATGAAACGTTATCGGTATGTCTTTGAGTGTGCAGTGCATTTAGACTCTGTTAGCCAAACTTTTCAAAAGTAACAAACGTTTGGTTTTTTTTTTTTGCTTATTTGAATTTACTGGTAGTTTGAATGGGGTCTTAATTAAAATCTATCGTGAGAGAGAACAAGAGAAAACACTTCATGCATGGCAGAGTACAATTGGGTACATTTTTATTCAGGGGTAGCACTTGAGTGTGAAAATAACACATTGCTCATATCTACATTGTGCAGATCACGCAGAGAAACAGTTGCTTTATCTTGACTGTTTTTCTATGATGGAAAATTACTGCGTGTATGTGTGTGTGTGTCTTAGTTTTTTTGTTTGAAAGGAAAAGTATTTGTGCTTCTGGATGCGTGTGTGGTAAGATAAAGATATCTGAACTCTATTCAGACACTTTCCATCTAAACACTCATCCTCTAAACCTTTTATTCGCTTCCATATAGTCTCTGTAGTGTTGGCTGCTTTCAAGGTAAATGTGAGATATTGGATACTGCAGGAAACACACACACACACACCGAGGGGCAGTTAAATCCTTGCTGTTTCTCTGTCTATTCCTCTAATCAGTGTTGGCACACTACTCTCTGTGGGAGTTTGGGTCAAGTGGAAGACACACAAAGATTCTGCAGATTTCTCATATTGACCGCCACTTTTTCCTCTTAATTCGTAAGCCTGTTACACATTGGTATAAACATCCCTGCAGGGGTATCCATCAGGTCTGCAAGGATTAATTGCAACAACCTCGTCCTAATGATGTGAAGGTGCACAAACATAAATAATGGCTCCCATTAAAAGGATACATGCAGATATAACATGTAATGTGTCAAAGATTAGTTTTCTATGCTATTGTGTTTGTATTTGACAAAGAAAATATCATTTTATTCATTTTCATCATGGAAACACGAAACAAATCTTCTCATTGATGAAGTCAACACGCAATTCCAGCTTCGTGGACAATAGACGACCCCTCCCAAAACTATGTGTCTGGGTTATTGTGTTTTTTTCTCCATCGTCATCATCATCTCCTTCTCCATGATTGGGGAATAAAGCTCTGTTTTCAATTTTTCCAAGCCACTCTGCTCCTGCTTCACACCAGGTTTGGAATCCTAACAGTGTTCGTTCTCTTTCTGTTGTTCGCCTCCATGTTTTCTCCGTCGGTCGCCACCTTTTCATGGTGGAGTGGCTTGAGTGATCCCAAGAGCTATGCCAGCGTGGACTCATGTCCCTGGCTGGTCTAACCAAGCCGGATTGGTCGGTGAAAGGTGAAAGGTCAGACAAAGAGCAGCCCCTGGTCCTCCAGGTTGGGTTTCGGGCCAATCACCCCATCCCGTAAAATAACATATGGATTACAGAAAGCGAAATTCTATTTTCAATCAATATGATTTTGTGAACAACACAATGACTTGCCGAACTCCAGAGGAGGAATACATAACGTGGGGCGATGCTGACATGACATGTACGGGCCCAATCCAAAAGGAAGCCTCTTTGTTGAGTAAAAATCTTTTTCTTTTTTTTCCATAGTGGTAGAAAAACCTCAGCAGTTTGTTCCGTATTAGGTGCTGTTTTAGGACTCATAATGGTAGGAAAACCGCTGCAAGCTGCAGCAGGGGCATCTTGACATCTTGGGTTGATGCACATTGACATGTCAGTTTACAATACTTTCTTATTTCCAGATATTGTTATCACATTTGCTCCTAAGGCATGCCACATCGCAGTTACTGTACCTTGACTATACCTCCTCTATTTGTTTGGCACTTGGTGAACTTATCATTTGCATTTCTGTTGACAGGTTCACATTATAAACCTGATGACAGCAGAATGTTTCTAGCTGTGGATTCTGGAAGAATACTTTTGGCGCATTGAATTCCTCAATAAATTGGTTTTGACTTTTGAGATTTCCTCTGCCTCTTTCATCCATTATTTTTCTATCTCTTAAGTCAAAATAGATTAATGCAGCATAGAGATGTGGCTATCTGCTATGTGATATAACAAAGCACCTGAGAAGTTTTGTGAGAAATAATATCCTGTAGAGAGGAAAAGCAAACATGGATTTAATCTTAAGTGCAAGGCAGCCTGATCATTACAATAATAATGTTTCATGTATTATCTATTGACTGCTCATTTTTCATACTAATAGAACAGCTGTGTTTTTGCAGTGCACTGTGACTGTAGATATGCGAATTCAACATGTTTTACAAAGAGACTGAGCTGAATTTAAGTCTCACAGTCTTAATAACCAGATATGGCATGAATATGGGACCCGTGTCTTAAGAAGCAATTTTTTTTTTTCTATCTCTTCATCTCAGTCTATCCATCCATTTGGCAAAAAGGAAGTGGCCTGGTTCTGTCAAGGGTGCAGAACATGACTAAACACCTGACCGCACTTTTCACTGGTGTCACGCTCATTACGGTCCCCTCATCAACAATCTGGTGCGACTCTCACTAATGTCCCGTCATCACAGCGCTGCCAACATACAAACAAACCATGATTTAATGACCCGTGACATCACATCTGTTTGTGTGTGTGTGGCTATCATGTTGCAGTATGGCAGGCACAATTACTGAAGATGAATCCTTCTGTCACTCGGAGCGGGCCGTATTCTCTTTGTCTCACTCTATTATCCAGTGTGTGCCTGAGTGTGAGCGAGAGACAAAGAGAGAGTTATCCTCTTTTATATTAAGTGACCAAATGAGCAAACTAACTTTGAAATGAAGATGACTTTGAGGTATGTTTGCCATATAGCTGTCCAAGACACTGGAACATGGAGCATACATTATACATTGGCCCATTAAGGCATATTAAACATATATTAAAAATTTCACACGTGAATAGGTATTCTGTCTATGATTGATGCTTCTCATACTGCACATGGAGCACTGTCTCAGTAAGAGCAATGATGATTGGCTGCCACGTAATGGGTTTTCATAAGCAAATGACTAATGTCTTTGGCTTTCAGGGAAAGTTTTAGCAACGAGGTGCTTATGAGTGTGCTAGTGTCGGTGCATGTGCACATTTCTGTGTGAGTTTTTTTTTTTTTTTTTTTGTCTTTCTTTGTGTGGCGGCCGCGAGAGTAAGTAAGAGCAACTTTCCGTGTGTGCGTCTGTGTGTGCGTCTGTGTGTGCGTGTTCAGGCATTAATGAAGCCCATTTCCATGGCTAGTTTAATGGCAGCCTATACAGTCACAGGCAGACAGAGAGGAATTAGTCCCATTTATTGATGTTAAAAGGGTTTGGACATTTTAATAGATGAGAATGAAAATAAATGGCAGCAAATGAAGCAAAGCAGCATATATTGTATTATTAAAATATGAATAATATAAGGTACTTGCTATCAGACAGGCTTGGCAACATGTCTGAACATAAATGAAAGTTTACATGGGTCACCTATCATTCTTCAAAACGAATTAATTGGTTTGTTCCCATTTGTCACTGTTATGCCCACATATCAACTGACATTTTCAGTCAGTTGTGCATTTACACAGGGCCGACTGGGAATCTATCTCCCTTTTTTAAATTAAAAGTAAACAGTAACGGGGGCATTTTTGTTTTTTCCTTGTTTTCTCTTCACTTCCCTTTACTTAACACTGTTTATCACAAGGAATTGTTCCGCTCTGTGTGTCTCGCTCCTGCCCAGGAAGAGATGATCTCCAAATGGAGGTTAAAGTTAAAGCTAAGTGGTAGCTATTAGTGGCTCTGTTTGCTGGATGTTTAAGTTAGCTAAATGGATGTCTCACTTTACTCTCAATTAATGCCCTCCATTGCAGGTGAGGCTGTGCTTGTTGCAGCTACATCTTCCACTTCAGTGCCTTCTTTTTTTTTTTTTAAATACCCAGCCATAAACCCTTTTACACCTGTGCTATTATTCTGTCTTTTTCATTCCTCTCTTCTTTTCTCCAATAACCTTGAAGCCACATGACCATCTTAACGCTGTTTTCGTATTATTTTCCATGCAAACACAATTGTTCATATAGCTTTAGTTTCACAACAAAAGGCAGCACAATTTCAAGTAATCCTTCCTTAGAATAGCTCATTTCTACACTCAAAATGATTTCAAATAGAATAAAACAATAAATTGGACTAATTTTCTCCATATTTCTGTAATGAACTTTATTTCCTGATGTCTGATAATGTTCTCTGGCGCTAAAAATGTGTGACAAGCAACTTAATTGCAAAGTAACACTAACGAAGGCTTTACAGGTCTCAAATGACAGACATAACTAATTACCTGAAGATTTAAATGCTGCATTTTACTGTGAATATACGCAGGACTTAGACCATAAAATTACACTCCACAGATGGCTCAATTACACACAGATGAAATGAAATACAGGTCTCAATGGAAATTTAAAAATGAGTGAGGCACAAATATGCATGTGGTGCGCCACAGAGCAACACGATGCAGAACTATATATGTAGGTTCAAGTGATATGATTTGAAGCGAGATAATTCTTGTCCTTTGGGGCGCTTTCTAAGTCATATTTCTAATCGTCAGCCGATAGGTGCAGCTGAGATGAGACTATTCTTAGTTATGTGATAAAAAAAAAAAAAAAACCTTTAAAAAAAACCAGTTACGCACCTGAATAGGCAGCAGAATAAGTAACAAGTGGAAAAGTTAAATGAGATGGCACAGCATGTGTTTGCTCCTACAAAGTGATTAATAAATGTGCTAGAAAGATGAGATCCTAAATGTCATGAATCCACAGTGATAGGGTTCTCAATGTGTGTACATGGAGTGTCTGTGAAAATGAGATTATTAATATTAGCTATCATGGCACTGTGTGCTATTCTTCTTGCAGGCAACGGTGCATATCGCCGTTGTATAATAAGAATGTTAGTATTTGTAGTGCTGTGTGTGATATGACCAAAATCTCGTATCCCAATAAAGGTCATTTCATTCCCAGACAGCGAGACAATTTCTGTAAATTCAATAAAAAAATAAATACTTGTGACATGATATCTAAATACATTTTGAATTATACACAAAAGACGTGCTTCATATTCAATTTGGTTTACTTCTTTAAGTATGGGACTACTCAGAAAAGTACTATAGTAGTACCCAAACTGTGTACCTGGAACAGAAGTAGCCCATCTTTTAGGTACGAGTTCGTTGCTTTGTCTTGGCTGGTTGGAGTTGGAGTTGGAGTTGCGCCATTCGGTGTCACATTCAGTCTGCTCCATGGTTGCGTTGCTGTCATGAAAATGTCCTCCCTGCATCTGTGCTGTGTGAACGAACACAAACTGCAGACCGAATGATGAAAAAATATTGCACTAAAGAGTGTAATTTGCAAGAGAATCAAATGAACAATAGAGCATAACATGAAATTATTGACATTTGTCTATTGCCACACAATATATATATTGTCATAAAGCACAGCCCCAATGTGTGCATGTATTTTATTTGTGTATGTGAGCTTGTTTGTGTGCGGTGTCTGCGCTTAATGACCTGAGACAGTCAGTCAGTCATCCTTACCATCTGCTGATGCTGGCACATAACCCATCTGGTCAAGCATAGACAGATGAATCATCTAGTTGGCTTCCAGACCCAAAGTTCACCTCTGTACTGTACTCTGATGATGTCTTCCTCTACAGTTCACTGGGCTTGATCATTATTTTTTACACACACGTCCCTGCGATGTTATCCAGAGGTCAACATCTGTTTTCACATTCCCCCAAATTTCAGTCAAGCTCGAAAAAACAATGTTTTTCTTTAAAGATTAAAGAACATTCATTAACTGCAAAAAAAAAAAAAAAAAAAAAGAGAAGTTTAAAAACGGTTTGGAGCAGCTGCCTCTGCCTCGTGTGTCTTAGTTACGATTATGCTTCTTCTTTACTGATCCCTCCCAGTGGTTAAACTGATGTCATCATCATGTTTTTTTTTTTCTTTCAAGTGACTTTTCATGGCACCTCTTTGTTCTGTGATTGTATGAGGAGACTTGGTGGTATTGTCAAACACCCTTTAGCTGCAGGACTGAGCTTCACTAATGATGCTGCATGCTGTGAAATTCTTTTTGCATTCAAAACGGTGCATATAAACTTCTGGCATTTTAATTACCGTGGTCACCACAGTCATTTGCCAGGAATAGGTTTTATAGCTTTAAAAGTTATAGAATCTACATATTGTTGTCAAATGTGAATGGATTTTACTGCATGTTCCAGCATTAGATTTTCTTTTATTACATGCTGAGAACTGATTGTGGTTCATTTATCCAGACAGCAGTCTCTCTGTTATTTTGTTTTCTGCAATCAGTTGCATTGTGATGAAACAGTCGACACTCTCTCATTTTTTCAAGTAGTGGTATAATAGTTACCTGGAAGAACTCCAAGAGGCCTCCACTAAGACTCTCAAGAATATAAAGCAACTGGCCTAAGCTTTTAAAGAAGAAAGAAAATAAATTACTTTTCTATTTTCATCAACTATTATGCTTTTCTTTCAGTTAATGATCGATCAGCTCTGCGACAGAGGTCACAGACAGACTTAAACAAACTTTTGAGAGACTCGTCTCTAAGCCATATTGTCCATAGAAGTGCATCACACAATGGGACCAAGGACGTCCAGGAGAAAACCGGACAACAGGAGGAGACCTTCTGCACCTGCATATCCTTGAGAAATAATTAGAAAGAGAAAAATGTCCAGAAAATCTCTTCAAATTGGGTGCACCTGATGCTAAACGATATTCCTAAACGGCTTTCCAGTGCTAACTCGGTATATTTACTGTATGTCTTCTTGTACATGGAAATACATAGAAACAATTCTAGAAATTAATGGAAAAAGCAAGGTAAACATTGCCTTGTTACAAACAGGAGGTTATCGTAACCCGTAGATAAACCGTCTAAGAAGGCCAGACTGTTACGGTGGAGCAGGTGGCCTTTCACATCAAATTCATTTGCTAGAACTTAGATCATTAATTTCGAGGCATAAAATTAATTGGAATTGCCTAGAAGCATCAAATTATTGGGCATATTCGTTTAACAGTCTTCTACTGTCTCAGTTAGGAAAGACATTTATTGCTGGAATCATTTTTTTTGAAACATTTGTTTTGATAAACATTTCAATATGGGAGTGATAAATGTGACGCAGAACCCAGCCAACCAGTTGCATCTGTGGCTCTGGCACACGGGCAATCAGAGGTTTACGATTCGGCTTTTTTTGTTTATTCCTCTCACACTCCAGGCTCAGTTTCTATCAGCCTTTAAAGTTTTTTCCTCTCCTTTTATTGAAAATCCTCCCCACGTCACTCTTTCCAGGCTCTTTCCCCTCCTCCTCTTATGACTATTTGGTCCACCACTTTGAACCTAATTAAAATATTAGAGCAACTGTTAATATACTGTAGAAGATGAGGCCTTCTGAGTGATGGTGCTCACATGACTTTTTCTGTAGCACCACCACCACCTGTCACAGTTTTTAATTATTCTATGAAGTATTTTTATATCTTACTGAATTTTTTGGAACCGTTCAGATTTTTTCCTAGCCTCTCTATGTATATTTCACATTTGTTGTTTGAATGAAATATAATAAATGTGATAATTCTGAGATGGATTGACATGAAAGTTGGTACAAACATTGATGTCCCCTCAGAAAGAAATATATACACTGGTGATTTCTTTCTGTTTTTTTTTTTTTTTGCTTAACTATGACGGAAGATCACAATAAACACCATAATTTGTCCCGTATGGCTCTGCAGGTATCTTCCTGTTTAGTTGTGGATTAACCCTGTTCAATAATTGGCTGCGCCTCCTGCAGAGAAAAGAACAGTATTCCAACTTCAAACACGCTAATCACAAACACAGCATCAGTAGGTGTTTGTCGTGTCTGTGGGTCTGTGTGTGTCCGTTTATGCGTGTGTGTGTGTGTGTGTGTGTGTGTGTGTGTGTGTGTGTGTGTGTGTGTGTGTGTGTGTGCTCGGCCACTATCTGC
>JAPQRN010000014.1:15824417-15849908 GCA_037367275.1 Coranthus polyacanthus | reverse complement strand
GCCCTTCAGATGCCCGTGACTCTTCTTCCTCTAGTGTTATCTGCCCTCTGCAAGACTTCACACTCGACGTTTCTATCACTCCTTCAATATTCCGTCCTCTCACCCATGATTGGCCTCGTTTTCCTGTTCTTCTGTCTCCTCTCCTCTGCTTCTCCTCCTCTTCATCCCTTTCTCCCTGCTCTTCATCATCCTTGAGTGATAGGAGCGAGTCAGAGACATGGCGAGGGGAAAGAAGACAGGAGAGAAGTCACTTCATCAACCACAGTCTGATAATTCATCTGCAGCTGTTTAGCATGCTGCTACTTTGTCTTCATTAGCAGCTGCTGGTTTCGCTTCATTCATAAGTCATTAGAAAAGTTGTTATCAAAAATCCTGCAACATTTTCTCCACGTACCCATGTCCCCTTCTAAGGTCCCCCTTTGAAAGAAAAGAAATGATCTTTCTCGAGTGTCTTGATCTCATCAACTCTCTATGAATCTTATTGCGGGGAATTAAAGGCTACTTTAAAAGTCTGCATAAAAATAGAGTTTTAAATGATGAATTCATTTTTGTTGAGGAGATATTTAATGAGCCATATTAAGTAATGGACATGAGTTAAAAATGTTTTATTCAGAATAGATTGATAACCCTTTAAAATGGAGTAAAAATATATGTGTAGTCATTTAAATTGAAACTATTTCTACAAAAAAAAAAAATGCAGCTTGTCTTGTATAGACCTTTGATTCTTTGTTGTTTTTGCACAGATAACTACTGGAACGCTGCGTCGTTCACCACCCCGTCGTCCTACCTGCACTTCGCCACCTTCCAGGGTGAAACCAGCGCCGACATCTCCTTCTATTTCAAGACGAGTGCACCTTATGGGGTCTTTCTGGAAAACCTGGGCAACACTGACTTCATACGCTTGGAGCTCAAATGTAAGATGCTTCTGAGTGATTCTTTGTGTGTGCATAAGAATCATCTCCTCTTTGTTTGTCTCTGTAATTCTCTCTCTCTCTCTCTCGCTGTGACTTGTTGTTTGTCCTAGGGTGAGGTTTAATCCAGCAGTCAGTCTGATGGCACTTAGTGTAACCTGTTTGAACACACACACTCAGATTTATATAGACACACAGACAGGAACGCACACAAGCAACAGCCATTTGCCTTCCTGATTATGGCGCAATACCTTGTGTGATTGCAAGAGAGAGCAATCATTTATTTAAGGTAATTGGTGTATGTGATGATTATGTCCATTATGAACCTCTGTTTAACCAAATCACCCATTTTCAGGGATGACAAAACAGAAGCGCTCAGACACACAAGCGCACACACACACACACACACACACAGTTTCTCTCTCTCTTTTTTTCCTTTCTCTTTGTCTCTTTGTGTGGGGAAAAAAAAAAAGCATTTTGGAAATAGGAGCTTTTAAAAATCTCATTTGAAAGTTCAAACACACAACTTTGCCACCACAAAACACAAGCAAATACACACACACGATCTCCCATGGCTGTCACTATAGTCTGTAAATTGTGTTTGGGCACTTACTTTGCCACACTGGGAGGCTCCTTTCACATGTAGTCATTGCTACAAGAACTGCAAGAGTTAACTTTAATTTTGCAATTATTCTATTAATTCCTTAGTTACTCATGGCGGTCAAAAAACATCAGAAAATGATTAAAAAATGTCAGTTACAATTATACATTTTTTTATAATTTCAAAGAATTCAACTCATTAAGCTTTATTTTAATGAAAGGAAAGAGCTGTCAATGTCTGGCATTTGTTCTTGATGATTGACCTGAACAATACATTGATTAATCAAAATATTTGCCATTCATTTTCTGCCTTGACTACTCAATTAATCAGGTAATTTTAGCTCTTTTTAGTACGCACATGCACACAGAGATACATGTGGATGCGAGCGCGATATGCTCATACAGTGAAATAAAGCGACTCCTGTTTACTTACGCAGCCTTGCCAAAATATGAGGCACTTAAACACAGAGACAAAATATAATGGTGATAAAAGAAGGAAGAAATGGCAACAGAGGGCATGATTCTATGACCAGGCCTTTCTGAGACGCATGACTGACATGTCATCCAGCAGGTTTCTGTGACCACGTTCCATCGTCTCTAACGTTCCAGCCGCCCTGCTGGAGCTGCTCTGATCAAGAATGTTAAAAGGCTTCATTTTAAACACTGAGGCGTTTTTTTTGTGAAGAGGGTTCCTGGTGCAGCGTGGCTGTCAATAGATGGCTAATTGCATTTCATTTGGATTTAAAAGGGATTTGAACATTTGGTGTCAAAGGAGCCCCCTGACCATTTCCTGCTGGTGTGCACGGCGGTTTGTGTCAATGAATAGAAACAAATTTAGATAGACGATTTTCGAGGCCACAGTGGTTTCTAAAGTTATTACACCGAATGATGTTACGGCATGTCAGCTGTTTCGCAACAGCTTAAAAGTTGTGTTTTTTTTATTTTCAGAGTTCAAACACAACTGTATACATGTTACTTTTGCAGAACAAATGATGTGTTAACACTATAATGTACATGCAAGTACAGTGATACGTTTGCCAGAGGGCGTTTGTGTTTGTCTTTCAAACATACAGACAAAGACACACATACACACACACACACAAAGATACACTAAGTATTTAGTCTGTCACGGCTGCACAGCAGGGCAGAGGAGATAGGGAGTGTATGTGTGTGTCCCTAGGCTTTCAGAATGCCCCCACATCAATTTCCTCTGTCCTCTCCCTTGCTATTTTCTTGCATTTTGCCCCACAGCACACAGTTAGACACACAGTCGCAAAATGACTCGCAAGCACACACATAAACACACACATAATCTCTGCCCTCTCGCTGGTGCAAAAACTATATCTGCTGCAATCCAGTCAGGGCATGAAATGACTAGCATTAGGCCAGAATAGCAGAGCGGTGCCATTGCAGGAGCTCAAACACACACTCACAGAAGTCAATATCTCTGTGTGTATGTGCACTTATGCGACCTTGTATAAAACTCACATTACTGTGACCTTTGTTGCCTCAAAGCCATCAGTTGGACATGACTTGTCTTTGAATCTCAATCGGAAGAAGTAGCCACAGACACAATTGAAAGGCAGCAATAAAGACATACTGAGAGATACCCGAACTGGACTGCTAACAGGATTGAGGACAGATAAAGAGGTCCTCAAGTACAAAAATGCCAGACTTCTGTGTTGCTCTGTGCCTTAGTGGAAAGTATGTATGTGTCATGTTCTAAGAGGCTTTAAGAGGCTGCATTTTCAGTCAAAGTCTTGCCCAAAGGTTATAAATATTTTCAGTGTGGGTATCTGGCTTAAAAAATTGTACTCTCCCAAACCAGGGCCCAAGACTCTAAGGCATAAAAGTGTATTACTGTCAGTGGTAAGTAAAGACCATGCAGCCACTTAGCATAAGTGTGAAGTTTAGCAGCGGTCAACGCAGCTTCAGATCATTATTTCAGTTCAGAAAACCGAGTAAACTTTATTTCTATATCAGTTGTAGGCGTGTATCAAGAAAAACATTGGATTGTTTCACGAGTTTGTTGCTGATAAGCATAGAGAATTACATTTAAAAAGCCTTTTTTTTATCACAGAGCGATGGTTTACTTTTTTAGAATTTGTTTTAAATCTTGTTTCAGACTCAGCAGCAGGTTTCGTATAGCACTTTCAGTTTGGCTTGGATTTAAATATACTTTTCCTCCTGAAAAAGGACCAATCTGTATTCCAGTTTTCCCAGGAGTGCAAAAAAGCACAAAGCGAGAGGCTAACAAAGCAAATGAGACAAACAACACAGATTTGGCAAGTATGAAAGAAAAAAGGATTGAAGAGATAATACACTGCCAGCCATCTGAAAATAGATGAGGAACAGGAAAATGGATCTTCACACGCGCACATATAAGCACACCCACACAAAGCACTGATCTTTCACACAGAGACATACAGGATCTCTTTCACTATTTATCATTGTTTGGTTGTGCTGTGCAGGCACGTAATTTAAAATCTGGTTCTTTCAGCCTCCATATTAAAAAGATTAATAGAAAAACAAATAGCAAAAGTTAAAAGCTCTGCTGGGTTTTCTCCAGGCGAGTGTATCTCACAAACATGCATGTACACTGTGCACAGACACGCACAGTCATTCCTGTTTGTTCTTGTGAGGACAAAAAGCATCCGTATCCTAACCTTAACCATCACACCTCAATGACTACATCCCTTAGATTGACCTAAATCTAATCTTAACCCAAAAACCAAGATTTAACCCTCAAAAAACCCACTGAAAGTTGTAAGCGCTACGTACCCACAATCATGGTGGAAAACCTAAATTGTCACACAACAATACAAAGACATGCTCACACACGCACACACTGAATTACATTAACATCCACGTTTGCACTTATGACATCCATCACAGCTATGCAAATAGACGAGGCGAGCTCTGTTCTCTGAGGGCACTTTAGTTTTCATTCCTGCCTGTGGACAGCGTATAAAAAAGAAAGTTGTGAGACATCCATCTTGCTTTATAGTGCTGCTAAAACAACACACAAATAATCAAACACACACTCTACACTGTTCAACAGTGCTGTAGCAGTACTTCTATTGCTTTGTTCCTACTGGAGTATTCTGATATATGTTTGGCTTTCTTTCGGCATTTAGAATAACTGATGTCACTCCTCCCTACCCTGAAGACCTGCTCCGTGCACACAGACATCATTAATTCAGTGTACTAAAGCCTGTCAGAAGGCTGATATTGTGTGTCCCTCCGCGTCTGCGTGTGTTTGTCTGTCTGTTGGCTGTTTAAGCGTTTTTATTGTCTTTCACTCAGAGCATTCACACGTGGCTTTGGTAAGGTGATTTCTGGAGTAAGGTATTAGAGAAAATGACTATACATAGACTACACATAGATTAAACAAATGAAGAAACGCTGAAGAATACAGGGGATACACAGGAAAGGATGGAAATATAAGAATGAGCAAACACGTGAACAAACAGCGATAGAAAAAATTAACAGGAGAGAAGTTGGAAACAAAGGAAGGGATAGTAGAAAGAAGTGTGAAAAAAGATAATTACATGAATTAATGTGGATATGGAAAAAGCCAGGTATACAGATTGGGCAAAGGGAAAGACGAAGAATGGCGTTTCCCTAGTGATTACCTCATAAAATGATCTGCTCTTATATTTCACCTTAATAAAGTCATAATAAAGCTCTAACGTATAGAGCTATGAAGTGGATATCTGTCATTGCTATGACTGCAGAACACTGGTGCCACTAGCCACCATATGGCACCACGCAGAATATATAGCTTTTATACAGCAGTCTCACAGTTGAAACCAAACATTAAGCAAAGTGTCCAATTGGGTTTTAATTTGACAGTTGCAAATGGCCTCTGCAGCAGCTAAAAATAAATTTCCTCATTGTTTCCTCATTGTTGCTCCATTCCCCTCATAGTTCAAAGCAGGAAGATTCCTCTGACATTTTGCAGCAGCAAGCATTCATCGAGCATCTCTCAGCAAAACACAACGTGCAGTCAGACACAATGATGTACAACTTTGATTGAAATTGTAAATATATATTATCAGCATAATAGAAAAGAGGACAGAGCCTCTATTTTTTCATATAAAGTTGTGTATTATTGAGCGTGTATAGCAGGTAGTTTTTGGCAATGAAATTTCTGGAAATGATTCACTCACAGCAGTATTGAGTTTGAGTGTTTCAGGGATACAGACACTGCTTTCCCATCTCCTGTTCTTTCTTAACACACGTGCTCACTCATTATGTAGATTGATCGCTGTTCCCTTCAGAAGGGTTTAAACGTGTCGGACAGTGACCTCGTCATTTCAGTCGCAAAAGCATCTGGAATGGACAGGTGGTAGGTTCAGACACACGCGTACGCACAGTAGTAGTTCAGAAATTTAACCTGTCAGCGTCATAAAAGGTATATTAGTGCCCCCTGTTGGTTTGATGATATTTTAAGCCACTCAATTTATGGATTAGCAGTAAACCTTAATATACACGCAATCATGTAGACTTTTCTTCTATACTCATTTGCACACGTTCTGTGTTTCGTCTCCTTCAACAGAAAACTTTCAAACTTTAAGAACAGCAAAATCAGATGGAAAGCCAGAGTGGTGCAATTGCAGCAACACAGCTTTATGTCATGCAAAACCAACAGTTCCTGGCATCTATTGACTGCATGTGAGATTAGTCCTGTCCAAAGCTGTGAGTAGTCGTGTATTGCAAAGCTGAAATCTATACCAGCCAAAGGAATGGCCTCGAAACAAATGAGCCATTAGATTAGAAATTGAACGCATATTTACCTGCAGAGTGGACTATGACAGAACAAAGAGTTATGGGTTTTAGAAAGTTGTGATGTTTGTTTCTTGTGGTTTTATAAATTACGTCTGTAACTAAGACTTCGTGTGAATTGATTCTTTCTTTCCCCGTCTTCCATTCTGCAGCTCCTAGAGTCGTCTCCTTCTCTTTCGACGTTGGAAACGGACCTGTGGAACTAACGGTAAATTCGGCCACTCCCCTCAATGACGACCAATGGCATCGCGTGATCGCTGAGAGGAACGTTAAAGAGGCCGTCCTCCAGTTGGATCAAACTTACCGGGCGTCTCAGCTCGCCCCTGCGCAGGGACACACGCGGCTAGAGCTGTTCAGCCAGCTCTACGTGGGTAAGACACACACACACTCTCCCAAACAAGTCAAACAATTAACAACCCTTATGAGTAAGAATTATGCACACACATTGGATTGCAATTTGGACATTTAATAGCTGCTTTGTGTAGGAGGGATACTCACAGAGACAAACATAAAATAATTATGAGCTCTTGTGTGTGGAAAGCAAGTGCCTAAGTACACATCATTCATGTACTCATAATTGGATTGAACTGTTAATTAAAAAACTTTCTGTTCTGTCTGTATTTCCAGTAATACCACCCTTAGATACAGACATTCACAGTGGGGATGTCTGATTGTTTCATAAGTTAAAAAGTGCTCAGTCCAGCTTAGCCACAGCGACTGCTTATTAAGTTATTGTTAATCCAGTGCGCACACAGGCATTTCGCATTTAATCATGTACACACATGTGGATGCACGCACGTCCTCGCATCCACGCAAGTGATCAGAGTATTAATGAAGCTAAATCAGAAGTTCGCTGAGCCTCTGTGCTGACTAAGTGTGTGTGACTAAAACTAACTCAATTCACTTTAGTGAGGTCATTTCTTTGAATCTTTAATACTTTAAACTCAGCAATCATTTTGCTTTGGATAAAGTCTCTATAATTGCACAAAGATATTAAAGGTCTTTCTTTCACTATCATTCACACATATATTCTAAATCAGATCATATTCTTATTATTGCATCAAGAATGCTTACATTTAGTTTAGAAACGTCTGGCGTTTTCCATATGGCTTCATCCATCTCTACACCCAGTGCCACTCAAGCTCTTGAGGAGTTCAAATGGCAGATGATGTGGCCAGTTTCTCCTCTATGCTTTCACTTCTCTGCCTCATTCTGCCTTTTGTGCTGAGCTGTCAATAGCCTATAAACCAAACTCCAGGGCTAAAATAGTTTTAGGGATTTGAGGATAGAAGGAAAAGTGCTGAGGCAGATCACAGAGTTCCCACTATCTCATGGAGAAAGTTCTGCCCAAAGGAGATAGTTCCAAATTCCAATCAGGCATCCCGATGTGATAGCCTTAACCTCCCTGATCCCCGTTTATAATATAATTTCATCGTCTCATCAGTTTTGCTGATTCGAACGCTGCTGAAACACCCTCACCTTATCATGTCCCAATTTGCTTCTCAGTGTATTTGTACTTTCATTTGGTGAAACGGAAAGGGCTGAGGTAGGTTTCGTCATTGTGAGACTCGCGGCTATGAAGCCGGGGACTTAATGGCTGCCAGATAGTGCCTCGGCCGTCACCTCATTTGCATGTGTATATTCCAGCTTGATTCTCTGTCAAGAAAGATGGGAGAAGGATCAGCCCTGCGGTGTGTGCGGCGCTTCTCTAGAAACACAAGAAACGGTGAAAGTCAGAAGGAGAGCAAGGAAAGTACAACAGCCAGCGATGTGACAAGACCTTCGCGTATCGGATCTCTAATCCTTACATAATCCTCATTTCGGAATTGCTTTAGAAAGTTACAAAGTGACACACCAGAAGTCACCCAGTCAGTAAAAGGAAGTAGTACACATGGCCCCAGACAACCTTACAAAAGACAAAGCTCTATTTGTCTTTGGTGCAGAGATTAGAAAAGAGTAAGGGGAGCTCTGCAAACAAACTGGCATCAATATTTTAATGAAAATCGGCTGATTCTTCCTTGCAATGGAACATCTTCTGCCACTTCACACGTTGTCTCTGATTGATATTGATGTGGCTGTTTGAAGGTAGCGAAGTAGAAACAAGAATGCAAGTCAGAAATCTAAAAGGAATACAACTTTGAATTCTGCTTCAGTCATCTCTGTTTGCAATTTTGATAGAACAGGCAAAAAGGGAAAACAAACTATCCCTAGAAATTATCTCTTTAAAAGATCTGTTTTTTATCATTTCACATAAACGCACGGTGGGGGACTACAATAGGGGGCTTTATCTTACTTACCTTGTTCTCATATCTGTCTCTGTATCATCTACTTCTCTCTTTCTCAATCAATATGCTCCTCATCAAGCGTTTGATTGCTTTAGTGTTTACTGCACAGTGGCTCATTTGCTCTAATGGCTTTGAGAGTAAATGTTATACCATCAGCCTTCTGTCGTTTACTTCACACTGTTAACTTTTAGCTCGGCAATTCACTTCATACATGCATATAACTATAAATCTTGCTACATATTACTCATAAAAATCCACCATCTGCTCTTTTGATTTCCCATTTGATTAATGGTCAACATCAGGTTTTTTTTTTTTGTATAATTTTGCATGTTTTTGCTCATGACTGGATTGCTTTTCCCTGTCTTTTCTTGTCTTTGCTTTTTCCTTTTGCTTACTTCTGTCTTCATGGATTGACGTCAATGCTTGTTGCTACTCTCTGCATGTGTGTGATGCCTGTTGCAGGGAAACCAGCCTCACTTACCTGCCAAGACAGTAGGTAACATTTAATGAGTACAGTAAAATGTCTCCGTGACTTTAATCCAGAGACATAATAACAAGGTCCCATTTCACAGGTTGTGCATGCATATAAGACACAAGTCGAGACCTCATATGTGTTGAAATATGCAGTGTAACATGTATTTTGTTGCGTTTGATTCATGTGCAGTTCCTCACTGATGATGATTAAAGTTTAGACGGGGATTCAAATTTAACCGTGCACACTTTTGCACCTGCTTCATTTTTTTGATTCATACAATGCATTCATACATTGATGTGAGGAGTTACCGTTGGTGCATAATGTGCAGCTACATTTGCTGCTGATCATTCAGGAGTAAGTCCATTATAGACCTTTAGGAGAGAGAGTTCAGAAAACACAGTGTTATAAACCTACAGATATAAAACACCGGGCAGGTAATGGGATTTCTATCATAATATCTCCCCTCTGGAAATGCCAGTGGGTTAGAAAGGCTTTTGAAATGGCATTTAGATGATATAAATCTAAAATATTCATCTAAAACCAATATAATACGATATCCTTAAGAGCAGTCCCTATAAACACAGGGTGGGTAAATAGTGCTGAGGGGATCTCAACAAACGTGAGACATACAGTACCACTATTCTCTCTTAAGCTGTCCATGTGCATTTACATTCACACTATGTCTAGTCCCTTAACCGTGTGCATATTCATGACTTCATCATTACTCATGTAGAATCCACACACACATATCCCCACACAGAGTAAAGGTCTAAAGGTCACATTTTAAGTCATTAACTTTTTTAACGCTCAGCACTCAACTGTAGACCGGTCTTTTAATTAGGAAATGCTTATTTTCTGTGTATATATGAATGTGTATGTGTAACCTAATGAATGTAAAATGTTTTCTCATTAGCACACCATTTCAGGGTAACGTACCCTTGAGTCGCCGTACATCTCGGCCATATACAAATAGGTGCATCCAAATGCACTGTGTGTTTCAGTGTCTGCACCCACGTCAGTGTTGCGGTGCAGTCATGTACCAGCGTGCTTGTGTTGGTGCGTGTTTCTCGTGTGTCTAGAGCTTAAATAATCTTTTTAAGGCTGCCTCTGACATTGCTGTTTGAGGAAAATAAGAGTCAGATAATGATCGGATTTCACATGTTTAGCAAGGATGCGTTTTAAGTGCAAAGAGGACAATTTCACATTAAAACACTTTAATGAGCAAAGCTGATATAAGGTGGTATAAAATTCAGAATGCGGTTACATACATATGTTATTTTTTGCTGCAGTTCAATGCACAGCGTTTTCTTTTTGCTTACACATAACTGCCCTCATGTTCACTAATGTCAGTCATAAGTCAATACTGGTGTCATTTAGTATTTCTCACACTCTGTTTCACAATATTTGTAAGCTGCACAGAAGTCGGTTGTATGCATGTGTGTACGTGTTCAGCGCGGTCTCCACAGACCTCAGAGCCTGCTGTCCATTTAATCAGAAACTGATTTAGACCTGAGTAAACAGGTGGCCGAAACCTCCAGCCAATCAGTGGTACAAAATAGATTAATTAACAGGTCTACTAAAAGTCTAATCTGTCGTGGGACAGAAAAGTGGAGAAAGCATGCGAAACCCCACCTGCATCTTGATATATGAATACTATATTGGCTGGAGAGAAGCATGTGAATTAGTAATCTTTTTATATTTGTGTTGTACCTGTGCGGCTAAGCTAGCAGGTGAGTGAGCTTGACAGTGCATCTCTTTAGAAAGAAAACTATTTGTATATCTGTGAGAGAGTGTTCAGGTCTCTTTAGACATGGCTCCTTGAATGGACACACTTCTCTGTAATCCAAAGTATGCAATTGAAAGGTTTTAATAACTAAAATGCCCCTCAGCTCTTGTTAATGAGAGTGTGCATATGTGTATATACATATGTGTGTGTATCTTTACAGTGTAACGTCCTCTGTGTTTGTGCTTGTCTGTCTGAATATATACCTGTGGGTGTATGTTTATGAGTGTGGTTATTGCTATAGTCATTTAGGTGCACATTAATCTATTTAACACCCCTCCTCTGTCCAAGTTAATGGGTAGTTAGACTGTAATGGTGCAGGGCCAGAATGACGATGAAGCACTTTAGAGGAATGGCTATTGACACCCCAAGGCTAAGTCTTAATGCCCATATTGACTCATGTGAATCAAGTAGGCAGTGCGTGGTGTCTTCGTCTGTAACATGTAGTTTACATGCATGCATCCGTTTGCCTGCATATGCTTGTGAGATCTTCATTAAGCCTCAGAGTTCATTATGCCCATTCTAATTAGTGGAAAAAATCAAACAAGTTGAAGGTTGTTTCAAGAGCGGCTTCACAGTTGGAACAATTACAATGACACCAATGGCTTCCTCCAGGCATTAGTACATTAATGTTTCTGAAAGAGATTAAAACACAGTCTCCTGCATTCAAAATGAATTTTGTGTCCCTGACTTCCATTTGTCCTCCCTTCTGTCTCTTTATTTATTTTCTCTTCTATTTCATTTCTTAGCCATTGCTAGATGTACTTAGTATATTGATAAGATCTCCTCCCTCGTTCCCTCGCTGCTCAGGTGCTGCGGGGGGCCAGAGGGGCTTTCTGGGCTGTATCCGAGGCCTACGAATGAATGGGATCACCCTTGATTTGGAGGAGAGGGCCAAAGTCACACCTGGCGTCAAGCCCGGTTGCCAAGGCCACTGCACCAGTTATGGGATGTACTGCCGCAATGGAGGAAAGTGTGTGGAGAAGTACAACGGCTACCTGTGTGACTGCAACGAAACCGCCTACGATGGCCCCTTCTGCACCAGAGGTGAGAGGCTGAAATTCACTTAGATTAGGCATCTTTCAATTGAATTTGTGACATTTAAACCTTCTTTTTATTGGAGCTAAACACCCTTTAATATTAGTTTATTTGAATTAGTTTGAGAGATTAAACCTACTTGTGGAAAGCCTGATTCGAACAGATGGCCGTGTATTGTATTGTAAGAATCCCTTGACGGCATTGTTGTTTTAACTTCTCAGTCACAACTACAGCAGAACAACCTGTCAGGGAAAAATACGTTTTATTCAATAAACAGGAACTCCAAATGTCTGACTCAGCAGGGCAAGCTGTCAATCAAAGCCCACATGGCAGACACAGACGACACCCTCAAAGTGGCCACTCCCTCAATAATACATAACTTCTGGCATTAAAGTGTAACTTTAACTCCCTGTTCTGGAGTCTAACTCCACCCACTGCATGATTCTGAAAACTGCTAAAAGTATGAAAGAGGCTGAGAGTGTGGCGATTAGTCTGAATGTTCAGGTGTGGATGTTTGACAGGAGTAGTTCAAGGACATCCATAAGACGAAGAATCACAAGACCCCTATGCAGAGGCTCTGAGAGGGTTAGTTTGAGTTTTTGTGCAGGTTTAACCATCTAAGAAACGCCCACCTAAAAATAAATATCCGTTTAAGTGTGAGCTATATTTAGAATATTTCCTCCTCTTTTTCTTGCCGTCATACAGTCTTTTCCCACGGGGGAACTGAAGCCCTGAAGCCTCTTAAACCTACCAGATTTCACACACAAAAAGAGCCATTCTGCAGCCTGTGTGACTGTGGTGTTTTAATACGTTATTTTGGATTCAAACCGACAAAACAAATTAACCGATCGATGCAGTGGTTCTAAGAGGCAAAATCACCGCCCTCGTGTGAATCCGGTGGTTAAGAACAGAGGGGAAAATGAACAAGGTTTGGCAGAGTCTGACTGAAGGACAGGTGGACTGAACACCTCTGATTTACTTATTTTTTTTATACAAATGTCATGATGTACAGTCGTACTAAAACAATACTATAAGTATGACTCTTCGAGGCGGGAAGGCTCAAACAGATTTTAAAACAAGAAGTGGCAATTTGAGCCATTTTCATCCATGAAATGCCTTTTTTTGAACATATTTGTCAATTTTTATGTGTATTATCACCAGCATTGACAGCCCCAAGTGGCCATTGACACTTCTGCATCTGCTTCACATTTTCAGGTTGCCACTTGAGCACCACCTGCGAATATAAAGTTAGTTAAAGTTTCCAAAACCTTTCAGCTCAAGATGCAAACAAAAACGTGGCGTCTCCCCGGGACCTCAACTTACAAAAATACATCACGAATTACCATAATATCTACATTTCTTACTGACTTCCACCGTCAAAAAAGTGTTGAATAAATATGCTTTTCTGACTAATCCACATTAAGGACAAGCCAATCAGGGACAGAACATCAATCGCAGCTAGCAAGATAACGTCGGCAACCACTACACTTTCAAGTAATCTTAGCAGCACACGAGTCACAAACTAACAAGACGCACATAGCAAGCAATTCAATTCATTCATAACTGACTTTATTTTCAAAATCTCATCTTTGCTCCGAAAACTTTTTTTTTTTTTTACTTGCCCCGACACTGAGACTGCTTCATCTGGAGATGTCTGTCCAATTTTGATCATTTTTAAGCTTTCATTACTGAACTCTTCCACACTTTAAACACACAGAGGCCTCTCCTCTGCATTTCCAATGCCTTTGATGAAGCTTGTATTTTCCTTTTGGCATCACGCATGTGACCGAGAGTGAGGCATCGCAGAATTCCTAATCAATGTTGCCTGAGCCAGAGAGCACCATCATATTTTCAGAACCAGGTTTGAAAGAAGAGAAGAAGAGAGAGAGAGAGAGAGAGAGCGCCCTGTACACGGCATCTGAACTGAACAGACCATTGCAGCAAAAAAAACGAACATTTCTCTTCTTTTTGAAAATGAATTCACATATCAAAGCATCGTTATGTATTTTTCCCATGACTGCAAGAATTTTTGCACAAACTACCCCTCGGCTTAGCATTTTTGGATGACATACTGAGTCATAATCTCTCTGCTAACACTTTTTCAATGTCCTTTACAGGCATCTTTGTGAAACAAGTTTTCATTGCACAGTCCCTCTTTAGTTCACAATGCCACCATCAAATAGTGCCAGGATTACTGCTGGAGTAGTTATATTTCAATGAGCTGCATTGCCTGACAACCCACTGTGATTTTTGCTGAGCTCTGTGATTGTTCTCACTTCCTATTCAGTTTGGAGCTGTCGGTGTTGAAAGTGTTTGGGCTTATGATAAAAGGCATCGATTGAGTGTGATATTGTGCTTACCCACCAATTCTCCCTGACTTTAGAAGGCACCCACTGAATACTAAAACTGCAGATACAGAGCTAAGAGATCAAACTGAAAAAACAAAATGCATGCTGCCACTGACACGTCACTTTACAAAGAAGAGGGTAACTCAAGTTTTTGAAGTTCAAAGATGAGAAATGTTACATTCTACCTCTAACTCTGCACTGCAGTATAAGTTAAAACATCATGTTTGTTTCACAGGGATTCATTAGATACAGTATTAAAGTTCTACTTCTCAAAACAAGTTTTCATAAAATGCTCTGGGGAGAAGAGCAGCGCCGCTGTCAGTGGCTTCTGCTACTTCCCAGTCAGAGAGTTGATCCCCGACATGTGAATTAATTTGTTTCCTAAAGCCGAATAGTGTTTTTCCCCTGTGCTCTTGGCAGGGGGGTGACAAGATGACAGAAAAGCAGAGTGGGTAACTGTGTGTGTTCATTTGTGTATGTTTGTGTGGTGGGGGAAAAGGATGACAGTGTGTGGAGACATGCGAGTGTAGGACATGAAAAGACCTCCTCTGTATTCTGTCATAGCCAATCAGGCAGTTTAGGATTCAGAGAATAGAGGTTAGTGTCTCTGTGAGAGTGTTTGTGTGTTTGTGTGTGATGTGTATGTATATCTGTCTGTCTGTCTGTCTGCCCGATGACAGACAGAGACAGACAGGGAGAGAGCACACCCTTGTGACTATTTGTTTGTGTGCATGCCACATGACTGTCCTCTTCCTCTTCTGTCGCCTCATTTTGTTATTTCCTGTCTCTCCGATCTATTTAATCTACATTCACCTCTTTGTCATGTTCCTTCCTATTTGTGCTTCTATACCTCCTTTTATCATCTCTCCTTACTCCTCTTCTTTTGCCCCTCTCACTCTTTCTCATTCATTTCTTCTCTAGTTTTCTGCTTTTTTGTGATCTTCTTTCCTCTCTTTCCTCTACTTTCCCCCCCCTTCTTTTTTTTCAACATGTAATGAGTCCTGTCCTGCCTCCTCTCTTCTTCTACTTTCTTCTTTTCTACTTCTTCAAACTCTTTTCATCTCCTTCGCTCCGCCTCTTTTCTTCCTCCTTTTCCTCCCATCCCATTTGCCCTCCTCTCCTGTTTTCTCCTTCTGGAAACCTCTCCTCTTCTCTCCCTTTAACTTCCCCCACCCTTCCAGTCCTCCCAGCGAGTGAAAAATGCATGAAGCCAGCTATAATTGCACACTGCATTTCCATTGTATCCATATTTACGCACTGCTCAGGGGACCCTGCAGTATTATTATTATACACTCTCATTCTTCTTCTTTTCTGCCCTTGAGGGTCACATGCAGCCAATGTGCACATGTACATGTATAAACATGGACACACATGAGAGCACAAACTCACACGGAACAAACACACACGCATAGATACCTGTAGAATTTTGCGTGCTTGCACAAATTCCCTTTCCAAAACTTCTCCACACACTGACGCTGAAAACATACACAAACAGTCCCTGCCCTGGAGCGGAGTTTTCTCATTCCCTCTTATGCTTCCAGACTACTGTGTGTGTTGGTTTGGAGGCTTTGGGCAGCTAGTCTGACTCTCTCTCATTTTTTTTCTCAGCAGACCAGAGAAGGCTGGGACAGGTTATACACATATGCTACATCATCCAGAGTTTGCTCGCTCATAGACACAATAGAAAATGTAATGGATACCAATTACGTATTTACAGCCATAGTCCCCATGCTGGGTGGAAACAAGCAAACATTTTCATGATATCCTGTGACTAAATATTAAATTTGCTGAAGCTCAACATGTCATTTGGGTTTTTTTTCATTCACTGTTCTGTAACTGATTTAAGGAACTGAGTCAGATACTCAAGAGTGACATGAAGTACACTTTTTCTAAGTCTGATTCACTTAATACCCAGAAGCATTTATCTTGGCAGGCAGTAAGCACTCTAGCCGCAACAGAAAATGACGTGAGCTCACAAGCTCACTGCCTGGTTAACACAGAACAATTGGTAAAATGGATCTCTCTAGACTCTCAAAGCTTGAAACTGTATCAATGCACAGTAGAATAGAGGATAAAATTGTGATATAGCTGAATGGAGGCAAGGCTTTGCGTCTCCCAATATCAGTCAGAGAGCTTGCCCATTTTCTGGTAATAAGCCTTCTATTAAATTTAAGTAATGTAGCTTGAAGTATTTATTGTACTGTGTCCGGTGGGAGACGATGGGTGAAGTGAAGCTTTAAAATAACATGCATAAATGTGTTCACTTAATATTCTACACTCATAGAGGGTGTAGTTATACATTCACACTGATGCCACTGAGGGGCAAACATGCCAAAGCAACATGCTATGGCATTTATACTCAACCCCAGGCTCTCCACTTTCCTTCTTTAATTTCATGCACATTGTGCCGTTTGTCTCCTTTGTTACCGACGCGCACACGCCACTGAAGCGTGTGCGTACACACACAGACACAAAGAATGAGCATGACAGGAGAATAGAAAAATAAGGTCTCTGCCTCTCAACACTTGATTAAGAGAATCAATAAACCTCCTGGAATGGTTGGAATATGCCATTAGGTGTGTTAATGTACTGGTAAACAATGTATTGTTTTGTTTCAGATGCTGGAGCACAGCAATTTAACACCCACTTTACTACATGTCCTGAAAGCACACACACAATTTATACGTGTGCTTTTTTTCTCACTGGCCATATAATATCTCAGTACCCAGTTTAGTCTTGGCATCACTACATTTAAGCATTTTATTTATAGCTTTCTTTCTTTCTGTCTTCCTTCCTTCCTTTCATCTGTACTTATTGCCTTGCCTTTTATGCATGCATACGTACAAACATACACCCATTGTGATTTTCATGTGTTTAAGCAATTTAAAATTTAAGGTATGCGATGGAAAAAGTAGTATTTATCTTTTTTGCGTTCACCTGATTGCATCTATGTGTTTCAAAATGTTGTTCAATGCTTTGTATATGCTCTGTTATCCCAATCAGATGTTGGAGGTTTCTTTGAGGCAGGAACACTGGTCAAGTACAGCCTTGCCCCTGAGGCAATGGCAGGAGCCAGTAAAGGCGAAAGGCTCCTGACACATCAGACAACACCACAGGAAGTCAATCTAACAAAGGAGGAATTGGCATTCAGTTTCAGCACATCTAATGCACCGGCTGTTCTGATGTATGTCAGCTCCAAGACGCAGGATTATCTGGCTGTGGTGCTAAGGCAAAATGGTAAGATCCTCAGAAACACACACATAATGGAAAGTATTTCTGTGCTACTGCTTACTCAACAGTGAAGAGTCAGATTGGAATAATGTGTTTTAGTGCAAAAAAAGTTTATTTTTAAAGGCTGAGAAGTTCCATAATCTTTTAAAATCCTCCCCAGTCAGAGGCTTCACGCTGAGCGGCTGACAGGCGGCTCACTGCTTTGATTAAGTGAAAGTAATAAAAATTTGACAGTGCCATCTAGTGTTACACTAATTTATGTGCACAACCATGAGAATAAAACCACAAAATGCTCACACTGCTTAGGGGTGCTGCTAGAAATTCTGGTCCCCCCCTGGTAAACTGCTTTTCAAAGCACTGACACTTTCAGGGACCCTCTCAATAATTCAGGGTTTAGCCTCTAAATTAATAGTAATGCACTAACATCGACTCTCAGCGATCATGGTTTTTAGCCACTGCTTGAGGAACATATGGAAAATTAATTTTACATTTTTGAGATCTTTATTAATTGATGGGAGCTCATTCTTAAATTATTTTAGAGCAGGAAAAAGTACGTGTTTGGCAGAGATGTGCACATGTGATGAGGCCTGTGTGTCTTCAGGTTCACTGCAGGTGCGGTATAACCTGGGGGGGCTGAGAGAGCCATTTGCAATAGATGTGGATCAGCGGAACTTGGCCAATGGACAGCCGCACAGCATTAACATGTCCCGGGTCGAAAGGAGCATCACCATCCAGGTGACACATGCACGCTCACACAAAGCTCTCAAAAGGACCTTTTGGAAGCTTTTAGTTGACACTAAGAAAAGACTTCAATTTCAAGTTCCTTCTTACAAACATTTAAGAGCTGTAGGGGATTGGCTTCCAACTACACACACACAATCGTACACAATCACACAAGCCAAGCCAGCGTTAGTTCGATGGTTTGCAATAAGTCAGAGGGGAGAGCAGTGTCCTGTTCTGTCTTTTGCTGTGATGAAACTGCTTGTCCTCTGCCACTGTTAATCCACTTCCAGTAGACAGCCTAAGTATAGCAACAGAGAGAATGCATCGATCTGTGTGTGTGTTTGTATGAGTGCTGAATGCCGCTGTGTGATTGCAGCTGCATGTATTTCTGCCTTAGTGGAGCTATTTATGAGTGTGCAAGCAAGAGAGCAAGTGTGCATGTTTGTGCATGACAAAGTATTGCATATGTATGTGTGTGTGTGTGTGGGTCTGTCTGTCGGTTTGTGTGTGTGAGTCTGTGTGTGGGGGTTTGTTTGTGTGCTCCTGAGTTGCAGCTAAACAGCTTAGTGCAGATCAATACAGCCAAGGCTCAGTCAGTAGCTGTCAAGGATGGAGTGAGAATTCAGCTAAAATATTACAGACTTTGTTCTGGGTTAAAATGCTCAGGTTTGGCTGCAGGCAGCAGTTTAAAAAGGAGTCAAAATGGAATGCAGCCGGCTGTAAAACCTAGTTATCGGTTGCATTCAGATTGAAATAAAATTGTATTTTCATGGGCAGTTTATGGTTTGCCAAGATGGGGATTACATTCTCTGCATGAGAACCAAAATGGGAAATTGTAAAAAGTTTAATTTAAATCCACCCCCTTTAGTGTTCTTTACATTTGAAACATGATACAGTTTACATCTTAGTTCCTTAGATTGTCATATCATATGTACTTTATCATATCTGTAAAGTAAATATATATCATGTGTGGTGCATGTTTTTATCAGCTCAAGTTGCCACATTTTCTGTATGGAAAGAACTGTCTCCTGTAAAATGTGCTCACATCACATCAAAGTGTTGCATTTTAATTTTTCATAGCTGTTCAACTCTTTCATACAGTCTGAACAGTTAATCTTTCAGATGCAAAACTCCCTCACGTATGAATGTAATTCACTCACATTCACTGAAGGAGGGCCCAACTGCCCCCTAGTGGCCAGGAAGAGCAATGACAATAACAAGAACCTGTTCTGTCTTGGATCATTCATCAAGCTTTAAGTTTTAAGTTTTTTGAGTGATTGCATTTGTCCCTTCTGAATCTTAATGTCTCTGTTGAAATGTAATTTCCCCACAGACATTTATATTCCAAAGTTGTCATCTTAGTTGTCATCCTACTTATGATGTTTAACATGTAATAAACACCATCATGAACCAAACACTTTCACCTAGGTCTGCCTCATGTCATTATTGCAGAGAAATATCATAACAATCCCTGTAAAAGATGTAATTAGAATTGAGAACATAGAATATATATGGTCCATAATAAGACTTTTTTTTGTTTGTAACAGTAGTCCACCTTCCTCTGTTCTTCTGCTTTCATTTAGACGTGTGGGTACTCTTACAAACCCATAAGCACTGCATCTTCTTTAACACATACAGGGAAGCCTTTAGCCCTCCTTCTTCCTTGTAGCATGCACATGGAGCTATAACCCCATCAATACTGAATCTCATCACCTACATTTGCACACTACAGTGAAAAATTCAGACAGCAGGAAAATTAAACTGAAATATCTGATCTGAAGTCTCCCTCATTTCCCGAACAAATCACTTCCTGCAGCTGCTGATCACCCCAGTGGGAGCACTTCAACGTTTCACCGACATAGAAAGTTATTGAAGCAACTGTAGGATTCTTTTCTCCCCATAGACATGCGTACATGTCCGCATTGGCGGAGCGAGGCTTAGCTACGTGACGTGTGGATCTGCAGTGCTGATGTTCTGCCCAGGGTTCAGTGTGGGAATGAACTTTTAACGATCAAGTCCTTATCCCCAGTTTACCACTCTTCCACATGTGCTCAGGGTATACTTTAAATAACAATCCTGAGAATGGTTTTGTCCCTGAATGATGAAGTTTAGCACTTAGACATTAAAGGGTGCCAAGAGAATTAAGAGGAACACTGGTGGGCATGATATGGTAATTGGGATTCAAGAAAAAAGGAATCAGCAAGGGAAATGTGGGGGAGGGATGGAGAGAAAAAATTGATGAAGTTTAAAGATAGGGCATGAAAAGGGGACCCAGAAGGTGTGCTAACAAAGATAACTTTGATGAGTTAAGTTTTTTTTATGTTGACTTGCTGCCTTGGGGCTTTTTTAAGATACAAACATACACTTAATATCTCCAGGTAAGCACACGTGGACATGCATACCAACAGGCATGCAGGCGCAAGTGGGATGCTGTCAGGTCAGCTCACTACAAAGGCACCGTGCTGCTACACTACAAAATCAGCATTATTTAGTCGAATTCAACTGTCCTCACCTTCTCCATGTAGCTCTCCCATCACATTTTCACACTGCTTGTATAGCCTCAAGGGCTTTTAGTTGCTCCAGTGGGAATCTGTTTAATAGATTTTTAATAACGTATACAGAACTTCAGCAACGTAGATGCCACAAACCTACAATGTGGCGATTTACTGCAGGCAGCAATGGGATGTAACCAAGTACTTTTACTCAAGTACTATACTTGAGTATCTCCATTTGTATACTTCTACTCAACTACTTCCTGTCCAGTGGAAGCCGTGCATCTCCAAATGTGTTGGTTTTGAATGTTTGTTAATTGTTAAACTGAAGGACGACGCTGTTCCTTTATGGGTTGAGAATATTCTCCTCTTTAAACAAAGTCTTTAAAAACCCTCTTGGGTTACCTGGAAAATGTACCGTCAAAAAGCGACGCTACCAGCGTGTGATGATCTTATAGAATCAGATGTATTGCTGTAAATTAAACTACCAATATATATATATATATATATATATATATAAAGTAGTTAAAATGAACTTCACGTGTAAAATACAACATATACATTCATGCAGCAGTAAAATAAATCAAAAACATCATAAATATATATAATAGTAAAACACTGATATGTACTATACTGTACAGTGACAACTTTTACTTTTTGTTTGGTTTTGAACAAAGAACTCGTAGTGGAGTATTTTCACAGTGTGATATTAGTAGTTTTACTAAAGTCAAGGATCTGAATACTACTCCACTAGATGCATAGAGCTGATGATAAAAAATATTGTGTCTAAATGTGTGTCTAGTGTCTATCTGATAGATTTGCAAATGAAAACAATGTTTTGCTCTAAGCTGTGCATTTGACCTAAACAGCCACTGTAAACAAATGCTTACTATAATGTGACCATTTAGTGGAGCTTTGATTATGCTGTCTGAAACGCCATCCATCAAAAACCACTTTTAGAGTCAGAACAAATGTGCAGGTTTTTACCTTAATGCAGAGACACATTTGCTTTTGAATGTTTGAAACTGAATCATCACTGGCTGAAATACACCCATTCAAATTTATCTCAAATTATTGCATTATGCATTAAAGCCTGAGATGTTATTGTTGTTACAGCAGGCTATTAGCATTTAAAATTTAACCAACCCATTATTATTTTGTTTACACCGTCAAAATCCCTGTCGCAGCTGCTTTGATCTGACATATTACGATTTGAGTGAGAGACTGAGATACGAGCTAGATGCAAAAAAGACAGCTATGCTGGTGGGTCTGTCAATGGATCAAATTCAATTTCCAGAGTAAAAGAGAGAGTCAAGTGTTTACTTGCGGCTGTTTAGGTCTCACTTCTCTACTATCAGGGTGCAAATCTTAAAGGCATTTAGACAAGCGACTGTTCATTTTAAAGACATGGCAGAGAACAAGTGGGAAGACAAGTAGGCGGGTGGTAATTGGAATCTGAACGAAGAGGGAGCAGAAGAGAGATGAAGAGAAAAAGAAAAAGACAGAATAGAAAGTCAAAGAGGGAGGAGGGGAGCTAGAAGAAAAAGATAATGTCTTTAGATAAAGGAAGTAGACTCACAAAGAATGATAACAAAGATCACTTTGATGCATTTAGGTTATCTAACCCCTCCATAGCCCTGAGGCTTATTTCCTGATCTGGATTTGCATGTGCACACAAATACCTGCTGAAATGCACGCAGAAGTTTAAAGAGCGCAGTGCATGAAGCAAGTGTTTGGTTTTTAAGCAGTCTGTGAGGTCTCGTCAGGTTAGCTCGCTATCAAAGGCACACCAAGGCGAGATCAAAATAAGTTCCCATCTCTCCATCTCTGGCTTTCCCGTTCTCTCAACCTATCACACAGTGTGAGGGTTTAGAGATGAAAGTGAGGAGTCCCCCCAGGCATCAGACACCTCCTCTCTCCTCTTCCTCTTCCTCCTCCTCCTCTTCCTCTCCTCTCCTCTTCCTCCTCTTCCTCTCCTCTTCCTCTCCTCTCCTCTCCTCTCCCTCTCCCTCTCCCCCTCCTTCTCCCTCTCCTTTTCCTCTTCCTCTTCTTCTTCCTCTCCCTCTCCCTCTCCCTCTCCTTTTCCTCTTCCTCTCCTCTCCTCTCCTCTCCCTCTCCCTCTCCTCTCCTCTTGCTCAGATTTCTGTTTTCTTCACTGGTCCTGGCTGATTACAGAGGATGAAGACACCCAACTGGCCTCGAGGCTCTTGGCAGTGATATATCTCTGTGTTCTCCCCTACCCAGCTTTGGCCTGAATTAAAAGCATGTATGGTTTTTTAGGGCAACTTTGGGCATTTATAATTGACAATGAGATATCTGACACAGTTGCAGTTTTCAGTGAATCATCTAGTATACGCTTCCAAGGCAATCAAATTCAGGCCACTTAAATCAAACAAATGTCAGACCCTGGTGTAGGTTGGTACACCTCACTGTCATAACCACAGTATAAGCTTTAATGGTACTCATGTTTCCCGACTGGAGGGTATCCCTACAGGTTTTTGGAGTCAGGGGGTGGAGAGTTATTATCTCAGAGAACAAAAGCTGAAGAGCAAAGAACAGAGCAATCTTCCCCTCCTCCTGTTTTCCTCTATCCCTTCCACCATCCGCCCCCATCATCTTTCCATCCACCTCCCCCCTCTTCACACACCAACACAAACGCCTGCCATCTGACACCCCTCTAAGGAGTTCTTTTTTAGAGTTGTCTTCTAAAACACACCGTGCGCGCACACACACACACACACACACACACACACACACACATTGTTTGGTGGTCGTGAGGAAAAGCTTCTGTGTTCTCGGTCCAAGGCAAAGGAATAGACCAAATGGCACAGAGACAAACAGACGGAGAGACAGAAAGACAGCCTATCAGCACATTAATCAGGCCTATATGCACATTTGAAAAAAAAAAAAAGCCGAAGGACTGAGAGGGACTTTATGTGAGTGGACCTTAAAGCGCTGTAGGTCGCAGCGTGTGTGTATCAACCGTTGGTCATTTGGTGTGTTGCCACCTGGCTGTCTGACCGCAAGCAGGACACGGGGAGTGCAGGACTGTGAGTGTGTGTGTGTGTGTGTGTGTGAGGAGTCTTGCTGGGGAGGACAGAACTTCGACGGGCAGCAGATGGTGCTGCCAGTGAGGAATGGGCAAAAAGGCAAGGTGGACTCACACACATGGGTGCACACAAGAACACACAGGCTACCCTGCCCATGGTCAGACAGCCAGGGTCACTGGGAAGAATTTCAAATAATTTTAGTCTGAATGTCATATTGCACTAGCCTTGGTGCTTCTTCACCAACACAATCGCCAGGAAAAATGTTGCCATTGTAAGTTTCTGCAAACCGTGGATATATATATATATATATATATATATATACATAATCTATTATGTAATTTTTCTTTGAGTTAAGTTCTCCTCTCAACTTTCTGCCAAAGATTTTAGGTTCAGGCAATAAAAGTGTTTTGGTTATGGTCGTGAAAGGATTGTAGTTTGGTTTAAATATTTCATTTCATTTTAATTTGTATGATATCTTTGCAGAGTTTTTTTTTCTGTGGTAGACCTTTAGGTTGTGGAAATATAAGCGTTTGCTTTGCTTAGGAATAGGAAAAGATTACGGCTTGGTTTCAATATTAATAAACACATTGTGAGTTTAAATCACATCTTTGTGGACTTTATGTATTAAACCAAGTCCTGGTAACTTTCCCTAACCCTGACCAAGTGTTGCCAGTGCCTAAAACTAACCATAAAAATCATGAAATATCACTGAGAGAAACTGGTGAACCACCTGGTGAAGCACCACAAGCTATAAAAACACTGACATACATGTCCGCTGTTTTATTCAAGCGGCTGGTTTGTCTTCACGACTGATTTATCCATGCAGTTTTGTGTTTCTTTTTCTCTTTGCTTCTCACCACTGGTAATTATGCAGCCCACGGTTCTAATTTCTTTTCTAATTAAAAAGTTCCCTCAATATATTATGGAGGAGATGACATGTCACTGTCAACAAAGGAATAATCAATCTTTTCAACCATCTACAAATGAATACCATTCAATTAAGTACAATGACAGTGTCAGACAGGCGATACAGTGCCTTTGTGAGCCTAATTTTATCAAGGGAGCGAGTTTAAAATCTTTTTTGTGGTGATTAAATCTCATTATGCACATATTTGCACATATGTGCGTAGAAACACAAACATACACAAGAACAGACACTTTCGGGGGGCTGTGACTGAGCAGCTGTCTGGGGAGTCGACGACATCTCTATTGTTGGAGTGTGATGGATGAGATGGGAGCTTAAAGTGCAGCCCTTTGCTGGACTATGGACCGGGGAAACATTTCCTCTTCTATGCTGTGTACCTTCATTATTGCAGTTGATGGAAAAATATGTTTTGGAGTGGCTTTTTGAGCAAGGACGTCCTTTTGTGACGTCCTTTTCCATCTCATCAAAGGCGAGGACAAGGGCCATCAAATTAGGATCACATGGAATGAGCAGACGATGACATGACACCTCCTCCACAATGCTGTTATTGTATGAAGGAGATGGATCTGCTGGGAGAGCATGTATTTATGTATACTTTGGAAGAGTTGCTTCATAGCTGGGCTTTAGATTAATGACTCTCAGTTATTTCCCTCACACACATACGCACAATCACAATCACACAATATGTGGTTGGTGGGTAAATAATCCTGTTGTGTGAACATCTGTTGCCAGAGACAGGTGATGGTAAGGTGAGACCACACTGTTCTGTCACCCAAAACCTCACACAAATAACCAATACACACACACACACACACACACACACACACACACACACACACACA